>OX453244.1:10591846-10948445 GCA_949709985.1 Luffia ferchaultella
AACCCGATAAAATTAGTTTTTCTATATATATATATATATATATATATATATATATATATATATATATATATATATATATATATATATATAATATAGTATGAGATAAACCTAAACGTTTTTCATAGATAGCCAATGCACTTAGCTTCTTTAAACGCACAAAATTATTGAAGTATTATTTTGAGTTTCAAGTCTTACCGACTCTTAAACAATATATCAGGAGTTAAATGAAGTATGAAATTGCCGTTTGATATAGAAAAAAACCTGAACTAGAAATAACGAAGAAAAAAGTATTTTGAATCAAAGTGATTATCTAAATATTATGAAATGTACGCATTTTTGCTATCTAACGGAGAAACCATAAATGTTTTTGCGACGGAACTTTGGGCAGGCGGACTCGACTTTGTAAAAGCGATTTGTACTACTCCTCAGGAACAAATGTTTTTCCATGAAGAAATTGTCCATGTTGCGGAAAAACGGTAGAGGTTATAACAAAGTCCGGAGAGTAGGTACGGTAGGTGAAAGAGGGTTTTTAAGTGTTACTTCTGTAGCGTTCAAACGGTTTCTTGTACTGGTGAAGTCTTGCTTTATTGTGAAGCAATAAAGATGAAGATCGGTTAACTTCTATTCTTGAGTATTATTTATGTGAGAGTTTATGGCTTACGCTTGTAAACAATCCATATTTAGTCGTAGCTTGTATCGATTAATTAATCCAAGGCAAGCTTCGGGGCCTCTACTTTTGTGCAGCCCATTCGATTCATATGACACAAAATTAAATTATTATTTTTTATATTGTGAATTAGCTGTGAACGTCAAACCCTGCTGCTGATTTTACTTCTACCATGTCTTGCAATTCATGTCAACTTTAGTAACCGGCCTATTTCTTGATTAATTTTGCAAGCTAAAATTTCCACAGTCAAAGTGGTCAAAGCGACAAAACCAAAAATGCACGGCGCGCATACGTAATTATAGTCATCTTCTTCCAAATACAGAAATTGATCTTACAAGCTATATCTGCTGTATTAATGCTACGACGGAAATCCATGCTTTAGTCTAGACATGATTGTGTAAAATTTTTTTAAAATTATTTTAGAATTCAGAACACAGAGGCTTTTATTTAAAAAAAAAAACCTAAAATAAAAACATTCACCATGCAGGTTTTATTCGATTAAAATTCGCCAGTAGCTAGAATGGTATTTCATACTCGAACCTCTATTAATTACTTGAACCTTTCAAAAAGCCTAGCTATTTCATTAGGTGCTTTTAACAGTCTGTAAATAATGTAGATATTACAATATGCTTGAGTGTACTTACCGCGAAGAGGTCTTACGCAAACTTTACAAATAATTAACATACCAACTTAGTTAACTATGATAACGTTATTTCATGTAATAAGGTCGAATTATGTCGTCACCGCAATTACGTGGTAAATACATAATTTAATGCGATACTATTTTAATAAATAACAGTAATAATAACTATTAATTAAACGACTTCAAAAAAGAAGGAGGTTACTCAATTCAACAGAATATATGTTTTTTTTAAATGTGTGTTCAGGGATAACTTCGTTGTTTATAAACCGAATTGGATGATTTTTTTTTGTGGAAAGTAGATATCTCAGGAGTAGTACCATGATAAAGAAACCAGGATCTGATGATGGCATCCCAGAGAAATCGAGGGCAACCTTTGAAAATCGTAATTTAAAGTATCGTATTTCAAGTATTTTTGTAAAGTACTACTACTTGTACTATTTAATGAAGGTAGGAAGTCGATTTGATGATGGAGCTGAAAGACAGTCGAAGGAGCTCCTCAACAATTTACAGCAATTACCTGGTGTTTGGACTTGATTCATTTCTATTGATGAGATCTTTGCACCCATATGGATTATAAGTGCCATTACAGGTCTGATGATGGAGACCATACACAGTCGAAGGAACTCCTTAACGATTTACAGCAATTACCTGGTGTTTGGACTTGATTCATTTCTATTGATGAGATTTTTGCACCCATATGGATTATAAGTGCCATTACAGATCTGATGATGGAGACCATAAACAGTCGAGGTAATTCCTTAACGATTTACAGCAGTTACCTTTTCTTGGGCTTACTTCATACGATTCAATATGGCAAAATGTTCAATTCGCACAAAAATAATACTTAATTAAGATTGAAGTTTTACATAGGAATACCACTATCTACTAGGCATGCTGATACGTCAATTTGACACTGAATTTAAGTTGCGTAATCGCGGCGCTCTCTCATTTGAGTAGCGCGTTTAGAAGCCCCATTTATACTAAATACAAATAAGTTACAGATGCGTTCAACTAAAAATTTAAAAATTAAATAATTTTCAAAAAAAAATAAAAACCGACTTCAAAAACATAAACTAAAAAGTTAAAAATAAAATTTTCACTTTAAAGAAAGGAGCATTAACAGGCGGCATATAGTTAATGAAGTCGGTGCCAACTCAGACACTTTAAATGGGTACTTACCAGGTAATAACAATTACAACAATAATATATTTATAATTATAACAAATATAGAACACAAATTATAGTGAATGACTTGGCACCGACTTCATTTACTATATGCCGCCTGTTAATGCTCCTTTCTTTGAAGTGAAAATGTTATTTTTAACTTTTTAGGTTATGTTTTTGAAGTCGGTTTTTATTTTTTTTATTTTTTATTAAAGTACATTTGAGAAATAACTATAAGCTCTTTTAACGCCTGTAATTTTTATTACTATGCAATAATATGAGAACAGCGCGCCGTGCTCCATACTACGGCAAGCTTTTTAAAAGCTCCTTTAGCTACACTGTTGAAGGTATTGTTGTGAAACTTTGTATTTTGTGTTAAACAGTTTTAAAATTTTGACCATGATTGCTAAGGATATTATTATTATACATACTGACTAAAAAGTACAAAATAAAATGTAATTCTTCAGTTTTGTTTCGAAGAAATCTTTTTTAAAAATATTTTTGTTTATCTGATTACGTACAAACTGTTCAATGCGTAGAAGAAAAATGTCGCTGAAGCAACAGAAGATTTTTCTTTTACGCATCTGAAGATTATTTAAATTCATATATATGAAAATTAAAACTTTTAGCGTATATCATTGTTACAAAGTTGATTTGTTAAAATGACAGATCGGGATCTGTCATTTTAACAAGCTCCGGGGAGCTTTTAGTTTCCAAATCATAAAAGTACGAATTAACTAGAACCCCACTTCTGCGCTTACCGTCTAACCACTCATACTCTAGCCAGCTGGTGCAAGATGGCGAGTTCCTGTCCGAGTTTTAGTCCGCGAGGTCCCCGCGCGTCAGCCTTCACCCTCGCGAAACTGCGTTTGACAGTTTTGATACTGTGAGGTGACATTTCTGATTCTATTAAACAAAACGCTGCTGTCTCTATGTTCCAAAAAAATATAATTCGTTTCGGTGACACTTTAAGAGTTTTTCACATGTACCCGAGTACTCGGTGCCGAAGTGCATGGGCATGTTGGTTGCTGTCACACGTACTGGTGGCGTAATTTATCGGATAGGGTCATACACTTCGCCACCGGGTACCCAGAACCAGCCATGGCACCAGGCACGTGCGAAAAGGCTCTACTTCTATGCAAAGAACGATGTTATTGTTACATAGAAAAAAAAACAACTTTTTATTTACTTCTGTTAGACGTACTAGAAGTACTCATTGTAATGGTTTTGATTATTTACATTTCTAGATACGTGATACTTCACTTCACTTTATCAGCCCATGTTTACCCCACTACAGGGGCTTAGGCCTCCCCCGAGGTGAGGGGGGCTTGAAGCTTAATTCCACCACGCTGCTCCACTGCGGATTGGGGATTGTAACGACCGCCATCTATTGACAGCGTCCGGGACCGACTGCTTAACGTGCTCTCCGAGGCACGGAGTCAGTGATAGTTATGCACTTAAGTTAGAAAAACTCATTGGTATACGCCCGGATACGAACCATGGCCCTATGGCCTTATAAATTTGAGACAGGTTCATTGCGCTTTGGGCTATCACGACACAATAATTAATAATAATAAACGCCATACAATGACAACGAAAATAGGCCAACGTTTATACGTTTGTATGTGAGACTATATTAATCATCTATACTCACCGTGTTCAACCGTTTGTGTTTCTGTGTAGCCGAACTATTTGGTTATAATTGGTATGACCTAATAGTTAGGTTATATTTTTATATACATGTTTTGACGCCGAATCTCTGCCTAGACATATACAGGAAAAAAATTTAACAACCATCCAAAAAAATTCTAGATGTTAAGTAGCACCATTAGACCTCATTAGGTTTATAAAAAATATAGGTTACAGTTTCATAATAAATTATTTTACCTACAATGTTATTTTACAACATTTGGTTGCCTTCTTTATAACGACGTACCCGCGACTTTGAATCAGATACAGGGCGAAGCGTGCGGCGGCCGTGAATGGTGACTAAAGTTATTGGTTTTTTCGGGAAATATTTGTTTAGTGATATCGTAATATTTTTCTATTGATCTATACTAAAAGGAAACAAGACGGCCGTCAGTTTTTTACCAAAGATCACTTACATTAAAATTTGGTTGGTTGTTAAATTTTCACCTTGTATAATCAAAGATACATAGTTAACAATTTGAAGTAATTCCTTACACAGCAGCGTGACACAAGCGGGGCAGCAGGCGCATTTTCCGGCATGGTTGGCACGGTATTCTGAAGATCCCTTGCACGATTTACTAGACACCGGCGAGGCACAGGGGTGCTGTTTGCAGTAATTGGAGCCACAGACGAGATCGCCGTGAGCCACCGCCACCACGCATGCCAACAACGCCAAAAGAATAACGGCCTTCATTCTGGAATTGACAAAACAAGTTTTATGGATAACTAGTTATTGTCCGCAGCTTCAACTGACTGCGTAAAAGCACATAACTCCTACTCCTGGCAAATCAAGATTCCAAATTCATGGCGAGCAAAGCTGCCTGTTAAGTTTTTATTTACATAAATAAGAAATTATGTTTTCTTAGATGTTCTGACAAGGGACAATAACAATGTTAATTTCTCTGAAGTGTGACCTGAGACGTGCCTGAGACTATCAATAGATTTTAATTTTTGTATACCTTAAAAAGACCTGATTTCAGAACAAAGATTGTTTGAATGTCAGCGGCTTTCCCCCAGAGAAGAATGCCATGTGACATTATGCCATGAAAGAAGCTAAAATAAACAACTACTCTATTGCAATTTAGTTACTTAACTTAATTTTTTAGCGTATATCAAACTCTTTTGGATATAAAATCACAAAATCGTAATTAAAGATATTTTCATCTAAATTAATTTTTGACATTGAATTTCTTTCTCTCGGTCTTTTTATTTTTAAATAAATAATCAATAGTGTAAACCAATATAGAACTTTGTTTTTTTACATGGATCGGTGGAGCAGCAGGCAAAAGTTAGTTAAATTTTACGTTTAGTTAAATTAATATTTACGTTTAATTATTATTAAACTTAACATTAATACGTAGTATTCTTAGCGACCATTTGACGACCACTTAGCCTAATGGGCAGCGAACCCTACCTACGAAGCTGGAGGTCCCGGGTTCGAATCCCAGGTCGGGTCAGTATTTATATGATGAATATTAATACTGGTACCGGGCCTTGGTTGTAATATGTATGTGGTGTCTTCGCTTGGTAGGAACCCAAAACACAAGCTAATGCTTAGTTTGGGACCTAGACGTTGTTGTGATTGTATACATTATAATTATTATATTACCATGTTGTAATATCGAGTTTGGTGCACGCTTTATTGAGCGTTCACTTACATTTAACACACAAAGATTTTTTTCATTTTTCATTTTGTTCAATAACACTTGAGAACAAAATGGATTCACAATTTTTTTAAATTCTGCTCTTTATCAGATCTGTATATTACTTTGTCACAGACAATCACTTTTTTCCTTCTCCAAATGTAACCTTTACCTTTTTGGCAATCTTCACAATCGAACTGTTAACTGGACTCGTTTGATATAACGTTTAAAACTGCCATCAAAGTAAATTGTTCGTTACAGTTCTTTCTGGAATGAAACTATTAAATGTGTACGTGTCGATATTATATTCAGAGATTCAGGTCCTTAGTACATTTGTCTGTCTCTTCAACTATAGTAGTACCAAAAACATCAACACGTTTACCTAATTAATACAAGAACAACAGCAATCGGAATGTCTTATTTATTTATCAAAATCAAATACCACTTGGTGGAAAAAAAACTGCGATTCAGCACTAAGAGTTAATAAAAGACCAGTAACGAAGAAAGAAAATAATGAGAGACGTCCGGACTGGCGTTGAGTGAATTCGAAGAACGTGACGGGAATAAACAAAGAAGTAAAATAATAGAACTAGACTCGAGTAAGATTAAATCGATTGAATCTCGATGGCATTTAGATATTATACGGCTTTGTTGATAAATTGATGATTGATTGTTTTTAATCTTATTAATGTGATATGAAAATTTATTCCCCTTTTCTGAACCCGAATTAAAAAACAGGAATTATTTTGGAATAATACTTAACAATTTTAAAATAATATATTCATAGTAAATATTTTTGTAATTTTTAATTAAAATATAGAACTCGTAGTTTTTGTTACAGAGCCCATGAATAATACTTGTGACAAGACGGACTAAAGTAACAAATTTAATTATTAATAATTATTTAAATACAATAGGTAGTAAACGTAGAGCTCTTTGTAAGTACACTTAGTGTTTATGCAAATTACATGTTTTTTTTTCATTGTACGACAATATACAATGGTAATTTAGAATCCACACATTTTTAGTAATAAATTTTACTATTTATGAAAACGGCATTACAAACCAAAGAAGGCAATGAAACGTAAATTATTAGTTATTTTTATACGAACAGTATTTTTTATGATGAAAATCATGAAATAAATAAAGATGATTTATCATGGATATACCGACTATTTAGTGTAAATGATGACACTGAACGGCGCATAGACGTCAGTGCGGCAGTAACTAGCATAACGGTGGTTGACCTCGTTGATCTATACTGTCACACAGGCGTCCACCCGCCATGTACAGACAACATTAAAGATAAATAGTGGTTATTCCGAAAAAAAATTAAATTTACATAGTTTTTTTTTAAATATTCTTTAGTGTTGATATTATTTTTGTATTTTTAATCGACACTGTCAAAACAAATATATTTTGTCCGATGACCGATTTTCTTTAAATATATACTGGCATGACAATTATCTTTTAAATGAGAGTAAAATTCTTGGTACGTTTTGTTAACATTCCCTTTAGTTATCACCATCGCTTTAAGAATTAACATTTACTTATAACTTACTTCTTCCTGACGTCTGACGTCAACAATTTGTACATTAAAGAAGAGACTTGTTTTGCTGGTGCGTTTGTGCCAGACACTCCAGACACTCCAGTCAAATATATATACCATTGTATGACGAAAGTTTTGGTATGAAAGACTTTGAATACCGTAATATTGTCGCAGTTTTTATATAAAAAGCATAATAGTCTAGGAATAGTTGTGGAGAATCAAAATGTTCAACGCTGTATAACAAAGCTTACGGTCTTCTATCGTCTGTTAATTTACAAAAATATGTGAATACCGAGCTATCTATGTGTGTAGTTATTTATATTATGTGCTGTGTAGCTTTCTGGAAAACGGGACGATTTTGCCTCCCGAAGCTTTGTCAGGGATATTGGGATTGAGTACCGAAAAAAGGATGGTCTCGTCCTAAACGGGACGGATGGTCATGTTAGTAATGACGTTCTATTTATATCAAAACGGTTCTATATTAAATGTTACTATCGAAAAAAAATTCTTGGCATTAAATATGGAACCGTAATATGTACAAGACGGAAAGAAAAATTGTTCCAGAAAATTATAAAATCATAAATTACTACAGTGTACGAACCTTTAACTATATACTTGTGTTAAAATATTTGTACCAGTAAATATCATGTAAATACCAGCAAACTTGTTTTCAGAAGGAATGCGAGAGTATTATTTAAAAAACCCGGCCAAGTGCGAATCGGAGTCGCACACGAAGGGTTCCGTACCACCATACAATATAAAAAAAAAACGAGCGCGACGTTAATCGAACTTAACCATTAATCGTTATTATTATGTAATTTGAGAATTATTGTATAAATATATTTCATTTTTACTTCGTTAGTTATTAAGAAGGCGCTCGATCCTCTCTGGCTAATCCGAAAAGTAATAACGTGAGTGTACTGATAGCCAGAGACAATTTTTATTACATACTTTATTACAGTGAACCTTTGACTTTAAGTATCGATTGTGAAGAGAATAAGCTCTGCAAATGAAAGCGTAAATTTATAGTACCTAGTAATACAATGTAGTTTTCATCATAAAATGTTTTTTTTTTTAAATTATCTTTTACAACACATCACAAAGACAAAATGCATCTAGTTTTCGTTTATTGACTAAACGCTGTCATTTTCAATGGGATTTTACAAAATTTTTACTTATAGAAGTACATTTTATAAGTTAATTTATTACTCTTTAAATAATACAGTCTAGTTAGCTGTGATAGTTTTCCTTTTAACTACGTTATATATAGTCATGTAATAAATTTTTCCACATTTCCAAAAACAACGATTTAGCTGGTAGAGGGGGAGAAACATGACTCTAACAAAAATTAGGACTTCAGGAGTACATATCTCAACAACTGTTGACTTAAATAAAAAAAAAAAATTTAAAACATTGACATCATTTTTTAAGATCCATTGTTCGGTACTCTCGCCTAATATACAATGAATTTTTTTTTCGTATTTCAGTTACATGTATGGCGACCTATCCCAAAAACAAATTTTTCTTAATTTCACTACGTCGTTGTGTAGCGGTTCATAGATTACACCTACCTTCCGAATTTCATCTATATATTGCCAATAGTTTCCGAGAAAAACCCCAAACAGACAGACAGACGGAAGGACGAACGGACGGATATGGCGAAACTATAAGGGTTCCTTTTTAGCAATTTGGCTACAGAACCCTAAAAATGTGTAAGAAAATATTTATTAGAGAATCGTTTTTGAGTTTAAATGTAATGTGTAAGGGTTTATAGACATAGTGTAATGATATAGTGTAAATTGATAAGTGTGTATAGATATAGTGTAAATTCATGTAGTTTAAAAAAAATTACATGAATTTACACTAACCCTTAGTGTAAATTCATGTAATTTTTTTTGTACGTAATTAGTGTGTAAAAAACTCAGGTTCAGGAATAGTATATCTGCCAACAAACCACTTTGTATGCGTAGTTTGACAGTGCATTATGCTATAAATTAGTGTTCTTTTACTGAAATAAATGAATAATAATAATAAATCAAATATATCAAATGCAAATATTCAGTATTTTGAATAGATGAATATTTGGGTTTTCTTTAATTGTAATGAAATTCGTATATATAATTTCAGTAAGGCTTGATTCGTTGGAACAATTATAAAATTAAAACAAATTAAAATTAAAGTAAAAAATAAAAACAGTATAATAACAACTTGAAATATTATTAGACTTACTTGCAGTTAATGTACGAGTACACGCGTCAGACTAGGAATATAGTTTCTAAGAGACAATAAATGAATTCGTATTAATCAACATTGAAGTATAATTTGAAAGATAACCTCTGTTGTTTACTTGAACGCTGCACAGAAGTCATGGCTATCAATTTTATATCATATATATGAAATACCTACAGATTCGTGGAATTTAAAAAAAACCTAAGGAAAATTTATAATATATTTTTTTGATAAAGTTGACAATAAAACACGAAGACGAAGGCTATTATTGAATATAAGTATTATAAAACCAGATTAAACGAAGTTATTTGATTAGTTTGAATGGTTTAATCTAATAATTTTGTCATTTGAGTATAAAAACTTTATAAAAGTATACAATCTTACTTGTCAAAAAAATAGTTTTCCATATAGTTCGATTACATTGTCGTTACTCCGAAACTCTTTAGTACCTATGCTTGTCGTCCAATATGTCTGTGATAATTCATTGTATAATAATAACTGTACCCTAAATTCGGTACCTATTAAACTTATCTGAGCCAAAGTCTCTAAGTACAGCTGTCGTACATTGTGCAAAATCAATACGACTTACAGAATACAAATGGAAAAACTCCTTCAATAAAATCGGAAGCTGATAGATTGAATCCGCAAGTATTTTTTTGTAAGTTTTGATGAGATTTTCTGAATAAAAATATTAATCCCTCGTCTTCATCTTCGTCAAGCTTATGTTAAATTTATATTGATACCCTGATTTAACGACTATTATTTTTTCCATTCCATCCCCATTACCACTGCAGAGGCTTAGGCCTCCTCCCAGGGCAAGGGGTTTTTGGAGCTTAAATCCACCAAACTGCTCCAATGCGGGTTAGCGGATTGTAACGACAGCCATCTATTGACAGCAACCGAGACCGACTGCTTAACGTGCTCTCCGAGGCACGGAGTCAGTGATAGTTAATGTACTAAGAGAAAAACTCATTGGTACGCGCCCGGAGTCGAACCACGGCCACATGGCCTTGTAGATTTAAAAAGAGTGCGCTGCGCTCGGGCTATCACGACACTACGATATTTACGAGCACATAAAAAACGAAAATGGCGGCAGTTGTATGAGAAAAAATCAAATACTGTTTTACGCGCATCTATGACTATGTATCATGAGACCAAAAACAACGGCCGCCATTTTCAAAAGCTTCTTTATTTGCACGAGTTAGATAATATGTTGCACTTTATCCCCATAGTGACCCAACGCTTATACGAAAATTATGAAAGTGGAACTTTTATTCACTCGCCGCGTTCCTTCCGCAGTAAATGAATAAAATCGAGTGTGACGTCAAAGCGTCACGATCTATCGAACGCAGTGGTATGTCTGATACCATGTCTGGTATGTAAACGCCGCGGATACAAGCAACGGCATCCACTTTAACATCCACTGCGCCGCCGCGTGTTATATAGTTGCGTAATACTATATATAGTCAATGAACTATTTACTAGTAGAACAGACTGCACGAACAAAATCTTTGAGGGCGGCACTACCACCTTGTTTCTTCCACATTGATTTTTTTGCCAAATATAATAATACACTGTATTATACATGTTTCATACATGTAATGCTTGGTTCGTTTCTACTAGAATACATAGAATTGCAAGTATTATACAAGTATTTAGTAGGTATTATACATAACGTGACATTACCTGTAGTTAAAACAAGTATGGCGGCAACGGTAGAAAATAATGTAGGTCCAAAAATTAGTTTTGTTTTGTTTAATTATCAACGATAAGTTATGCCTTTATTGTTTTTCTTCGCAGTTGATTGATTTTTACTCGTGTTTAACTCCCACGACGTCATTTTTGAATTGTCTTATTAGCTTTTTATATAATATTAGAATAGATATAAACAAATTCATTTTGTAGTTTACGTAATTAGTGAGTCGATCCATTTATTCACTCAAAAATTGAGACTTTCATGTCGTCTATTCTGACCATGGCTTCCTACAAAACAACAAGTGAAATTCTTTTTTTTACTCCAACACAGGACTTTTGAAATCAGATCCTCTTCCTAAACAGACAGAAAGTTGGCCCATTTGATGATAGGAAGACTGTTGAAATCTGCTGTATTACTAGGCGTGAAACGATACATCAAAAATACAGTTTCGGCCGACAGTCTACTATGACCGCGTAATGTCACTATTTTCCGAAAATTCGCTTCGACACAAGCCGCATTACGCGCTCTCACTCCAGCACGCCTAGATCTGATAGTCCTATCTCTTTCTTTATTATTGATTAGTTTTCATCGGTTTGAAATTTGGTCCATCTCTAGCTAGGGTGACTACGCATCTCTACACAATAAAATTAACTTACCAAATTCCTACGTATGACATAATCCAATATAAACATTGGAAAGAAGATTAGATTAGGAGAAGAAAGCAAGAAGATTAATCAAGCAATTTATTATAAACGTGTTATTCGGCGGCACTATCCTAAACTAACTAAATCCAATTATGTGCCTGTTTCTAAAGCACATCTAATATATTTTCATAGCGACCGATTTTCCTCAAAATTATCGCTCGCCTCAATGTCTTGTTAGGTTAACGACAAACTCAATCTCGTGTCATTATAGTGAACGTTAAGAAATATAGCCGTCTTCCTCATTATGTGGTGGAATATCTTGGCTATGAGGTTTAGACTAATGGCATCCATTAACTTTTGTGACTCCATACTAAAACAAAGGGCTTTATTATAGCGTGTATTGTCACCAGATAGATCATTTCACTTCAAATAATTTACGTCGTCACGCCCAAGTTTCGACGTTCCAGGAACTTCAAATCATGTCCCATTTGTTGAAATTACCTGAACTGTAAAAGAAACACATTTTGAATAATTTATACAAAACTTTATATACGTAGTTACCCGAGTAAACATACCTAGTTAAATTTTTCAGAAAAGTAAAACAAAAAGCTGCGTTTTTTAAGTTACAATACCATTTTCATTGCATCTGTTTCTTTTATCCTGGTAACAATCACTTGAAGATGATTTGAAAAATAACCATAGGCCATATCACTAACATTTGGTAAATTAAACTAACTAATACAGCATTGTTATAAATTAATATTATTAATAATATTAATCATAATAGTAGTAACGGTAATAATTAACTTTTAGTAATGTCACAAACGATATGTAGTTCTAGACTGTAAGTTCTATAGGCAATGTGTGGAACATGTGTGGAACATAATGAACAAAAATAATATGAAATGGACAACCCACTACTTAAAGTCGAATTATAATTAGATATCAAAATCATATTTATTAGCCGCTTAGTCCGCTTAGCCTAGTGGGCAGCGACCCTGCCTGCGAAGCTGGAGGTCCCGGCTTCGAATCCCAGGTCGGGTCAGTATTTATATGATGAATATTAATACTGGCACCGGGTCTTGGTTGTTATATATATAAAAAAAAAAAAAAAAAAATATATATAATTATATATTATAAAGAATATTTAAGTATGTATATCAGTTGTCTAGTAACCCATAACACAAGCATAATACTTGCTTACTTTGGGACTAGATGACGCTGTGTGGGAAGTCCCATGTATTATTATTATTATTATTATTATTATTATTATTATATTATATATTATGTTAAGAATCCTTTTTTTGACCGCCGAGCGGTTAACCTAACTGCGGACCCAAAGGTCGCGGATTCGATTTCCGCCCGGCACAAATATTTGTGTGCATGAACATGTTTATTTCGTTCCGTGTCTGGGTGTTAAATATTTATATATGTATTTATTAAGAAAATTGTAATATGTATGTATGTATATCAGTTGTCTAGTAACTCATAACACAAGCGTAATATTTGCTTACTCTGGGACTAGATGGCGCTGTGTGGGTTGTCCCATGTATTATTATTATTATTCAGAAAAGATTTTTCGACTATTTATTAGAGTGTAAAATAGGGGACGTTTGTTTGTGTGAAAATCTCTAATTTTCGAAGTTAAATCCATAAAAATTATATTTCGCTTTTGGGTCAGAAACTAAGCAAATAATGTTTCGAGATTTTACTTTAAAATAGGGAATGAAAGTTTGTATGGGACTTCCAAAGTGAAAATTTATATTTCGCCTTTCTGTTGGAAATTAAGAAAGACATGTTTTATAATTTTCATAATTCAACTCGTAGGGGCTAAGTTATAATAAAATTGGTGTCTAACCTTATGATCGAAAATTGAAAATCACATGTTTCAGTGTTTTTGTAAAATTAACCAATTCTAATATTATACACGTGTAATCCCAGCGAGCAAAGTTACCGGCACTCGCAAATTTTTCACAAATCTTGTTTTGAAGGTAAAACTTACTCAGAGACATTTTGATCGAAAATGAGTTTTCCTTTGAAGCTATCTTTTATAGAGCATAATCTACTAAGGGCATAGAGTAAATTAATTTGACAGCAGCGTTTGGTTTTAATAGAGTCATAAATGTCAGTTCACAGTATCGAAGTGACATTTCGCATTTTCGGGGGGTTGAAACCGGTGTGCGGGGATTTCTCCCACGCAGGGCTCTTGCGTACTGAAACTCATACTAAAACTCCCCATCATACACCAGCTAGCAATAGTATGAGCGGTTAGACGGTAAACGTAAAAGAGGGCTTCTAGTTAATTCTTACTTTAATGACTAAAGGCAAACTTCGGTAAGTACATTTAATATCGTATCCTTACTTTTATTCAGTGATAAAAGCCGTTTAGTATAATCCTAATATTTTGATTAATAGATAAAACTCTCTAAAACTTTAATGAAACTTTCAATGTGCTCATTTGCAATTAATGAATTTCACCTTCAAAACGACGAAATAGTAATAATTAATTAGACAAATTTCATTTTAAAACTGTATGGTTTTGTTTTCTCAACAAGGAAATTGGAGCATATGGTATTAAAATATAATGTTAACTTTATATTTAATTAATTTAAAATATGATCCTGGACAGATTAGTTTGTAATTGATTAAATTAACTTTTCATTTGTTTTCCTTTGAGTCTGTCGTTTAAAACGTATAATGGAAATTATTCAACCATAATAGAATTCACAGGAAAACGTCGTAGCGTCGTTCGATACAGAAGGCGGAATTTGAGATCGCAATTCACGATTCAAATAAGAAAGGAGAGGCGCTGATAGAAAAGAGGAATCCTATACGTTAACGGATTCTCTTTGAACCCGTATGACAAGTTCGAAATATATTGTCACGTTACAGTTTTGAAATACTTCAGGGTTTGGGACGTATGTTTAAAGGAAATGAAAAGACAGTTTGTTCAGCCATTTACTAAGTGATTGTCAGAAATTTCAAACACTAGATCAGTATACAAGATGTTAAGAAAGAAAATCTCATGTTTACCATTTGTATAATTAAGCAAGCACGCCGCTCGCAAACGTACGATCAAAAAATATATGGCAGCCGCTTATATCCGAATGAAATGTGAATCGATGTTTTGAGCGTGCTTGGTTGCGGGCGAGGGCCACGAAGGCTTGATACCTGAAGATTATTCTCGAATCAGCCGCTGACGTGAACACAGCTCGTTACGTTCAGTACATGTTTGCTAGCGTTGTTTAAATTAAGTATGTTGAACGTATATGGTAATATTATTTTCGATTAAATTATACTACTCGTCCGTAACAGACCACGCTCGAGATAGATTTCGAATTTAATCCGATTAACGTATGCAGATACGCACAAACTTGTTGAAATTTACCACTTGTCTCAATTCTCAGTAGTTCTAAATTATTATTTTTTAAATATTATTTAATTTTGGTTAAGTTATATAAACATAAAATGTGAATGGGTAGCTAATAATCAACTATTTGTGTTCGACGTATCAAGTTGTCTGCACAGTACGATACAAATTAATACTTGAGGGGTGCGAGTGACAAAGAGCAATCAGCGGAGCCAATTATCCAGAGTGTTTCAGCATCGCGATACGGTTCGACACGCTCACACCGGCAATCTTCTCCTATCAACTACCAACACCCCTCGAAGTCTTTCGAAGGTGTTTGAACGTATTTCAAATAGTGATATCAAGAAATCAAATTCCAGACTCATTTAAGTAATGTTACTGCTTTCTGTTACTACTACTAACAGTAACTACTACTAGTAACTACTACTAGTAACTACTACTAGTAACTACTACTAGTAACTACTACTAGTAACTACTACTAGTAACTACTACTAGTAACTACTACTAGTAACTACTACTAGTAACTACTACTAGTAACTACTACTAGTAACTACTACTAGTAACTACTACTAGTAACTACTATTAGTAACTACTACTAGTACCACTACTAGTACTACTAGTAACAGTGCCACTGCTACTGTTTCACCCAAGCTGCGGAAAAGGTGGGATATGATTTGGTCAGTCTGATGTTCATCTGTTTCCTCACGGCTCTTAAATTATTTATCGTATTTTTACCAACAAGGTGTCAGAATTTCATAGATTTAATTTCACACATCAAAAATCAAAAGAAATATGTCAGGTTTTGTAAGAAAAAAAAAAGATGATGCTGATAGGCACATTCCAAAAATGTATATATACATATGCACATACATTATAAAGTAATTGTTACAAGTTGATGTCAGAATGACGACCGCTTAGCCTAGTGGGCAGCGACCCTGCCTGCGAAGCTGGAGGTCGGGTCAGTATTTATATGATGAATATTAATACTGGCACCGGGTCTTGGTTGTTATATGTATGTGGTGTCTTCGCTAGGTACTTAAAAAAAAAAAAAAAGAATTAAAAGTGAGATAGGGCAACGTATACTATAATGTAAATGAAAACCATTATTTTCACTCAATGTGTAGGTAATTAATATAAAATAGGAAATTTCTGCAATTTACACAGTGGGTATGGTAATACTCGGGGTATATATAGCCTGTGGTATAGGCATGATCCTATGCCCTTATTTACCAGTATAAGTGTGACATAACTACTTTATTATTGAAATAGCGGTCGTACCCGGCTTCGCCGGACTACGGAAACATTCCTCTTCCCGTTCCACGCATTAGTACATTGCACCCGTGCGAAGTCAGGGTGAGTCACTAGTCCAACCATATAGTATCATTACACTATGGTATCATCGTCATCATCCAAACAAAACAAAAGAATTTTTCATTTCGAAACAGTAGTTCTTGAGTTTTGCGCGTTCAAACAAACAAACAAACAAACAAACTTATCAGCTTTATAATATTAATAATAATAATGCATGGGACTTCCCACACATCGCCATCTAGTCCCAAAGTAAGCAAGTATTATGCTTGTGTTATGGGTCACTAGACAACTGATATACATACTTGAATATTCTTTGTAATATAAACATATATAAATATTTTTGTGACGACACCACATACATCTGACAAATATATTAGTATAGATTCAGTAAATTAGACGACGATGAGTTGTTTTTTTCTAACAATGAATTCTTGTTTAAAAGTAAGTTTTAACGATAATTTTCAACCATAAAACCGGTAATATCTTCATCGACTAGGCACTGTTCTTATCTAAAGAGGTACTTAGCTTAAATGTTTAAATAACAAAATGAGGACAGGCATAACAAAAACAAAAGTATGCTTAAAATCATGCAATAATAATTTATACACATTTATATTAAATGGCAGCAGCGTAAACTGAATAGGAGCGATAAGGTATACTTTTAAATTATCATACCGTATACATGTAGCTATATAGTTCCATGCGACTTAATGTAATTTATGTTTTCCAAAAATTATGTTTTCAAATTGTTCGTTATATTTTTTTTTATAAATTTTCTCTTTTACTTCTTTTGGTAGTTTGTTAGTTAGATCTGGAATTATATTTTGTTTTTGGATATTTTTTCAACTTTCCTTTACTTTATTTACCATTACGTTTATTAGACACGGAATTTAATTATGTACAATAAAGTTGAATAAGTTTTATCTATTATAAAGTTAAATAGTTCAGTGTATTATTTATTATAAGAATTTAAAGGAAATGGAACGGTGTTCACTATACTTTTAAAAATTTAATAAAAGAGCAAGGTTCATTGAAATTTTAAGTCTATTAATCTTCGCTCTATACTCAAAATATTTTCGTTGCGAATTGTTGATTATGCTTATGAGATATTTCAAAGGTCAAAGTTTAAACGAGAGCAGATACCGGATTTTCTAAATAAATCTTATTATCTGCTCAAAATGTCACGATGTGAAATTCGATGACGCGTTGTCATAAATTATTATGACAGATTTTTCCTCGTCGTGAATTTGGAACACACACGAGGCCTCCATACGTGCTATGAATTTTAACACAAAGGAAGCGACACAATGTATGTCATTATGCTCACAAGAAAACGTTACTTTTATGATATAAACACGAACCGCCATAACACAGGCGGTTAGCTAACGGATTATTTTATCAGTTCATCGATTTTGATGGCTTCTTTGACATATACCAGTGAAAGAGTTTCGGAAAACATTTTTTTAAGAAAATCCTGATTTACAAACCGAGGTTTTTATTATGAAAATGTGGCTAGTAAGATACGCCAAACGAAAGTTCATCGATGAAATTTCCTTTGGAGAACTTTTACTAATTTGGTTTTCTTAACTGTTAAACAAATAGGTGTAAAATTGCATTCCCTTATATCTATAAAAATAAGAAGTTTAAGATTGTGATACAAGAGAGAGAGACAGGATAGGCGGACAGTTACAAAACTACAGGTACAACTACAGGCAGCCCCATACTCTCATTCAAATTTTGGTTGGGTTGAGCGACAAATCCGTGTTTATTAACCATTAATATTTATTAGCTTTAAGAAGAATTACATTTTAACCAATCATACAGTCGAACGCAGAAAAAATTACATTTAACCACCCCTGAGGCCCAATACAAAAGGTTTGCCCAGTCGCTACAACAGTAACAGCGATAACACATTTTCTCTCTCGTCTCTGTGCGTGTGTGGGTGCCTTTGTACATCATAATTAATTTTCATGCAAATATGTTTCTCTTCTAACATTCGGGCGGAATATGTTATTACAGAAAAGCACTAATCCCTTTCAAAAACTTTTTGTAAGAAATTAGCCAAGTTTCGCAAGACTTTAGTCGTAAAAACTTTTGAGATCCAGAGCAAAGTTGTCCATTCTATGTAATTTTAAACGTGACAGTCACATGGTATCAGGATGCACTAAAATGAGAAATTATGATTATTAAAATTTTAATAAATTTTATAACACATCACAAAAATTTAAACCGAAAAAACCACCGGCACAAAAAAAAAACTAACCTTTCAAAAGTGTGAAATAATACAAGTTTGTTCAATGTTAAATAATTATAAGTGTAAGTTAAATAAAAGCGTCTGAGACCGCTATGTAAATTTAATATACCTAATAATTAGCGGTCCTAGATGCCTTTAAGGATCAAAAATCATTTGCCAATGAACAATCTTGTATTATTTCACACTTTTTAAAGGTTAGTTTTTTTTTTTGTGTCGGGATTTTTTAAAATTTTTAATCTAATTTTTATTTCATAATTTTTAAACTTAGATATTTAGTTAAACTATTTTATACATGATCAGACAAAAAAATAATTTTCATGTTTTTAGTTTTCATTTCGTTAGTTAATATTTCTCATTCCCTTTCAATATAGTGTACATTATTCTACTTGTCAAGCCCTTTCATTTGCTATCCATATTGAGAGATCTTGGATTTGAAATTTATCATAGCGTATAGTATTCTAATAGTCAAGTCCTTTCATTTGATACTCATACTGCTAGAGTAGTGAAAAATATGATATCCGCCATTTCGTGGCGGCGGCCATGTTGGACTGATTTTCATCAAACATAGCTAAGAACACTCCCGACTAATTCACCTTTTATATAAAAAAAATTCGCATCCAAATCGGTTCATCCGTTTAGGAGCTACAATGCCACAGACAGATACAGATACACACACACGTCAAATTTATAACACCCCGCTTTTTGCGTCGAGTGTTAAAAACATAGGCGAACACCGCCCTACTGGCATAAGACGAAAATTAACAAGTTACGTTCAAAACTTTAATAAGATTTCAATGAAAATGTACGTTTTAACATGGTTTTAATAATATCTGAAATTTCAAGTTTGTGGGTCTATTAGAGGTACTTGTATCTTCAAATTTTGACGATTGAGTCTGTAAAAATAGTGAAACTTTAGTGGCAGATATTTTTTCAACTATATTACTTATTATAAATGTATTATAATTACTAGTAATTTCTGAATTTAGTGCAGTAGGTCGCATGCAATCTCTACAAACGTAAGTTTCAGGATTTACTAGCATTTGGAACATAAATATAGAAATGGTGAAAGTGCCTCGAGTTGCTTCCAGAAAAGGGTTATAGGTGACGGCCGTTTATTCAACTTAGCAGGACCCTTGAAATCAAGTATAACTAACAAAATAGAAAAAAAAGACCTGAAAACTTTAATCATAGCGTTAAAACGAAAAGACGAATTCGTTTACCGGACATTTGATTGACGGATTGGCCGAGTGGTTAGAATTTCTAACTGCAGAACTAAAGATCACGGGTTCGAATCCTGCCCGACACAAATATTTTTGTGTATAAACAGATCTATTTGTTACGAGTTTGGGTGTAAAATATTTATTATATGTATATACCTCAAGGAAATATTTAAATATGTATATCTTTTGTCTAACACCCATAATAAAAGCTCTGCTTAATTTGGGACTGAATGGGATGTCCCAGATATTATTGTTATTATTATTATTATTATTGGGTATTCTAAAACAGGTTTTAAGAACGACGCAACGCAACCCTCATCACTTTTCCGATCCGACGAATCAAGCAGAGGCTTCGCAGAGAAAATCACTGGCAAGTTCAGAAAATACTCACTTTTCCTCATAAGCTGGAAGTAATTTAGCTCGATGTCGTTGATAGGTTGATTGAATCCATTGGAGTATTTTCGTATGAATGTAACACAAGTAGACGTGGGCGAGCTCCCTCAAAGGGTATTAGATGAACAGCCTAATTACAGTTTCTATTGATATAAGGTCAACGTCTATATAATGCCTACAAGCGTTTCGTGTTACCACAGTCGTTTGTTAATTAATTATTAGTTTACCGCAGTGAATTTATTTTGTTAAATGATAAGTTTAGTCTGATTTTACATTATTTCTTAGAACGCGTAGCAATCACCATTTAATCTAACCAAAAAAGCAACTAGCTCTCACTTAAATCAAAATATATGCAAACTTTTCTGTTTAGCATACGAAATAAGATTTATCAATTTTTTAAATATTGTTTAACATTTTTTTTTAACGTATACACATACATGACAACAACGTCTAGGCCCCAAACTAAGCATTAGCTTGTGTTTTGGGTAGCAAGCGAAGACACCACACACATATAACAACCAAGACCCGGGTACCAGTATCGATATTTATCATATAAATACTGACCCGACCTGGGATTCGAACCCGGGACCTCCAGCTTCGTAGGCAGCGTCGCTACCCACTAGGCTAAGCGGTCGTAAAACTTATAGTCAAATAAACGTGTAAATCTATGTTTATTACATATCAAATTTCAGTTTTTACAAAGCACTGTTTTTAATTTTATTAAGATAATGTTGGGATAATTTAATTAATAGGTAAAATATTACATTTTGTATATATTTATATCTTTACTTAGCTTTATTGAATGATTCTCATTTATCGTTCACAATAGTTATTTGATTAGGCTTTTTAAGAGCTTAAGATTTTTAAACCTCCAAAATCGATTATTATTACAAAAAGATGTAAGCGAGACTCTCGATAGAAGTTTTTCATATTTACCGTTTTCCAGCGAATTAGATACTTTTAGGTGTTACGGTTTTTTTTACATATACTGGCAACTGATATAAGAAATCATTACCATTATTTAAGTCAAACTTAATAAAAATTTTAACATTTCCACAAATTTTCTTAAAAAAATATGTTTAAGATTTATATATCTCCGAGCGGGTTAGGAAAATCATTAGTGTAATGAAATCGCAATCAAGCCACACATGCAGCTTAGAAAGCTACTGCATGTGACTTGGTTGGAAATCAAATCACTAAACGATATTAAATGTCTCTTACACAGTGAGCAATGTATACGGAGATAAGGATTACATCCCTAATGAAGATTAAGAGCCAGTAACATTTGAAATTACTGTTTTTAAAGATATTTCTAAAAATATAGCATTAATACTTTTAAGCGTTAATTAAATTTAAGTTTGAACTTTTATTTAACCGTTGGGTGTTTCTAAAATACGTTTACGTTTATTGCGTGTCGTGAGAAAATCACGGAATCATGTTTAAGAACATTTCATTTCAGAAAGATTTCAACGTATTCAGAATCTACAAGTTGGTCATTTGATATGTTTCATTAAAATTATGCTTTTGGTATAGTCAAATAGAAACATATTCATCGTTTACGTCATTTTGACGTGAATTTGATGGACGTCTTTCATCTGTCTGGACATTTACAAAAAGTTGGGTCACGAAAATTCTGTACATTTCAAGACCCAGAATACGCTTTAAATAGCCATATTCCGACTACTTATATTAGGTCAAACAAGAATGAACTTAGAGCTCTTAATAAATATAGCCTTTAGAAAATATTCCAAAAATCGATTTTGATGAAAAAGCCTTAAAATCTTTAGATTTTGTAAATGTCCAGCTGAAAAACGTCCATCATGTCTATCAGCTGAATCACGTCTATTTGACTATACAAAAAGCATAATTTTAATGAAAGTCGCCAGTACCGATTAAAGAATAAAATTTAAAAACAAAATTATTTGAAATTAACGAATCTCTAAAGTGAAGCAGCCGTGATTCCGACACATCCCACCCGAATTTTTTTTGGAAGTACGCTATGTGACCTTTGTCTCACTTGCACGCAGGACGTACTTATATTTTGCTATTTTTAGTGTTATTTGTTCTATATTGCAGTTACTGTGAACAACTTTGTAATCAGCGTGTAAAGTTAACCTGCTTTCAAAGGATTAATACCTAAATAGACGCATAATTCTTAGAAAGTAAACATTCAAGAAAGCGGTAAATACTCGGATGTGGTGTAGAAGAAATCTGCACTTAGTTGCATTGCTGCATTTATTATGTAAATAGACTCACAAGCAGGTGGTGTACCTATACGTTAAAAATATTACTGAATTCATAAAGTTTTATAAAATTTATGTGAACCGCTCTCGCTCGATGTGACGTCATTTATTATGTTCAAAACATTACAGCTCAGGGTTATCATTTATTTAGACTTCAATTTTTTTTTATAACTCCCTATTTATTATCACTGTTCCTCACAGAGTGATCTTTTTATATAGCTCCAATTGTTGTAATTTTTGAAAACCTGTAATGCACGACCCTAGTTCGACTCGTTCGAGTTCGAAAAAAAAGTTTAGAAATAAACATGATACTAGAAATGTAGAAAAAATTTGGTTATTTAGTCAAAATAATTAAACATGTTCTCTAAGCATTTCTGTCATCTAATAAAGAAATCTCAAATGTCTTTATGATTATACTCGTAACACTATGTATAATTTATATATTACAATTTTCCGATCATTATATATAAGAACGAAGAACGACGAATGTCAATATTACAAAATGAAAGCTGTAATAGAGTTTGATTATATTCTAATATAATGATGGTATTATATTCCAATGTAATAACGATATTATGCCATAGATTGTTACATGAATGCGGTCTCAGCGTTGTTTGACGTGATTCGTTAATTTTTCTGATGAATTTCTGATGAAAAACAAGATGCGTAGTTACTTGATAATCAGCCGAATAATGCATTGTGTAGTATGAAATTAATTATTTACATTCGTTTTACCATTTCAAAATGCCACCATGTATGATTAGATATGAGCGCCGATGGTCTAAAAAATCTAGCTTATTTGAGAAAAATAAAAAACCACAATTTTCGTACCTTATGCATATAATGCAATAAAATACTCCGTTATAAAAATTAAAACACCAGATTTGTTAATTCAACGAAATAAAAAATCAATCGCCGAAGAACGATCAGACTTGCAGACCCAGTGGTAACAGAGTCTCACCGAGACGTTCGGATAATGTATCGAAACAGCTCGCGTTCGTTTCCTGATGCCGTCTTTGCTGTGACTGAGACAGCACATCCTTCTAAATCGTAAGTTTCAGAGCTCTTATTTCAGTGTTAATCGCGTTTTGATGCGCCCGATCTATGCCGCCCTCTCCACAGATAACCTCGAGGTCAGCTGATAACACTACACCAAGAAACAGGAGTACCACAGTACTTTTGGACCTACACGCTTTGGTCAGTACAATCAGGGAAGGTCGCTGGGTGTGAAAGAAAGCGCTCCTAACCATATGCAATGTTCTTCTCTCCCACCAATATACCGCCGCAATCGCCACGGAAGCGACGAACGTGCCCCGTTAGCGCACCATGCCGTAGGCCCCAAAATGAACCTAAAACCCTGGACATTTTTCCAAATCTTTTTGACGCTCTTTCTCCGATAACAGCTGTATGCTGCGCGAACGAAAGGTAGGTATGTGTCTAACACCACGCCCAGCACTGTAACAATCGTGACAGTCTGCATGAATTCGCCACGAAACTTAATCACAAGCAGCCTTTGGAGCTTCTCTCTGATCGTCATTGTTTGTGACTTTGCAAAGGAAGACTCAAGATGATTCCGACCTCCCTATTCGGTGATCTGTGCCAGCACGTTCCTCGAGGTCGCCTCAATCTCCCGTGGTTATACCTCAAGCAGGATCGGCACGTCATCGGCATAAGCTACGATTTTAACTCTGGATATGAGTGGATGCCTCAGCAAGTTGTCTATCAGGACATTCTCTAGCATTGGCCCGAGAACTGAATTTTGGGGACATCCCATGGAGAGACCTACCACTCAACTCACCCTACTAGCATATCCACTCATCGCTCGTAGAATTAGTCACCCAAATTCCGATGGGATGATACCCGCCCCTATCGGCCTTGGCCATAATCAAGAGCCATCAAGCATTGTCGGAGGCCCCTGTGAAGGATGATCGCTTGCACATATTTTGATCTGGTTTCCTTTGCAGTTCTGATTATCACGTTAAGCGCGCTAACACTGTTAACATACATTGATAGAATTCGTCCTGATTACCAGAGATCCCGCAAGTTACCTGCAGCAAGCATGTCGACATTACGAGTTCCAAAATTTTCCATAAGACCGAAAGCTCTGTCGCCAGCCAGTCAGTCAGGGGCGCTCATATCTATGTGTGATGCGCAAAGTGTAACAAAGGCGCCCCCGCAGTCCCCGACGCATTTAAGGATAATAATCATTTAAGAATTAACAAACCTATATTATTTCAGACTTTTTAACTGTTAGTTTCTTTTTATGTCGGGGTTTTTTAAACTTTTAATTTAATTTTTATTTCAAAATTTTTAAATTTAGTTAAAAACTTTCGATTATTTTTAACTTACCGCTATCCAAGGGAAGTTATTGATTTGGGTCCGATTTTCGAAAATCGAGTTTTCATCAGATCTTCTTGTTTTGAGGTCCTGGGAAGCCATTCTGACCATTTTCGGCTGTAGGTCCGTATGTGTGTGTCTGTGTGTATGTAACTTTAAAGGGTTCATTAAAAATATTAATTAATTAATAACGTATTTTTAACATAACATTGAGATTTTAATATCAACCTATTTTTGGTTTTACACAAAAATTTTTTTTTTACAAAATTGCATAGAATGCCGTAAACTTCATTAAAATCAAACGAAGGGTTCAAAAAATATCGCAGATCAAATATTTCCAAAATAACATTTTCTTTGATATGTCCCAGGTTTCTGAGCTTGAAGAACTCTAAACGTATAGGAATTCTGTTTTTGGGCGTGGAGAGCTCGGAAAATGAATATTATGAGCTCGAAAAACTCAAAAACCACAAAAATTGATATTTTGAGTTCCAAGAGCTAAATAGTGTTCTATTTTTCAAGCGCTTTGAACTCGAAAATAGCGGAAAGTTTCAGGGATTGCCTGCAGGGTCAACAGATTTTTATCTTAATAAGTCATATCAAATGGTAATCAATCATTTACTGAAGCCCATTTAATCACCTTCCAAATTTCGTTGTCCGTAACGTACCCTACGTCTCCACGTGCCTTAATATATTTAGCACCGCACCACATCTATGAGCACATCAAATGGTGTTTGAAAAAAATGAAAGCGTGAATGATCACGCTTTGTGGGTCGGGGGTTAAAAAAAGAAAGTTAATAACAAGGAAGATATTACTTGTTAATAAAAAGTATCGATATCGAAGTTGTCCATTTCAAACAGTTTAAATTATTAGAATTTCGCTATTCAATAACAAATGATATCGAATGTACTTAAAGTCATTAACTTTTCAAAGCGTAAATCGATTTTTCATTAAGTTAGATAACTTTTACTTTATTTAAGTAACAAATATTGATTAGTTTTGCATTGTACAAACGTTATTTACAGTGTATATACACAAGTAGGCATTATATTGCGTACAACAATGAAAAACAAATTGAAATCAGTTAACAAACACAGGTTTACCATACAAATGCCGCGAACAAAGGCTGAATGAGTTAATGCAAAATAGGCAGTAACTCGCCACTTAAAGTGTTTGTAAGGAATGACCTCTCTTGTGCAAATATATGAAATCCCTTCGATTGCAATTCTTTATTATTTATTTTAATGGCTGGCCTACTTCTGGGTTGATTTTGATAATCGTTTCCATTGATGTTACGAGCTATATCTGCTGCGTAATTGCTATGCATAACTATCACTAACTCTGTGCCTCGGAGAGGACGTAAAGCTGTCGGTCCTAGTTGTCGTCAATAGATAGCAGACGTTACAATCCACCAACCCGCATTGGAGCAGCGGGGTGGTTTAAGCTCCAAGCCCCCTCATCCCAAAGAGATGCCTAAGCCCCTGCAGTGGGGTATTAATGGGCTGATGGAATGGAAGTGCTACGACGAAATCACTGGACGAAACTCGTATTCAAAAATTATTCGATTTTCCGCAGTGTCCATCTTGATTTTAAACTAAGAATACAGTGGGTTTTGTTTGAAAATGTTTCTAAATTATTTCATTACATTGTATTAAAATTTTATGTGGGTAGAACCATCATTGGTAAGACCAGTAGGACGGAATTAGAAAGTCACTGTCTTTTATAGTTACAAGCCGTGCTATTCGATTTAGCAATGTTGCATTATTTGTCACATGGAGATCGATTTACTTCGTCAGCTGACAAGATGTCATGATTTAATAACTGAAAATATGGAATTTAAATAACTAAATATGAAAAAATAGATAGTATTTAGTAGAAAATAGAAATAAGAGTACATATTATATGATACTAGCACCTGCCCGCGACTTCGTTCGCGTGTTATAAGTGGATTTAATGAATAGAATATATAATAATAGAATGAATGTTTAATATATCTCATTTAGGTTGGTGTTATTATGGTTTTGTGCATTTATCATAGGCTACCTATATCTTACCAACTAGTTTTATGTTATAACGTTCTACGAGGATGTACCATTCCCTTGCAGTTTCTTACTCTCCCTGGGTTCTACATAATCAATCTCGACAGACCTGCTGGTGGCTAGCATGCGGGTGACCATGACCGGTATAAGTATAGTTCCCTGGGATTCTCCAGACTCTATATACTCGAACTTACTCGAAAAATGATATAAATTTACTGTGATTTCCACCCAAACGTGTCAAGATTGTGACGTGAAACGAAAAACGATTATAGTGAAAATATCAACTTTATTTTGCTAATTACGAATAAACACGATGCAACAAGTAGTTTTTAACACTGACTTATTATTTTCAATGAGTAACTCTGTTTACATAACGTTTGATTGGAAGAAAACGCCAACTAATAACCTGGCTGATACCAAGGCTCGGACTACATGCAACGTTGCCAAATTTCAATAGCATGGCTTAGAGTGAATTAGGGCTGGTATTTCAGTTCTCACTTATCCCAGGAATTCCCACAGATTAGAATAACTTTAAATGAAACTTAATTTTCAAAATTTCTGTTGTTTGTTTCCCTCAACACTATTCCTAGGATAAGTGAAAACTAAAATACTGGTCCTAAATTTGAGAGCAGCGTTTGGTTTTGATAGAGTCATAAATATCACTTCACAGCATCGAAAATGTTAAAGGCAATTTCGCGATGGTGAATACCGGCGCGCGGGGATTTCACGGGGGTGAAGACCGGCGCGCAGGAACCTCGCGGACTGAAACGCGCCATCTTGCACCAGCTAGCTAGAGAATGAGTGGTTAGAAGGTAAACGCAGAAGAGGGCTTCCAGTCAATTCATACTTTTGTGGACAGAACAGTACCTAAGTAAAATGGCAACTTCGTACTTAAACCTCTACTATACACAATGTTATTCACAAATGTTCTTATTTTGTTATCTCAACTTTTACTTATAAGGTGAATGACCGTACGTTACTAACCGGATCATGTTGTTTGAGCTTATATTATTAAGTCTCTTTGATACAATACTTCATTAATTATTATACAAACGCAATTCATTAATACCTACGTAGCTGATAAAAAAAATATGGAAATTAAAGTAAATTAAGCAGATATCAATTCGAGAGCGATTTATCTAAACTTAGTACCAATATTATACAAAAAAAAATATGGCATAATGATAATCTGACGTTTAAGAATACAAGCTACAATAAATAACATGTACCTACTTATATCGAAAAAATGGCCAAATACAAGTCGGACTCGCGACATGACGATTCGATCTAGCTTGTTACATTAGGCGAAGTTTAGTATGTAACTTTATTCGATTTTATTTCACGTTTTAATTTTTAGTAGTCACTTAACTGCTTTACAATTTATACTGGAAGTAAAGACTTCCCACCGATGCATCAGGCTTTTACAAAGTTGTTGCTGCTACTGGCTATGGTCTCGACCATACTACATTTCTTGAAAATTTTATGCTTTAATAGTAAAAACGTTGCGGACTTTTAGACTATTAAACGTATTATAAATACAGGTTCATGAAGATTATTCAAAAATATATATTATGGAATATTTGCCACTTGACCATACTTTTAAATACAATTTCATTAGGCATTTTCGTACTCCAGCAGAGAGATAATTGAAGGGAGGGCGCTCGTTGCTGACTTCACGCATATTAAAAGTGATTAGAGGTTAATGTAATGGGGAATATAACGCCTTCCGGCGGCGGCTCAGAGGCAAAATATTCAGGAACTGAATATTATAACATCTACGATAATTTAAAAAAATTATATGATATGACGTTGTGCGGTATAGTAGAAGGGTATTTCTACGACCTACACAAAACATGCTTGCACTGATCTTATTTGAAAAATATGCACTGGAAATTTTATATCTTTATTACAAAATGTGCATATAACTGTTTTTTTAAATAATTATAAGGTAATTGTTTTAAAATACGTAATTTATAAATTATATATACCATTAAATCATACGTTTTCATGACATTCGGTGGGTGCGACCACGTTATTTTATTTCGAAAGTCAGACAGTATAAAAACACGTGTAAAATTCTCTATCGAATTAACATTTCCTCATACCTGGTACTCTGTACTGACAATTAAGTAAAATCAAACAAACAAATTTTAAATAAGAGCACGTTAAATAAGGAGGTACATGTTTGAGGACAGAAACTTGTCTTTACCGTCTTTTGAAAGAAAATAGTTTATTTATAGATGTCTCATTCACTCTAACGAGTCCCCCCGCCCACGAAAGAGGCGGAAGTCTTCCATTGTGCTCGGATTAATGCCCGTCAATGGAGGTGTGTTGTTTTATCGACGCATCAAGTGTTACACAAACTTAGTTAAAAAGTGTTGTCCTTTTGGTTTTTTTGTCCTTTTCTTGTCCTTACCAGTTTTAATGTGTCTTTACCATTTATACTATTTAACCTTCTATATTTATTTCAAATCCTTAAGTTCATATAAAAAAAGGTTTTCTTTGATAACCTTGGGGGTTTTCTACCACCTAGTATTTAACTTAAAAATGTTTTATAGGTATTGTCTGATGGTATATCGACGACTGAATGGCCGAGTGGTTAGAGACCCTAACTGCGGAGCCAACGGTCGCGGATTCGATTCACGCCCGGGACAAATATTTGTGTGCATGAACATGTTTATTTCGTTCCGTGTCTGGGTGTATAATATTTATCTATGTATATATTATTAAAAAAAAAGTATTTAAGTATATATATCAGTTGTCTAGTAACCCATAATTCAAGCATAATACTTGCTAACTTTGGGACTAGGTGGCGCTGTCCTGTGGGTTGTCCCATGTATTATTATTATTATTATTATTATTATTGTGTCTTAGCCGTTTCTGACGTGTCTTTACCAGTTAATCGTTGCTAAATATTTCTCGAATACATGAACATAATGAGTGCACCGTGGCTTAATAGTTTTGCAAAATACATCTATTATCCATAATGTATACAAATAGCCTTTTATCTGAAAATTTTTACGAAATTGCTAAGTATCCGTATTTCAGAGAAATGCCCAGAAGCAACGGAATTGAGGCGAACACACTCGATACAGGATTTCCTTTTTTCGATTTATTTGGACTCTTCAAGCGACTTAGATAAATAACACATGTCATCAATTTAGATTTTTAGGGTTCTAACAACACATAGTTAGGTGAACCAAAGCATGCGTTTACTACGTATGTTATTAAATTTATTGCATAAAATTAATATATTGATTTATTAATTATATGCAATAAGTTAATAAATTGATTATTGCATATAATTAATAAATTGATATTATTTATGTAATATTTTCAACGCATTTTTTATAAAACTGTTCCAATGAAGCATATATGTTTGGAATATGTATGAATGTGGTTATCTAAAAATACTTTTTAAGCCGACATCGATACTCAACTCTTTAAAATTTATCGTCGTTGGAACACTTTTTGTTTCTAACATTTTACATTTTCATCTGTAAATATTTTTTTTTTAATGTAAAGGTGTTTTTTTTTCATTCATAAAATGATTGGCAATCAGATATTTATTCGGAAATGTTACCACTCTTGCCATAGTAACTACAAATTAACAGTTATTTCGACCAACAGTAGGAAAATTTCACCTCCTCCCCCTCCCTCCCAGCAGGGTGGCTCCCGCTGGCTAGCGGGCATTTTCCACTCTGGTCCACCTAAGGAACAAGTGTGCCAAGTCTCATTCTTTAATGTCAAAAATATTGGTATTGTCCTATAAATCCTCCACTATAAGTAAACGCGAATTCAGGGGAACAAATCGAAACCTTTTCTCTTGCCTGTACAAAATCCGTTTTAAAGCGAATCTGTCCTAAACAGAATCTGTCCTTAACCGAACAAACAGTTTCTTGCAAAAATACAATCTAAATAAAATTATCTATTCTCTAACTTTTTTAAGACTATTCTATCAAATCTTGATAAGTACACAATTTTCACAATAAAGAAATATCTAAATTTCGATACAAATAATGTTTTGTGAATATAGACGTCATAATTTTAAAAATGAACTCTCATTAGAAACTAACTTCATGGTGTATTACTTCATTGAAACTTATTCCAGCTATATCATTAGAGCACGGTAAAAATCAAGAAAAAAAAATAAGATAAGATAAAACAGGAGTAGAACTCAAGAAATAAAATAGGAGAAAAAATAGTTAGCTACGAAAACCGGATCGAAAAAACTATCTAAAATTATAGGGAGGTTAAATTAAATATGCCCACACGGGCGGTGTGATTATTGGTTAGCGGTGTGTGGTAATTTTCATCTAGTGCCCAGCCAATTCTAATTTTTATTCATTTGTTTATTGAAATTACAACTGTCTGTAAGAACCTTAGGCACATTTCACTGGCGAAGTGTTAATTTTTACAAATGTCTGTATTTTTGTCTGTGGCTTTGTAAACAAACCAGTGATAAATCACTGCCTAATGATGATGACAAAATAATGAAATATGCTTTTAACTCAATCTAGTATTTTTATAACAAACAACAAATTTCTAGAAAGTATTTAAATTATGTCAATAAATAGCAACATTCCTTGCAACATTCTTATATTTATTTTCTTTATTTTTACGTTCTGAAAGTCTTACAAAAGCGGAAATTGCTCATTGAAAAAAAAATTTCATGCGAAACAATCATTAAAAACATATATATTAATCATAATATGATCATATTTTGTGGAATGAGCAAAGTACGCGCCGAAATGTTGAACTTTCAACATATCTTCCTAACTTCGGCATAAACTGGATGTTTGAGGTGGCGTTATCTTGCTATGTAACTTTAGCGCAAGTCAAACGTTTTCTTTACTGTAAAAAAATTTATGAAGTTCTTTTGCGCACAGTGTCATGAGAAAATGAAATATTTAAATTCGTGAAGGTGATACAAGATTTAATGAAAAAATATCTTTGCAGACCTTGTTTAAATAGAATGAACATAATAAAACACAGAAAGTTTTTTTTTTGCTATTGTATAAACTAACATCACATCAAGTGTTGTCTAGATTATTAATAAACAATGATTATTTGTTATTTTTTGCAGTTTACGGGTAAAGCTTTCAGATGATGTTACATACCTACTCACAGTGCACTGTCATGTATGAGCTTTGTAACATTTTCTGTTATGCACAGAATCGTAAATCTTTGAAAATTTGCCTTAAGTATGCCTATGTTTGTTAATCTTATTGTATTTAAATTAGAATTATAGTTTCCTGAGATTACTTCTGCTTTTTATTTATAAACAAAGTTACCCTTTCAAATTATAAACAGAAAAAATATAATTATTAATAAAATAATTGTTTAATTTAGGGGTGTTTATTCGTCTAACGCGATCGACGGCGTTACTTAATTCAACGCAACCCACCGCTGCTTGTTAAAAAAATAACATAGTTCCTTTCAACAATGTATCATTTACGACACACTGTTATCTTCTAACGTAAAATACAACCAACACCGCCAAAAAAGAAGCTTAAATAGTGTAACACTGTAGGAAATCTCTAGAATATAATGAAGAAAGAATAAGACATATCGGCAGAAATGCGACGAAGATAGAAAAATAATTAGAGTTCAGATAATAGAGTTCAGAGAGGAAGAAATCAATCGATAGTGATCTAACTTACGATCAAAAAAATAGCACCCCCCTCCCCCATGACTCATTACTAAATCAATATACGGAAAGTTAAAATCATACTGTTGTTTGATTGAGCTCATAGTTCCTTATAATAGTGTATGTGTTGTAGATTAAAATAAAATACCAAGACCCTTTTTAAATAATAAAAAACTTGTTGTTTGAATTCAAATGTACCCGTAAAATGTAACTTTACACGCGTTTATTTGTTGCTAAAAACACTGAAAACGACAAATGTTCATTGGGCGCCCGTGTCGCGGAATTCCAGCGGTTGTGAAGCCTCCGCGACCCAAATTCAGCTCACCGACACTTCTATTATTTATGAAGCGAGGTGCCTCGGTTTGGGGTAGATGGAGATATTGTGTAAAACAGACTAACGGAATGCAAACATGTTTATCATTATGTCCCAATCCTGTATATACACTAAAGCCTACACTAATTTAGATCAAATACAAATCCTTTTTATTGAGCATAATTTTTAACAATTTAGCTAAAACTAACAGTAATATAATGATAATCGTTTATTTACCAAATGATATATGACAACAATACGAATGAAATTTATAACAGAAATACTTCAACTAAGTATGTAAAAGCCCTATGCCATTACACTAATAAAAAGTTTATTACATGGACTCTTATATAAGTTTTGAGACACGCGAAAAGTAAACAATAAATTCTACTAGCGACCCGCCCGCTGCTTCGCTCACGTGGGATTCGTTTGTCATAGCAATAATTTTTTTTTATCTCATTCCCGTTCTTCCTTTTCGCATTATCGTTCTCATCACCAAATATTCTATCGTTTCTGTTTCTGGCCCTGGCCCTATCCCATCCCGTTTTCGTTTTCATTCTCATCAAACAAAGTGGGCGGGGATGGGGAGGCTTACACAAAAAAATTCTATTTCTTTCGTATATCATATAGGATACATACTCATGTTTAAAAAGATCCTATCACAATTCGACAAATGTTACAATAGTTACAATTACGCAGGCGAAGCTGGAGGCAAAAGTTAGTATATTATACATATAAATATTTCGGAAGAAATTTTCTAATTTACTGTGAAAACTGTATCATTTTCCATATCCAAAGATCAATAACAACACAAATTAATTAATGAATTGAAAAAATATTTTCTATCGGATAACTTGTAAATCTAAACCATTTTCGAATGAACTTCATCAAAGACTATATATATATCTACTATAAACACATCTGACCTGGCCACGCGTTGTTGTCGTGGTTCAGTAATTACGAGTATAAAAGGTTGAATTCATGTTGTATTTATCTTTTTGAAACGTTACGCCAAAATTTTAAAGTGATTGGTAAAGTCACAGACCAGTCAACCTATAGACCACGCTTTAATAAACGTCAGTACGAAAACGAAATCGCCAAAAAGTGGCGGGGTGCGGGGAGAGGTCGGCTAGTTTTCATTGGCTCTTTCAAAATTGACAATTTAATGGCTTCCGACGTGCTTTCAACTGACGGCTCACTAGTGACGTAGTTATGTAGTGTCACTACATAGCCTTGGCGAATGCTACTCCCTGTCAAAGCGTGGTCTATAAGGTTGACTTGTCTGTGGGTAAAGTATAGGAATGTTCAAACCGACATTCAATTTTTAAATTTACATTTTATTCATCTCATATTCCACTATAGTTTGTATTCAATGACTTTTTTACAAAATGCAAACGAATAACGTACAAAAATTCAATTTTGTAAATGAGATAGATAACATTGATTTTTAACTATTGTTTCAATTTCAATTATTGCGTGGGGTCAATCAACACTTTGCCGAGAAACAGACGTCTATAGCATGTTTCATAAGTTTCGTAAAAGTTTCATAAAAACTGGTTCAATGATTTTTGTGTTACGGAAGTACAAGCATAGAAGACTAATTTAAAATGTTTTTGGGTTTCAAGGCTGGTTGATAAATCTATGTTATATACGAAGGCGTGACATACACGATTATTAAAAAGAAAAACAATAAAAAAATTGTATTTTTGTTCTACGTGTGTTATAATATACATACATCACGCAACAATAAGAAAAATACTGCTTAAGTAAAAGTAAACAAAAATTGTACATATAAATGCAAGGGCGGTTCTGAAAGTTACCTTCGTTTGGAAATAAATAAAAAACGTACATAGAAAAAATGTTTTACTGTATACATGTTAAAATTAAATCTTACCATCGCCATCATATCCCCCACCAATCACTATAGCCCCCTTTTAAATTTAAACATATGTCATAGCGTTTCACTAGTTACAAATTTCTACTCCATAAAGTTCGGCCGTTTGAGCACGTAGCCAATCTTTCACGGCATTTTAAAGTTCGTCGTCGTAACCGAAGTGTTTGTTCATGTTAACGAATAAATGAAAGTAACTTAGCACCGAGTCAGGGCTGCAAAGGAGATGATCGAAAACGTCCTTTTGAATTGCTTTAAAAGCTCTTGAATTCCTTCTCTTTTTCATGAATCTTCATAAATGTTTGTTCTACTACTTTAAAAAAATCTTACCCATTGCCGAAATACACCTTCGCTCATAATGTTTGCACCTTATGCAGTACGTACAAAATTGACGATGAATGTTTACTGCTGTAACGTTTTGCGCCAAAAAAAGAATCCCATTTCAGCACGCACTTTCTATTTGGCGAGATCGTTATTTGCTTCGCGTCGCTCAGATTTTGAGGTCATAACAAACCAATGCGTGAAAGAACGAATTTCATACTGTCACGCAAATCACTTACTGAAACAGAGAACATGAAGATGCAGGTGATGACGGTCCGTATGCTAGAACGACGTTTACTGTCCGTACTGTCTTCTTATTTACATATTATAGATAAACAATATGTGAGCCGTCATGGGACGTCTGGGTCATGAATCTGACCGAACGTTTTTACTCAAATCCAAATGCGCTATTATATATTTCACTTAATGAATTTAATTTTAGCATTTGCCAAACATCACAAGACATAATTATCGCACCTAACTCCATTTGCTCCTATTTTACAATAGTACTAAAATTTAGCTTTTCTCCCACGGTAGTGTATTTGCTCAATACTATATGACAGACAGAGAAACGGTTAATAACACGAAGTAATATCTAGCGCCGAAAGAAAACGATGCATATTTCTATACACTTCTTCATCGTTTACCCTTGACACGGGAACGGGAGAAAAACATATGAAAACAATGTTCAGGAACGCACCGTCTCGATAATTTTCATAGGTTTTCTCTTTCGTCCCCGTGCCGTCTGAACTCGAACGGGCTGTAACGTATTTTACCGCGGTTCATATACATAGTACGGAGTGGGGCGAGTGACGTGGATATTCGGAGATAACGAACCCATTCCGACTTGTTTTGGGTTGAGACGAGCAGACGGCAAGCATTCTGCTAAATCTACTCTGTAAATGTGCTAGTGGATCGATAATTTGACTTTTGTTTTGTTGGTTATTTTCATGTGCTTCCAAAGGGATGCCGCTTTGTAATTTCTTAAAGTACATATTTACAACAATAAATTTATACATCTTGAGATTTCATATAGTTTTCTAAGTGATAATAGTACATTACGATGCAAGTACGGTAAGCTGGATATTATAGTCGAGGTGTTTATAGGCACGAAACGAAGCCGAGTGCTTATAATAAACCGATGCTTGTAATAGCCAGCTTACTGAATACGAGCATCATACGACGTTTTTCAATACATTTGCGATTAAAATTAGATAGATACTTGAAATGCAATAATGGCGGGAGCCAAGGGCGGGAGCCAGCTGATTTTCGCGGTTTACGCATGCGTTACAAACAGAATGCTCATTTGTGACTAGTGTAAAGTAAAAATGCCTAGTACTGTAAAGTACAACATTACGATTAAAGTTTCGATACAATAATAATAAACGTTGTAACAATTTTCATTTCATGACAGGGGATAAAAATCTCAATTTTGTATTCAAGTTTACATCTAATAATGAAACTAATTTCTTTTAAGGTCACTAAAATATAAAATAATACCTTTACGCGTTCATGAGGAAAGGGGTAGTAAGTTTAAAATTATTTTTATTATATGATGTAACTAAAAATTTATATTATTCGCAACTTTTTTTTTCTTCATCTCCTATAAGACGTTCATCATCATCATCATCCCATTTTTACCCCACTGCAGGGGCTAAGACCTCCCCCAGGGTGAGGACGGGGGCTTGGAGCTTAAGTCCACCACGCTACTCCACTGCGGGTTGGGAACTGTAACGACCGCCATCTATTGACAGCGTCCGGGACCGACTGCTTAACGTGCCCTCCGAAGCACGGTGTCAGTGATATTGTGTACTTAAGTCAGAAAAACTCATTGGTGCACGCCCGGATTCGAACCATGGCCCAATGGGGCCTTATAAATTCGAGAGAGGTTCGTTGCACTCTGGGCTATCACGACACTGTCGACGACACGACGACACGACACGACACGATAAGACGTTGCTTCGTATCAAATTTCAAGATTCTGAGCTTACGGAAGTACTCTGTAGGTTTCGATTCCCTTGCGAGTGTAGAAAATTTGTAGCATAAACTGCAGTATCTTTTGATTGGCTTAGAAGTTTAATTTTTTAGCAGCTCCAAGGAACAGTAGACTTGAGTCTTTGATACGAATTTCAGCTTGATATCCACGCGTTCCTGAGAAAAGGGTCTTAAGAGACAGACAGACGGACAACAAAGTGATCCTATAAGGATTACGTTTTTTCCTTTTGAGGTACGGAACGCTAAAAAAACATAAAGAAGTTCGTTTATCTCACTATATGCTCAAACACCATTGTCCGTTTTTCCTCTGCCCTAGTATATAGATAACGCATAACGTACTATAAAATTTTCTGTGTTTACTAGTATTGAACCTATTATTAATAAATGTGTATTTTGTCTTCAGGGATAATTAAATGGTCCATTACAGCAAAAATGAATATTCACTTTGAATGAATTTTAACTCATCTGTATGGCCACTCAGCTACCTCTAGATGAATATTCATCATAAATTTTTCATCTACATATGATAAAAAATTGAAAGTTAGTTATAATCTATGAACCCCTTTAGCGAAATAACGATTTTTTTTTCAAATTGTTTTATTCAAATAAATGTGAGATCTTCATCTTGAACTGCCGTGCAGTAGAGCTGGAGAATCGTAAAACTAGTATAGATGTACGTTGACCCCACTTTTAGTCTTTGACTTTGGGTTCGCTTTTCGCATTAGCCCTTCGAATAGAATCCACTCTACCAGCGGACGCAGTCTCTTCATAAACCCCTCGACAGAGCGGTAGTAGACTCTCGAAAGTTCGGAAATACGAATACCCTGGATTTGAATTTGCTCTGACGTTCCACGATATTCACGTACTAGTTGAGGTATGTTTTTAATTGTACACCTATGTTGAAAATTTCTCCATGATGGGGGGTGCTAAACAACCGATTATTTTTAATTTTGGTTTCGTTGTTCCAATAACTTTTCTCGTAATTACATTATTTTAATAATCCATTTATAATTCGAATATTTATTTTGAAAGCACTCTAAAAAGAGAGTAAAACCGATATATAGTAGTTTTGTCGGCACTTTGGGTGATCTCTGTAGATCTCGGTCACATTTGGTGGGTGGCATAGTGACACACATTATAAATATATATATATTTAATCAAGTTTGGGCTGTTCGGCGAACTTTTCAATTTAATTAATAGAGGACGAGACGCAAATTTGATGTTAGAGCTTTATGATTGCCAAGCGAGCTTCAAAGAGCAAAGCTATTTAGTGATTATTAAACATGTGTAAAATATTCTAACATTTTACGAGAATCAGTTCAAGTTTTCATAGTAAATAAATACAATCAGAAAATAAATATATGGATAATTGTTTTGATGAACATAGGCCTTATCCAAATACAAATTGCAACCGAGATGGATTTAGTTTCGTGATTGAATAGAAAGAGTTGTGGTGGAGTGTGGCGGTATGAATACCTATAGATGGGCAAAAAGTCTTACCCCAGAGCAGGAGGGGCGATCAAGTTTTTTGAAAAACAAGTAAAAACGGTGACGTTGGTTTTTGCGTAATCGAAACGAGTGGGTCAGTTAAAGATGTACTATTGAGAACGCCTTATGGCTCACCCAGAAAAGATATTTCTTTTTACATTATTAAGAAAACAACTTTTTAAAACCATTTTCAGGAATAAAGTTTCTTTGAAGTTACATAACTGTAATTCAAATAGAGTCAATATTCAAATAGATTCAATACACAGTAGGTATGATTTTAGATGATTAGTTTTACTAAAGTCAAGTAAAGTAAGTAGGTACTCTTATCGTCTCGTTTTTCCATATTTAATTCAAATCTATGTAATTTTGGAATCATGTAAGGGCATGGACAAAACAACGTTATAAATCTGACAATCACACGTTTATTTGGGTCCACACATATATAATACAACAAAATTCCCGAAAAACCCAAACCCTTATAAGTTATTTTTCTTTGATACAGCTCACTTCAATTAATTAGATTCACATGCTGCACGATGCTTCCGATACAATAAACATATTTATTTTGGTAAAGCTATATTTTAAACAAGAAGGTACCAGGAAAGCAGTATACCTAAGGGATTTTACTTATTTAAAATACTTAAATTAATTTACCTATACTTCAGATAAGAAGGTACCAGGAAAGCAGTAGACCTGATAGATTCCACTTATTTTTTTTGCTGAAAGATTTTTATTTCGTGATTAAGGTATAAATCGAACACGTAAATACAAACTAAGCCTATAAGTCGGTCCCAAAACTGGTAAGTCGTTTTCGAGATAAACCAGAACACACAAACAAACAGACACTATAATTTTATTAATATAGATAGATAAAATAATTACTTTTCACTCCTGACAACGGCCTCTTTACGTTTACAAAATCTCAGTAAAATCGGATCAGCCGTTTCGGCTATTAGCCCGAACAGACAGACAAAAACCAACTTATGTCACTCCTGATAACCTCCTTTTCATGTTTGCGAAGATTCATAGAAATGGTTTAGTCGTTTTGGAAATTAGCCGGAACAAAAAGACAGACAGACAACCACATGAACAAAAAGTTGCCTGTATTACTCTTGGAAACCTATTTTAATGTGTGTATAGTTTCATTGAAATCTTTAAAAGTTTAGCTCGACCACACAGATAGACAGACAGACAAACGAAAAGTAGCGTATGTCACTTTACACACTCTTCTTTTCACGTCTGCGAAGTTTCATCAAAATCGGTTTAGCTGTTTTAGAAGTTAGCTCGAACAGACAGAGAAACGAACATACAGACAAACAAAAGTATTGTATGCCACTCCTGACAATCTTTTAATCACATCTGTGAAGTTTCATTCAAATCAGTTCATCCCTTTCGGAGATCAGTTTGAAGAAATAGACGGACGGACAGACAGGTAAACAAACAAAAACCTGACAATCTTTTCATCACATTTGTGAAGTTTCGGAGATCAGATCGAACAGACAGGCAAACAAACAAAAACCTGACAACCTTTTCATCACATCTGTGAAGTTTCGGAAATCAGATCGAACAGACAGACAGACGGACAGACAGATAAAAAGTAGTCTATGCCACCAGCAACAATGCCATCTGCACGTTTGCAAAGTTTCATTGTAATCGCTTCTGCCATTTCGAAGATTAGCCGGAACAAACAAACAGACAGACACTACAATTTTATTAATATAGATTAAACGATTAGTTAAGCTCACAAAATAAAATACAAACTTGAAATTAGGTCATACCACCTTAGTTATAACGCATACAGGACCAAAGCACGAGATCTGGGTCACGGTGAAAAATAATTCTTGTACAACCATTTGTACAGCATGACGTCACAAAAATTTTCAAATATCTTTGAAAATATCGCGAGGAGAATGAATACACATCCACGAAAAAAATACTTATGATGATTGGTTTTCATATGCACTTGATATAGTTATTACACCAGGTTTCGTGTGATGCTCAGTGAAACGCGCTGCAAGGTCCTTCTTCGATCATTTGGCTTTTTGATACTTTACTGTGACATAAATCCACAAAATTTGAAGTTAAAAATAATTTTAACACAGGTAGAATTTATTCGGCGCAATCGCTATGGTCAAGAGCGGCTGGAATAAACGAAATTCATTGAATAGTGTAGCCAACGAGTGCTACGATGGAGATCGTGTTTAAAATTGAATCGAATTTTCAACATGTCTTTGTTTAAGAGAAAACAATTGTAAATTAAATTGTTTTACAGATTTTGAATTTAAAACACAGTAGTTTGTATTTGAAAAAAAAGCACAAATTAAAAACTTTTACCACGCCGGTTTCATTTTCATTTAAAATGACCAGTAGCTTCAACGGTAATTATCAAAATAGCTGTTTATCCATTTATCCTTTGCAAAATAAGAATTTAAATATGAAAAAATAAATTATAATAAATTAAATTATCGATCTCTACAGTCAAACTTATGTAGTACTTTGTTTTGTTTTATGTCAGAAAATATAAATATTACCTAATAGTTTTAATGAAGTTATTTTTACCAAAGCACTATCTCACTCAATCTCACGTTTCAGTGGCGCCGCTCCGGTGTAATTGTGAAATTACACATTTTAAACTTCATTGATAAAAAAAAAATCTTGAACCGTTACTTGTATAAATAGGAGACGTTGGTTATTTAAAACGCTGTTATAGACAGTTAAAATTTTCCTTTTGTTATAATTATATTAGAATTTTAGACAATATAATTAAATAGAGACTTTAAAGGCAAAAAGTAAGGAATATCTTCGCAATAAATTTTTTATATGGTGTGTGACCTTTTGAATAAAACATTTTATATTTAATCTTTGTTTGCGAAGAGTAAAGAAACCCTTAAGTCTCCTGGCATAAATATTATGTGCTGAGATGTTCATAGGGGTTGTGCTTACAACGCGCTGGGTTTACGAGGTAGCCATCTCATTATTTTATGGCCCCTCTTACGAGTGGTATTAGTGCATGGCACCCCTTATCTTTATTGAAGAGGCGTTCGGTTTAAGAGCTCATGTGTGAAAGACCTTCATGCATGTCCATATTCTTGGAAGCGTTCGCGAACTCGTCATACACCAAATTGATGCCGTTGTTATCGACAGTTTGCATTGTTGAAATTCCGATGACGGAATAAGCCATCAACTTCGATTCGAGCGTTAAATACCCGAAATATCGAATCCTCGAGTTTGATTGAAAACGCCTTTGAGCAGAAGTTAAGTTGATTGACGAAGGGATACGTGATTAGGGTAGCTAAAAGCGTTAAGAATTCGCTCTAAGAATTTAGAACTTGGTTAGTTAGCGTTGCCTGGACGTTGTTTCGGTTTTTGAACTGAAATAACTGTCTGACTTTTGGTACAACAGCTATTTGTTTTCCTCCTAATGCAAATCCTAACAGTTATTCTACATGTTTTAGCTGCGGTTAGGACACAAAGTGCAATGTAGTATTCGCGGTTATTTGAAATAAATAACTTTATTTGCTTCTACCATTCTGGTGACACTATTCCCAGTGGTTCTGAAAGTTTATATAAAATATATTTTTGCTCTGTTCATATAATAATAAAGAAACACAGTCCTAAACTAAATGCAGCCTATGCTATCAGCAGGTATCATACGACTGATAAGTATACTAAAATATTTTTCATTATACGTATATTCGTTTTACGCCTAGGCATGAAACAAACGGATATGCTCATGACATAAATGCTTGTCCCAAGCGAGGACTGAACCTGCGACCTTTAGTTTCAAATTCGGGATCTCCGAGCCCTACATCAATTGGTCAAACACAATAATAGTGGTTGCGTGGTGTATTAGCATCACATTTAAAACATCACATTTAAAACTTTATGAAAACTTACATTTGGATGTAATTGATAAGAACTAAAAAAAATTATACAATATCTAGTTATTAACATTTATAATATTATCAAAAGCTCTCTTTTCATTGAACTATTGTCATATGATCGGTTCAGAAACGATATAGCTTAGATTTATTTCTTTTTAAAATTAATTCTTTAAAATGACATATCAAAATTCCAAAATTATAGTATTTGAATTTTAGTGACGATATTTTGTATACTTAGGTACTTATCTTTGAAAATCGGGCGAAAAATTTCATACAAATCGTTAGAGGCTTTTCTAAGATAGGTATCTACATACGCGAAATAAATTTATATAAATAAATTCAACAATTGCTCGTTTAACCGTATAAGATGCAGGAACCCCGTTCCTCAGTCTTTACTACATGGAGAGGTCATAACAATTATGCCAAGTTGGAATTGCATGTAATTCTTTCGTAAATTCGGCAACTCATGAAAATACGAATTTTCGTTTAATTTGTTGGTACCTTATGCGTTGTTTTGTGTATAACATATTATATACCACAACGTGGTTAGTTTAAAAGGCGGTCATTTGGGTCCCTCTGTGGATGATATCGCTATTAATTATTACAAAAATTTAATAATCCGCTTCATAATTGATATTTATGATTCTCCTCGTTGATACCCTTAATTAAGGAGCGGGTTGACGCTTGTCCTTCATTTTATTGGGCGCAAGCAGGTGCCTGTAATGGCCCATATCGCTGCTCGTTCTGGCTAATGTAAGTCCATAAGTATTACGCGAACGCGCCTACGTTTCTCTGATTTATTTTTACGATTAATAAAATCTAGGACGTGGAACCTTCGTGTGGACGTCGCTTTGTTGGTCACGTGGCGGAAGTATATTATCAGGGGTTTAAGTATGAACTTGCCATGTACGAAAAAATGAAACTAGAAATCATTAAGAAATAAAATATTATTTATCAAAATAATTACTACTGTATATTCTCTACGAATTTCTGCGATCTAATAAAGAGATCATGAATGTTTTTGCGATAGAAACCTGGGGAAGAGGACTCAACAAAGTTCGTAAAAGCTATATCTATTTACTGCTCCTCGGGAAAAAAATTCATACAAAACGTATAATCCATTGTCCATATTGCAGAAAAATTATAGTCGGTCTATAGAAGTCTGTAGCATTGTAACGGTCACAAGTTGTATTTCTGATCCTCGATCGAAAAACGCGATCGAACCTCGCGACCGGAAGGGTAATTAATGTGTTGCGTTAATGCCACGACGCAACTCGCAATCAAAAAATAATTAAAAAAAAAATAAAAACCGACTTCAAAAACATAAATTAAAAAGTTAAAAATAAAATTTTCATTTTATAGAAAGGAGCATTAACAGGCGGCATATAGTTAATGAAGTCGGTGCCTACTCACTCAGACACTTTAAATTGTGTTCTATTTTTGTTATAGTTATAAATATATCATTGTTGTAATTGTTATTACCTGGTAAGTACCCATTTAAAGTGTCTGAGTTGGCACCGACTTCATTAACTATATGCCGCCTGTTAATCCTCCTTTCTATAAAGTGAAAATTTTATTTTTAACTTTTTAGTTTCTGTTTTTGAAGTCCGTTTTTTTTTAATTATTTTATTTTTCAATTTTTAGTTGAACGCATCTGTAACTTATTTGTATTTAGTATAAATGGGGCTACTAAACGCGCTATGAGACAGAACCGCGATTACGCAACGTAAATTCAGTGTCAAATTGACGCATCAGCATGCCTAGTAGGCAGTGGTATTCCTATGTAAAACTTCAATCTTAATTATTATTTTTGTGCGAACTGAACATTTTGGCACATTCAACTGTATGAAGGAAGCCCAACAAAAAGTAATTGCTGTAAATCGTTGAGGAGTTCCCTCGATTGTGTATGGTCTCCATCATCAGACCTGTAATGGCACTTATAATCCGTATGGGTGCAAAGATGTCATCAATAGAAATGAATCAAGTCCAAACACCAGGTAATTGCTGTAAATCGTTGAGGAGTTCCCTCGATTGTGTATGGTCTCCATCATCAGACCTGTAATGGCACTTATAATCCGTATGGGTGCAAAGATCTCATCAATAGAAATGAATCAAGTCCAAACACCAGGTAATTGCTATAAATCGTTAAGGAGTTCCTTCGACTGTGTATGGTCTCCATCATCAGACCTGTAATGGTACTTATAACCTTTATGGGTGCAAAGTTCTCATTAATAGAAATGAATTAAGTCCAAACACCAGGTAATTGCTGTAAATCGTTGAGGAGTTCCCTCCATTGTGTACGGTCTCCATCATCAGACCTGTAATGGCACTTATAATCCATATGGGTGCAAAGATCTCATCAATAGAAATAAATCAAGTCCAAACACCAGGTAATTGCTGTAAGTCGTTGAGGAGTTCCCTCGACTGTCTTTCAGCTCCATCATCACATCGACTCTCGACCTTCATTAAATAGTACTAGTAGTAGTACTTTATCAAAATAGTTAAAATACGATACTTAAAATACGATTTTCGAAGGTTGCCCTCGATTTCTCTGGGATGCCATCATCAGATCCTGGTTTCCTTATTATGGTACCATTTCGGAGATATCTCCCTTTCACAAAAAAAAAAAAACATCCAATTCGGTTCATAAACAACGAAGTTATCCCTGAACACTCATAAAAACAAAACATATATACGGTCGAATTGAGTAACCTCCTTCTTTTTTGAAGTCGCTTAAAAAATGACTTAAATTTTTGACGTGACGTGTCGTGATATTTGTGTGACGTTGGTGACCATAGACGTGATTGCGAAAACAATTGAAAAGCGACTATTTAAATATTTAATTGACTTTGAATTTAGAACACAGTGGTTTGTATTGTAAAAAGTATAGAGTAAATAAAAATCATGAGTAATTTTGGGTCTGTTTTTTCAACATTGTCCAACAGTGATGGAATTCACGTCATACGAAAGCTCTTGATGTGGACTTCATTTTATTATACGGCAGCTAAATTCAAATCGAGCGCGAATATGGTGATTATTAAAAAGAATTAAATTAATAGAAAACAATTTTTTTTTTAATAAAAATGGATTTTCATGTTATTTCAATATTCACAACATATTTTTTCATTTGTTATGTGAGGTTACAACTAAATATTAGTACTAAATAGTTTAAAATGTATCTATCCTTTGTCCAACATTGTAATGTAACCTTAGCTAGCATATAGACATTGATTTTAGCATATTTTTCGGTGAATAGTGTATTTACTCGAACAACAGCAGAAAACCGCTGTGTTTTGTGTCTGCGATCGCGTATTTTGCGGACAAAAAGACATGTTTAATATAACAGATGTAAAAATGTGTAGTGAATATTGAAATAAATTACTCTATTTTAACATAGCTGCTATATAATAAAATGAAGTTCACCTCAAGAGCTTTCATATGACATGGGTCCCATCACTGTTGGTTAATGTTGAAAAAACGGGCCCAAGGTACATACAAAAATGCCCATGGTCATTAGACAGCAGCTTTTGGTTTTAATATTGGCAGGAATGTCACTTCACAATGTCAAACGTAATTTCGCAGGGGTGAAGGCTAGCACGCGGGGACCTCGCGGACTGAAACTCGCCTTCTTGCCAAAGAGATATAATAATAATAATAATATTAACGTATACATCACAACAACGTCTAGGCCCCAAACTAAGCATTAGCTTGTATTTTGGGTACCAAGCGAAGACATCACATACATATAACAACCAAGACCCGGTACCAGTATCAATCATATAAATACTGACCCGACCTGGGATTCGAACCCGGGACCTCCAGCTTCGTAGGCAGGGTCGCTACCCATTAGGCTAAGCGGTCGTCAAGATACACCACTTAACTAGAGTAGGAGTGGTTAGACGGTAAGTGTAGAAGAGGGCTTCTAGTCAATTCGTATTTTTTTGGTAAAAAGTCTCAAATTTAAAGTTTCCTACGTGCAGGTTTTATTTTTATTTGAAGTGGCAAGTAGCTAGTAGGTAATCTCATACTGGAACCTTTATTATTTCAAACTATTCATTAGATATTATTAAAAAAGAGCTATTGAGTGTTAAGTGTCAACTAAAATCTAGCAAAGCTGTCGTGCTATTACAATGTGACGTAAACTGTCCATATATTATGTACATTTTTTAATTAAAACGTTTAGAAATCCCACGTTTTCTTTTTTAGTAAATATAGATACATTCGCTTTCACCCGTGGCTTAGCCTGTGTGGAAATACATAACACGGGAATAACAATGTTACCCCTAGTTTCCCGTCTTGCAGCCGTACCACTTCTTCACTTATTAAATTGTAATATGTCTTGTACCTACACAAAACTTTGATTATTTATGTCTAGGGATTTACATGAGATTCAAAGACAATCAAAAAGGGGCCATCTTGATATTCCATATACCATATACTCCCGTTACACCACATTAACCGTCTACTAGCCGTCTCTGTGTGCGTCAATTATACCCAATTAGTTAGGTGATTATTTAAACCTAACTTTTATGAGAAGAATCTGCATATAATCATATATACATCGTATAGATATACATACCAATAATGTTCGTATAATGCTTTTATAAATTTACTACATATCCTATGAATAAAGAATTTAAAAAAAAATAAGATATTTAACTGAAATTCTTGCGAACCTGTAGTCATAAATTAAGTTTTCACCTTTCGAGATTGAATTTGTCAGAAGCTTTGAGCTGGTTTTAGATACGTATCGCATAATTGAATTTCCTCTTGAGTCATGCTGATATTGCGGTTTACAGCATATGAACATTTATCTACACGTCATCGGAAAAAGCTGTTCATGAATATCACAACCCCGAGCTTTTCATTTATTTAGAGTGGGGATGAATCATCATCCCTTCTGCTGCAAATAATAGAACGTATTCAAACCATAATTTATCAGCAAATAATTAGTTTGGTGACTGAAATTGAAAATATATATTCTGAAAGAATATAATAATAAGTAGATTTGATACGTTAAAAGAATCTAAAAACTAAATCATAATCGTAGGACATATACATTTTTAAAAGTTTTATCTGACTCTTTTTTGCAAATTAATGTTTAACATAATTTTAAATGGCCGTATCAAGCGTGATCATCGATATTGCCAGAGGGCAATGAATTTTAAGTATGAATATTTCTCTTCAATTAGACAGAGGGCTGTCTAAGTGAAAATTTACAATATTCATGAGTTCATAACTTGCATGATGGTCACCTATTCAAAGAATTCTTTTGTAAATTTAACAATTTCAAAGCCTTCAAATAATAATAATAAAAGAACACTCACCCATCTTATTTTATGTAAACAAATAAATAGAAATAATTTTTACAAATATGTCAATTGACTTATAGCAACTGTTTTAAAAACACGATACCTTGTTGCGTGTGTACTTCTTTGTGATACCTATTATTTATTAACAAAGTGTTTAAGACTTAATGTTAAAGAATAGTATTCCTAAATTATTGTCTTCTGCAGAATATCGCAATAATTTTTTGCAGATAATATATTTCCAATATCTGTACTAAATTCCATACAAATAAATAAAATTGGAGTGTATGTCTGTCAATTCCAAATAAAAACTTATTCTTTTGCTCATACGTTTATTTTCACGTGACCAAAACCCAAACGCTCGTCCGTCTGTTTGTTTGTACGGGCTAATGTCCAAAACGGCTGAACCACATTTAACGGGCTTTCACTGTCAGGTAGAGAGCTTTTTAGAACATATTATAGGCTACTTTTTATTCCAGATATATTTGAGGTTTCTACGTAAACTTGAAAAACTATAGAAATCACAAAAACAGCGCAAATGAAGTCGCGGGCGTCCGCTAGTATAATAATAGCAGTCTGTGTTGTACGCATGTTATGTATGTATGTTGGTGCAAGTATAATTCCGCAGTATCTATTTAGATGAAACGGCCACAAATGTATTTCTGAAAAATTGAGGAGTAAAGGTTATATATCATCACGCTTATCTTAATAAGAGTTTATGCAGTAAAAACTAAATAGGTGAGTGATTGTATCCACGGGAACAGAGAGATAAAAATATGATATAGGTACAGTATACGCACGGATCTTTGCCGCTCTGATTTGCCTGCGAATGACTCAAAGCGCAGGTACAGCCGCGCGGGCAGCGAGGGGTAGTAGAGGAAGGCGGACGGACGGAGGTACGAGTGAGTGGCGCGACCTCTCCTTCTTTTTCTCCGCGCTCTTATTTTACGCTTCTCTGACGCTAACTGTAGTAAGTTCACAGCGGCAAAGATTCGTGCATAATACTGTATAATACACGCGGAGAAATGTTTGGATTTAATAAAAGTGATCAAAATCCAAAATCAACCCGCGCGTAACCTGAACGAAATACTAGTTAAAATATAATCTTCAAGAATACACCTTTATTTATTTTTCTTGTATCATAATATTTCCAGAGAAGCCAAATATTGTTCTCTCATTAATATAATATTGATTTAATTCAAAGGTTGCGTACCTTTAAAGGTCACAAGTCTCTCAAAGATCAAGAAATCACGCCAACTCAAGAGAAGGTATACAATTTAAAAAAAAAAGGAAAAGTACCGCACAAAAACCAAAAATAATTATCGAAATAGTTTTCTTTGACTTACAAATCGTTATTGTAGCTCATCGTAAATAAGTAACGACGTGTCTCAGAGCTTTTGGAATTCCACATTTTAAGGAGGGAAACGGGGATGAAAGGTTGTTATGGGAGTATCGGTAAAGACACCGGTCTTTAAAGGGACTTGAAAATTTGACTCTAGCTACTCATTATAAATAAATAATGACGTGTTATAGGGTTTTTGGATTTTCACATTTTAATGGGAGGAAATGGGTAATTTGTATGGAAGTACCGGATTTTAAAGATTCAAGGTTCCTTCGTGAACTTTCTAAATTGTAGGAATTGTAGAAATTATGAAAACCACGCGAACGAAGTCTTGGGCAGTCGCTAATTAAGTATAATATTTAAGTGTAAAAGAGTGACGAGCTTTTTCTCTATTAATAATTTTACATCTCAAATTAATGTTATGTAAATGCTAATCTTAATATTTGTCTTATTTCGCTCGTTTATTGCGAACATCGCCCCATGCTTTACTCTGAAATATACACTTAATTATAAATATGGCTTTCGCTGAGGCTCTTACGCGATAGACAGAGAGATTATTTGGGAAAGTAATTTTTGCTTTTTAGGGTAGTACTTTTAGAAGCTTACTTTTTGTCTCTTTCAAAAATATTAATATTTTATTTTAAATTTTTCGTCTTATGTTGACGAAGAGGAGTTTTGGCTCTTTCGACATAAATGTAATTTAAGGCAGGATGTTGCAAAGCTGGCTTCGGGCGCGGAAATTCGAATATACGTATGGCTTATGGTTTTTATGTAAACGATCTCGCTTGCGTGTTAGTGGTCGTTTTAGGATACGTTTCCTACATATAAAGTTGCAAGGAGAATTTTTTATTCCTATACTCCATTGTATAGAGCATTAGTAAATAGATATATTACTTTGTTGATACGTATGTACAGGAATTCGATTTCGAAATATAAAATTTTAAAATAGATAATAATAATGTAATGGATAAAAAAAATTTTAAACGCAACAAAAGTTTTAAATTTTTGTTTGTGACAAATGCTCTCAGCACTTACCAGTTGAACTGCAATTTTTCAATATCTGAAAAAATTCATGGAACAAAATAATTTTTACAATTAAGTAGGGTTTACTTACTTGTATTGCTAAACTTACTTTGTTTTTTAAAATATATATATTTTTGTTTGCATTATATTTTATGCGTTATATTTGTCTTTTATATATTTGTCTATTATATTTTTCTATTTGAATTGTTTAGCATACATTTTTGTATTAAATCATATACATATAGACGCGTATGTAGTCGTACTTCCTACGGAATCAACACTATGCATGTTTCAATGCGCATATTTTTTAAAGGTTTTTTTAAAAGTGGGGTCGGGTCGTTAGTGTTTTTTTTTCCTTCATCCAAGAACATCCCTTCATCATAATGGAGATTAATGACGCACAAAATAATTCAGGTGGCTGGATTTCCTGATACTTAATTGAAAATTCCGATCAGGAAAATCGTTATGCTCAAAACTTTTGATATAATTTTTTTACTCAGCAATGCGGTCTATATATTAACGAGCACTAAATTAACATGTTTCTGTCTTACTTACCGGCGCTAAAAATAATTTGAATGGATTTAAATAAAACATTTTGGGCATTTTAAAAGTTTACCTATTAAAATATGTTACGTTATATTTAATAACAAAACAAACAAATAAAATCAAAAATATATATCGTAAAACTTTATACAAAGAAGGCTCACTAAAGAAAACCTTTGTAAAAAATATGTTAATGGATTTATTTCTCTAGAGACAATTTTATTATTAAGAATGACTAAAAACTATTTAAATTTTAGTAATTTATTTAATGTTAATACTTTATTATTAAGTATTTATTACTTTATTTAGTTTTTCATAAGAAATTAATTTAATATTAGCTTTTTTTTTCTTTAATACTTGTTAAATACTTGTTAAATTGGTAAAACTATAGTTAAATAATAATAATTGGTAAAACAAATAGTCATTACGGACGGGGGAACGCTCGGTAGATTTGTTGCAAGAGTTAGAAAGAAAATATACCTAATTTAATTCTATGAGAGTTTTCTGTAAAACCCTATAACGATCGAACCATTTAATAATAAATTAGTTGTCGTCTTTTGTTCGTCATCGAATTTTTCGCCATAAAATTAATATTGTGAATCTGTATTCTATATCGAGGACGCGCACTTTAAAATATTAATAAATACATAAATGTATATTTTAGCACAAAATTCATATGCCCCCAAAACTATTGGTTTCATAACTTAACATTACGCTAGGATCGAATATTTTAAGGTAACTTTAGTACACTATCTCATACAGCGCCCTCGGTGCCCCCCGACGACGCCACGTAATCTCGTGAACCTACCTACTTGAAGTAGAATTTATATTCCACTTATCGTCGCTCACTTTACAAAGTAAATTTCGTCCGTCCCTTTAGCCAAATTTTCTCACCGAACGATGTTTATTTTCGTTTTAAAAAATCCCATCTGGAGTTTTCAGTTTATTTTTACATAACAATCGTGGCCATTGTTTATTCTGTTCTGTTAATTTTATTTCGTGAAAGTCAAACTTCGGAATATATTATAAAGTTATTCGTGTAAAAAGGAACGTAACAAGCTTTTTTGTGTTGTGCAAATAACGTCCCACCGAGCTATCAAGTGAGTTGAAGTTTCGCACGGGAAGGGAGGGGGGAGTATTGATATTACTCGTGAGCCTTAAAATATTTTTAAAAGTATTTTTACCCACGATAAACAGGGACACTCAGTAAACGCAAGTAAAGTAAAAAATACTTAAAATGAACTTTATTTTTAAGTTAATTTTAATTATTTTTAAACGACTTCAAAAAAGGAGGAGGTTTCTCAATCCGACCTAGATTACTTGCGTTTACTGAGCATCCCTGTTGGTCGCGGGTAAAATAGACACTTTTCTGAAACTTAAACTGAATGATCATTCACCTTCATTTTGCCGACAACATTGTCATTAGAGTAGAATCGCTGGAGGACCTCGGCACCACTGAGACACCTCAAAAAAATGATCCAACGAGGGCAGGATGGAAATCATGTTAAATATCCAATTTGCGCGCGCTCCAGAGGTCATCGATAACTTTACAAAGTTGTTTTTGAACCTATTTCTTTGGACAAACTTTGAGATTTAGCTAAAGAGGTCAAACATAGCATCTGATTTTATTAGGTTGGGCAGCGTTCAGCTATGTAGTGCCTTTGAGTCCGATATACCGATGGATGTACCTCAGAGCCTATGCCAAAGTCTTTGAATAATACGTGTTACCAAGGATGGCTTATAAGAAACCTAAACGTTCAAAAAAATTGCTAACGATAATTTTTTTTTTAAATAATACGAACAATTTTTTAATATTTTTTTTATTACAGCTATTTCATTTTTAGGGTTCCGTAGCCAAATGGCAAAATAGGAACCCTTATAGTTTCGCCATGTCCGTCCGTTCGTCTGTCTGTCTGTCTGTCTGGGGTTTTTCTCGTAAACTATTGTCAATATACCTATAGGTATAGATGAAATTTGGAAGGTAGGTGTAATCTATGAACCGCTACACAACGACGTAGTGAAATTGAGAAAATTTTTTTTTTTGGGATAGGTCGCCATACATGTAATTGAAGTACGAAAAAAAATCAACGTATATTAACGCGAGAGGAACCAAATGATAGGTCTTCAAAAATGATATCAAGGTTTTATAATTTTTTTTTATTTAAGTCAACAGTTGTTGAGATACGCACTCCTGAAGTCCTAATTTTTGTTAGAATCGTGTGTCCCCTCCCCCTCTCTGCAACCTAAAGCGTTGTTTTTAGATTTGTGGAAAAAAATTATGACGAGTATATATAACTTAGTTAAAAGGAAAACTATCACAGCTAACTAGACTGTATTATTTAACGAGTAATAGATTAACTCATAGAATGTACTTTATAAGTAAAAATTATGTTAAAATTGCATAGAAAATGACTGATAGCGTGTTATTTGTATTCCTTTGCATAGCTTATTTTCTTCACAATCGATACTAAAAGTCAAAGGTTCACTGTAATAAAATAAGTAATAAAAATTGTCTCTAGGTATTAGTGCACTCATGTTATTACTTTTCGGATTAGCCAGAGAGGGTCGAGCGCCTTCTAAATAACTAAAGAAATAAAATTAAAATATATTTATACAATAATTCTTAAATTACATAATAATAACTATTAATGGTTAAGTTCGATTAAATTCGCGCTCGTTTTTTTTGTATTGTATGGTGGTACGGAACCCTTAGTGTGCAAGTTCGATTCGCACTTGGCCGGTTTTTTTTTGTACTTTTAAATTCAATGTATTCTGCATTCAATGAACGTCCGTTAAAATGTAATGAACTGGCACCATTAAAACAAATATTACATACATATACAAAAAGAATATTTATGTCTGTATATCCTCCATAATATATGCATAATAATTGCTTACTTTGGGACTAGATGGCGCTGTGTGGGATCTTCCAGATATTATTATATTAATATTATATACCCGTATAATATATCATTATACACGCGATACATGTAATCTAAGAACCCATCGTTAAAATGGCAGTAGGGATTCATTTGTGTAAACTTTGTGTTTAATAAACTAATTTCAACCTTCAATATTGGTTCTGCAAATAACAAGCAGTTTCGTAAGGGTCATCGTATTATTTACACGCTTTGATCCGTTAGGTGTAGTGTAAGGAACTAGTCGATCTAATAACATAAATGAGTAAAGATATAAATATATGTCAAATAATTATAAGTAACTTCTTGATGCGAAACTTTATATTATAACTAGCGGCCGTACCCGGCTCCGTCCGGGCGGACTACAGAACGTTCCCCTTCCCATTCCCTTTACTTTCCTCCTTGTTTTAACCCATGTTACTCGCTGATAATTTAGCTTTCTTCAGGTGAAAAGATTTTTAAAATCAGTATACAACTGTGTAGTCTACGCGAGCAAGATTGCGGGCAGAAAGCTAGTATCTTTATAAATTATAACCTATGTGTTATTCTGGTACATAAGCTATATTATTGTAAAGTTTCATTAAAATCCATTTAGTAGTTTTTGCGTGAAAGAGTAACAAACATCCACATATACATTCATACATACAAACTTTCGCGTTTATAATATTAGTAGGATTATTTACTTTCAAGAACTTATGTACAAATTGTGGCGAAGGAGACGTAGGAATGAACATTTTTCTTGATCTGTATGAACATCTTAGCTCTCGCCTTACGGTATAGGCAGATTTTTGAGGGATCACACATAAATTTAAAAAAAATTGATCCAATATATCTTTTATAAATATTATGCTTGTTGAACGTCAATCGGTCTAGCCGTTTTATAGGAACAGATCTACTGCAGTTCCACCTGGTGGTTCACATCTGCAAATCATTTCTAAAATCCTTCTTGATTTTGGTCTTGGGCGATTTTTTTCATTATTCACCACACAAAGCACATACATATCACATTTAGTATATAAATATACTTGAACCCCATATTTCAGACCCGGTACTAAGTTAGGGGAAACCGAAGGGCTGCGGTTTCCGCAGGTGTGTTACTTTTCGTTAAAATCTGTCCTGCGTGGAATGGAGAACGAAACGAATTTCCTTACACTTTTTCAACTAAATTACATACTTTCCCTAACTCATGTTTTAATATAATTGGCAAAATGATTTTTTTATTTAAGTCGTGTACGATCTCTATTTTTAATACTCACTTTTTTATACATTACTTGCCCACATTATAAACCTGCTAATTTTATATGCTCGAGCTGATTGGGTACTCACTTGCGTATTATTTTAGTACCTAACTCGGTCATTTTTAAACTTCCTTTGTTATGGACGAACTAAACATAAAAAAATACGAAAAATTTCATTTCCTCCATTCAGCTCCAAAATATTACTTACCAAACCAGAGTTCAAAGGAAACCTCTGTGCTGAGTTTCAAAACAATCTGTTGGAAGATAACGACTTTCGAGCGCGAAAGGATGGACAGACGGGTGGACATGCTACAATTCCAAAATTATAAAGTACCAACAGTACCTACTTAAGAGTAGTGATAGCCCAAAACGAAACGAACCTGTCTCAAATTTATAAGGCCATAGGGCTATGGTTCGAATCCCAGCGTGTACCAATGAGTTATTCTGACTTAAGTAAAAAACTATCACTGACGCCGTGCCTCGGAGAGCACGTTAAGCAGTCGGTTCCGGGCGCTGTCAATAGATGGCGGTCGTTATATTACCCAACCCGCAATGGAGCAGCGTGGTGAATTTAAGCTCCAAGCCCCCTTCACCCTTGGGGAGGCCTAAGCCCTGCAGTGAGGTGAAAATGGGCTGATGAAGTGGAGAAGCGAAGTACTTAATCAAGGTATAAATATACAAATGAAATGAAATGAAATGAAAGTATTTAAAATATTCTACACTGCAATTACAAATTTTCACGAATTTCCTAAAATGTTCGCGAATTTGTTTTTTGTTTTCTTTCTCATTTAAATACCTATCAAATTACAGAGGCGGTTCAGTTCCATCGCATGACGCCAATATAGAACAATAAAAGAAGTAAATTTGTCGAGCTAACTGTAAGAACTGAATTGTTCTGTTTTATTACAAAAACGGGCAGGTATAGGCAAATGAATTTAAAGAAGAACTCGGTTCGTGTTACTGTTACTGGATATTCTTTTGTTTTCAGGATATTTATTTATCGTTATTTATAGTTATATCTAAAAAGCAGACGATTCAACCTTATTGATATAATATAATATATCAATCATAATATAATATTCCACACAATCTAAAATTTTTTCTTTTACATTTGTAAGGTACATAGATAAGTTTTATGCAATTAAACAGATTTGTATATGGATGTGCGTTTTCTCAATTGTAATTGTAAGCCAACAGCAGCGATGCGATTCGTAAAATTCGTTCAACGGTAGAATGAATTTTGTGAAATGTAGTTAAAGGTTGAATGCTCCCCCGACGACATGCCCGTGGGTACTTTTCGTACAATATAACTGGAACTTACTCTGTTATATAATAGTTTATATTGTGTCATATATCTTTAAGATATTCACGATTCAGACTTCAACATAAGGATAATCGAATCACGCTAAATATGAGATCATTTCATTCCATCGATGTTTCAAATTGGCTCCCCGTTCATCAGGAACTCAATTTAAAACATCGATGATCGACACAGAGCTGATTCGTTAGCACAGTAATTTATTTCTGTCCACTAAAAAAGATTTGACTGTTTGTTTGGGGCGGTCTATCCAAACATACTTTTGCATTTTTACAATACAACCAGCTGTCCAAACATGTAGCGACACAAGTGGGAAGAGGCGGTGGGGTGCGGGCGATGGAGCACACCTACAAGCGAATGTTTGTTTGCCGGGGAGCGTTCTCTATCACGCCCATTGAATAATCGAGTTTGTGTTAGTATTTATGTTAAAAAAAAATGAAAAGATGTAAAAAAGTTACAGAAGTATGATAAAATCGTTAAAGTACGAATTGACTAGAAGTCCTCTTCTGCGTTTACCGTTTAACCACTCATACTCTAGCTAGCGGGTGCAAGATGACAAGTTTCACTTCACGAGATCCCCGCGCGTCTATTTTCATCCCCTGAAATCCCCGCGCTCCGGTCGTCACCCCTGCAAAATGGCGTTTGACATTTTCGATACCGTGAAGTGAGATTTCTGACTCTTTTAATACCAAACGATCCTGTCAAATTTATCTAGTCTGTGGATAAAATTAACCTTACAAATATATATTTTATAGTCATGCACATAAATGCGAAGTCAACAATCTTACAAATATCTTGCGTTAAGATTTCGTGAACCGGCTCCGCTAGTAAGGAAGATTTACAGTCCCTCTATCTACTTTGGCTTTAGCGACTTCGGCTTGGCGTTGACGAGTCAGTCAAGCAAATACTTCATAAAGTCAAGTACATCAAAGACCCCGCTAGTCGTTCAAACTCCCATTCAATCGTAATAATTGTGAAATTGCTCAAAAACTATTTATTGGTTGCGGTGTTAAAATTAGTAGATTAAATCTTATACTTTTTGAAGGACTAAAGATCGGCAGACATAACAGATGTTGAAGAAAGGAAAAAGAACTGCATTAACAAAATTTATTATTTATCAATATATAGTCTAACACGGAGAGACGCAACTTAGCAATATAACAGTCAAGCCTTACATTAATTATTATGATATAAAGCTCACGTAAAGCTAAAGCTACTGTAAGCATGTATAAAAGCATCCATTTCGCATTCCAATCCGCATTTTCATTCACAGTCACACTCATCCGCACCCATATATCCATTGGAGATAATAAGAGCTTGGGGCGACATGTAAACGAGTTATCGATTCCACGCTCCGTAAGGAACTCGCATCGCACCTTGTTAGTTAAAGTACCTATGTTCTCCATTTGTACAGGACATAATGCAACGTAAATTAAACTTATAATTATAATATCATTTAAGATTCTAAAAGTTAAAACGAGATACCAATATTATAGCGTATTGTGCGGTGATATGCGGCAAACCTCAGTTTTTTTTAATGTCTGACTAACTTTGAACACCAAACACCAGATCCCAAACCACAACCAGACCAGATCAGACAGAAACCAGACCCAAAAATGTAACCAAACAGACCAGACTCAGACACTAATAAAAACCATAGATGTAATAAAAACAGCATTAGTAACGAAGTGTAATTGGACGCGTACATTACATGTATAACAGTTAACAGATGGAACAAACTGATGAGTGAATAGTAAGTATCCCGTAATGAAAAAAAGAAAATTTAAGAGAAAAGCCATGACATCACAGAAGTTAGGGGGACTACTTGGACTAGATTTGGCGATTAATAGAAAATTTGATAGGTTATTATTAACTAATCTTTACTCGAGTGGTTTTTTTTTTGACTAGGGCTCGGGTTAGGTTCAACGTGCCAATAGGAAGTAATATTTTACAGCGACAATAGGCGCCGAGTCTGTTCACGTACTACAAAGTCGGCTGCAACGAAACTCTTAAGTGGATTAAACATCCCACAATGGCGGCCATTTATTGCAGATCGTGGGCCAACTTTATGTAAACATAAAGAAGCAGTAGCCTAAATTTTCAAGAAGTGAAATATACCTATCTTATAATATAAATTCGTCATCAATCACAAAACATAGAGAAGATAGTACTTATAAAAGTGAATGTAGTGCGTGAGACCTTTATGTGTTGAAACCAGTTGAAAAAAATACAAATGTGTACATGTTGCTGTGAATGATATAGAAATTTAAGATGCATTAGCAATCATCAATGTCTTTGGCGTAAAAGTGAAATATTTTAGTATTGTAATTATTTTTGGACATGCACTGGTGCATGTACACATACAGCAAGATGATTCTTTAAATCTTAGAAACACCAATTCAGATTTCATGTGAATGTTTTGTTCATGAAACATTCTCCAGATGTTGTCCAGATTTCCAGAAGGCTGGAAATCTAATTATTATTGTCTTTTTTAAATTGATCAAAAGGCTACTGGATTACTCATCACTTCGCTCCGTTTTGCTCCTCGCATTGACATACAGACAAACCTCACGTAACCTCTCCATTCAGAAATTTATTTATTTTCTAATATTAATCACGTCTTCGTGGTATATCTTAACATTCTTTGCTATTATAATACAATATGTAAACTTTCACCTACGAACTTGGTGAATGTCAAAATGCACTAATGAATTTAGGATGTGCAGCATTTTGGATATTCACGGCGACATATACGTCGACTTATTGCGCAACGAAATTAACAGGATGAAATTTTAACAACCATCCAAAAATTTTTAGGTGTTAGGTATTACCATAAGACCTCATTACGTAAATAAAAAATATAGGTTATATTTTCATAATAAATTATTTTATCTACAGTGTTATTTTATAACGTCTGGTTGCCTTCTTTGTGACGACGCGCCCGAGACCTCTAGCCCGACACTGGGCGGAGCGTACAGCGGCCGTGAACGATGACTAGAGTTGTTGGTTTTTTCGGGAAAGGTTTACGTAGTCATATCTCAATATTTTTCTATAGAACGATACTAAAAGGAAACAAGACGGCCATCGGTTTTTTACTGAAGATCTTTGCATTAAAATTTGGATGGTTGTTAAAATTTCACCTTGTATAATGATTGTTGCGTAGTGATATGAAACTCTACCGGAAACATAAATTTATTTTCAAGAGGATTGCCTTTCTCTAGTAAGGATTATATCTATATATAAATACGTGAAGGAAAACCTTAAGTACCCCTTATTAAGCATACTACGCGCACAGAATAGTGTGATATTGAGCATAGTTACAATTTATGTAGAGCAGTAGTGCAGAAAGCTAAATTTCTATACAGGATGAGTTTTTGAAATGGGACTGTATGGCCAAATCCTAAATTATGAGAAAAGCGAAAAGTATTAAAAGGGCTCATGAGCTCGATCTTTGAAAAAACCAAACTGCATATTTCAATTTTAAGAAAAATCTGTATTTTAACAGGGAATCAAACCACTTGATTTGATAATATATATATGTATATATTAATACGTAAAGAGAAAATTTGTACCCTTTTTAAAGCATATTACTTGTACGGAGAAATATGAGATTTGGAAATATATATACCTAATATGTGTTACAAATGTTGTTGCCCTATGAATTTAATAGTCTGTTGGTAGTTTCAAAAAGTGAGTACGGTTGAACTTCGACCGCTGGGGACCACTAGTCTATATATTAATACGTGAAGAGAAAACTTTGTACCCCTTTAGCTTAATATGGGTACGGAGGAGTGTGATATTTGGCATAGATAAAGTTTGTATGGAAAAGGAGTGTCAAAAACTAAAAGCACATAAAAATTAAAATATATATATATATATATATAGATTTTCGATTTTTATATACAATATATACTTATATATACCTAATACGTGTTACAATACTGTCAACCACACGAGATTAATAGTCTGTCGTTTGATGCAGTTTGAATTTATTTAATCTCGCCAGTTATTCTTGGTTTAAAAAAATAAATAAATAGTACGGTCGAAATTCAACCGCTGGGCGACCACTAGTCATAGTAAAAACGGGAAAATCCCATGATTAAAATTGAAAACAAAATATATTATACCCATAAAAAAAAAACGGGGGACATACGGAAACAACCTTAGCAGATCTCCTGTTTATTTCATAATCTGTGTCATCAAAGAAACTGAAGATACGTTGTACTGAAAAATATTTGTGCTCGTAGGCTTAATAAACTTTTGTGTTCAGATATTACGTCACCACTATCAATTTGGAGCATCAATTTTTTTCAAAATCGTCCTGAAGAACGACTGAATTAACTTATATTAGATTGCTATTAATTGTGAACAGTTTTTTCACGTATTTCCTTATTACATATACTTATTTTTTTTATTTATAATATATAATTAAAATACGTTTTACAATTGTCCGGTATAAACAATTTCTAAACTTCACTTAAACCTATACCGACGGGTTGCTTCGGTAAATATGCAGCATCGAAATAGCACATTTTCCGAAATTTTTAGTTATACTTGTCAATATCATAATGAAGTTTGCAATTAAAAACATCAGGAAAACGTGCGATTTTTAATCGGGAAACTAGGTTTTCGAGAAACATCTGTGAATCTTGTGAGGCATGTTTTTGGTTTTGAAACTACTGAATCTTTTATCTACATTGTACCGCAGCCAACGACGACGCGGTCTCGCTCCTGATGCTCTGGTACTACGTCATTGGCCCTTTGCTTATTTTTTCTTCACCTTTTTTATACTTTGTCGGTCCGCCTAGCTCCCGAGCACGTTGTAGTAGACATTATAATGGGAAGATGCTTTGTACGAGAACAAACGAGCTTAATTTGCATCGTGTCGCTCGCTCTGTTCTCCTTTTGACTTCAAAATAACGTCAAAATCACGCTTGGCTTTAGAATACTAATTAAGAATTCTTTTTTAAATTAAGAAGTATTTTTTGAATTCCGTACCAACACATATTGTCGATTCTTACGGAGTTTCTTTACAATGTTCAACGCATTACATACAAGATACAACCTAACCGGTTTTCCCAGATGTTACGCGTAAAAACGCTACATACAGCTGCAAGAGCATCTCGGAGGTCTGGGAAAAGTTCTATTAAATTTGATTATATATGCCCTATTTCTCGTAGAACAGGATTTTAAGTAGTACCCTTGGCTGAACCGACCTGCATCCGCGTGCCGATTACATCGAGTATTCGGCTGGACGTAGTCCAAACGTATAATGCATGTAGAGCTTAGTGAACTAAACAAAAAGTTTAAAAAAATTATATTAATGATAAAAAAAAAACTTTAAACATGTTCTTTTCGGTAACAAACTAAAGATAAAATGTATTGACGAGCGAAGCGAATGAGAATGCAGTAGGAGGCTTGATCTGATTGCAGATAACTAAAGCCAAAATAAAACTTTTTAAGTGGTTTAGAAAAATGCAAACATGTTTCGTTGTTTCTTTCATTTCGAATTCTCTTTGGACACAAAATAATAAAAAAAATTTATCAAAATAAATGTTGACCTAACTAGTTAAAAAGTACCTTCATATCCATATCAATTTAAAATATATTAATTAATAAAGTGTTGTTTGGCAGACACAAAAAGTTATATTAATATACCTACTCGTAAAGCATAAAAAATAAGATAAACAGTTTTTTTTATTTGTGTTTTTTTTTTGTTTATTTAGTAATTTGTGGGGTTTCACCTTGAGAACCACTGGTCTGATTTACATATTTTTTTTAGTATGTAAACACGTTATCTGGTCAGGTTTTAGTACACATTTTGTTACGATAGATATGGTGGCATCGGGTTGAAAGCAGGGTTAAGGGGAAAGGTCGTGCTTGCCCGCTGCCCACATTACTAACTACTGTCCGGCTAGCCGGCCACACTCGGTCCAGGGAATACATACGTACGAATTATCATAATTTTACTACCAATTTTCGTTCACGCAGACGAAGCCACGGTACGGGTGGAAACTATATTTACTTTATATTGAATACACCGTAATTCAATTCTTGAATAGCCCTAATTGACGGTGAATGAACTGTAACGTATGTATTCACCACCCATATGTACATATATTAGATAGGTCACCTCATGAAAACCGCTCTATTATAAGGCACTAGTGAGCTCTTGCCGCTCCGCCCGCATGGACCACATGTTTGTAGATATCGCAATTAAACTTAATCCCTTTGTAATAGAATATGGGAGTAAGTCATTTCCTTTCATTCTATTTTATATTCATCACATTCTTTTCCGCTTTTCGCTTGTCATTTTAAAACTCAAGTGATATTTCCGTTATAAAAAAGCTTTTAATAAGAAAAATTCCTTCAAATCCTAGACAGATATATATGTATATAGATAAAACGTAATCTAAATTATTTTTTGAAAATATGCCAGTCTCATAAAATTGTTTCAGCCGTTCCGTAACACGAACAAACAAACAGACCGACAGACAAACAGAATATAGCATATGTCAGGTCTGACTCTAATATCGTTGAAAGAATTTTTTAAATCGGATGAGCAGTTTCGAAGATTACCTACTACATCCAAACGTACAAACTTAACCTTTTTGTTATGTTAGTGTAGATCAGAAATAATTAAACAAACAAACCGCGCTACACGGTTCTCACCAATCAGCTTTGACGCAGATGTAATCACGCTGTAATAAAAGACACTATGAAAATGGTTTCCCGCTGTGTGATGCGTCTGTGATGATTGGCGAACCAATCTACAAAAGATCGATTCGTGTCATTCTAGGCTATGAAATATGAATATGTGTGGTTTTTTAATGAAATATTTTTTATTTTATATTATGTACTTTAATAAAGCAGTGTGATGATAAGTATCTTCAAACGTTTTCAGATTTTTGAAGTTACTTTAACTTAAGTATGTCGCAAAATGAGAACATTAACTAGGATATATATTTTTGGTTCTATACATCAGTTTTGATCCACACGTCCAATTGTTCCATTTTGAACATGATATTTAGAATTCACATAGAATTATCAGCATATTTGAGTACAACGACTTAGGAGTTGCTTCGATTAGCGAACTGTAGCATAAATTTCAAAGTAAGCAAAAGTCGGTCCAAAGAGAGGTCTATTAAACTACAATGTGAAAGACGACATTCTCTAATTCTATGATGACATTCTCTAACAATATATTGGTGAGTGTAATATATATATATATATTACACGAATTCATCAGGGCAAAGCAGATTGCAACTTGACAACAATGGACGACAAAACGCTACACACTAGTCCGATACCAATACTGATGTCGCTGGACGCTATATTCTTTACATATAAGAACATAATTATGGGATGCGGCCACACTCGCCGACATATTATCGGATCAGTACTTATGCTTGTACGAGTATATATTTAGTGTCCACCGATATCGGTGTCGATATCTGGCTGTTTGCGTATAAAAACATGGATGCGACATGCTCGTGGTTTGCTAACCTTTGTGACGAATCGTCTCATAATCCCATAGCCCTAACACTCTTTTAGGCCGCTAGCTGTTCTCGTTTCTGTTTTTTTTTTGTATGTAATTTGTCCCATTTCTAGCTATAGTGACAAACGATCTATACGTAGTGATGTATTTATTCTATGGTAGTCCGTCTCTTCAGATTATACAAATGTTTGGGTCTGGTAAGATCGAAAATTCGAGTCGACATTGCGGCGATATGTGCAGCTGATCGATCTGTGTGGAATTTCAAAAGCTTTTTTACTAATCAGTTTGCGTTATAGTAGGTATAGACCAGACATAGACAGACCTCAATAGGTCGCCAAGGATGGTGTTCGGGAGGCTGCATGTGACGTCATAGAGGCGGGCGGGAAGGCGGCGCGCGCCTCGAACCGGGCACCGGGCAGTGGCGCGCGGCACCCGCCGTGTATCTGTTGCGCGTCGAGCGCCGCCGCCGCCGCCCGATATCGTAAACAAACTCACAACTAAGAACCGGCGGAATCTATCGCGTATTCTTTACGTAGCCAACATTTTCTTGACTAACTCGTGGTTTTTTTTTTCTGTGGTGTCTATTGATATGGAATTACGATTTTCGTATTGGGATTATCTGTATCAGTAATTAGTTATCGGATAAACGTTCTCACATATCCTGGTGGCAGGTGTGGTGCATCGTAAGATCTACGGTTGCATAGACTAAGGAGGAGGGAGTTATTGCAGACAGGTCAGTGCCTAACCGCTTTAGGTATTTTGTCCTCTCGTTTTCTCGGTAGCTCGCTGAAAAAGTCTCATTTTTTCGCCGTGCATTTTTAATATGTCCAAAACTTTATCGCATTCCTATAACATATTACATCATATGTTATTGATCGTGAGTAATATAGGCCTAGTTATATTCCTTATCGAAAACACATTATCGCTCTTGACAACAGCTTTTAATAAAGGGCGCGCCGATAGCGGTGCTTAGTACACTCGTTAACCAAAAATTCGCTCGTTTCTTATTACATTGTTTCGATCCTCATCATCATAATTTATTATACGTTCATCACATAACCGTGAAATCGTGAAAACCGTGAAAACCGTAAACTATTCTTCAGTTGTAAATATGTTTACATGCCTGAAAGCTTTGTTTTTTATTTAGCTCTAGTACATAAATTACTTTTTTATGTTAACAACACAACATTTACATTACTAACGTATAAGTACACAAGGTTTTCAATTTTAGTTCATTTGGAAATAAATTTAAAAGATCCTATTTTTACCCGATATGCTTGCTAATAAATAAATTTTAAAAATAAATATTTTTTTACGTAATTTATATAAAGCGTGACGTTCAAATTTATTCTTCTATTATAATAAACCCAAAAGGTAGGTAATCTTTTTTATGGTACGTTTGTACCTGCACATTATTAATGGTTTGGATGTTCGTAAATCGACTAAAAACTTTATTAATCGCTTGAAAATCTATTAATTCTCGATCAACGAATTTCTATATCGATAAGCGCTCCCTCATTCCTAAATAATCGTTTCGAATAAATGAAGCTTGAATAAAGGCTGAAATTAAATGAGCCGTAAAATAAGATTGAGTGACTTTTTCAGTATTAAAATATTTGCCGATAAATAAATTGTAGTTCAGCAAAATCGAGTTTGAGTAAACTTTCATTGCTTAAATAATTAAAAAAATGTGTGATAATTCATTTTACCACAAATGTACTAAGGTAAATTTTTATTTTTTTAATTAAGGGTTTGTGCGTAGAACTTAATGGATTAAAATCGATTAATCAAAGAATCAAATCAAAAAATTCAATGATTAAGTGTCGTGATAGCCCAAGCGCAGCGAACCTGTTTCAAATTTATATGGCTGTGAGGTCGTGGTTCGAATCCGGGCGTTTACCAATGAGTTTTTTCTGACTTAAGTACATAACTATCACTGACTCCGTGCCTCGGAGAGCACGTTAAGCAGTCGGTCTCGGTTGCTATTAATAGATAGCGGTTGTTACAATCCGCCACCCGCATTGGAGCAGCGTGGTAGATTTGAGCTCCGGGGCCCCTCATCTTGAGGGGAGGCCTAGGCCCCTGCAGTAGGGTATAAAAAAGGGCTGATGGAATGGAATCAAAGAATAATACTAGATCAAAGCAGGTATATTTGTGTTTTTTTTTTGTACAGAGTTGGCTGATAATGCGATCGACTGTACTTATTTTATAATATTGTAATTATCATTCTGGAAAAATGACTTCAATGTCGATTTCTAAATAACTGTATTTAGAAATCGTTTCGATACAATAAGAAAATTGGGCAATCAACCTCGATTGAATTCCAAAATACACGATGGCAAAAGCGAAATAAATCGTATCTTTTTTGACTCTCTAATTTCCTTGGAAAATAAAGGTAAACAAATTAAACAACAGAACAATACGTTCAAGGTAAAAATATGTTTTTCATCGATTAACTCTTTAATTATCTAAACCATCGTTTTTTTTATTATGTGACAAATGATATTCATACCATGCATCCGTCCAACTTTCCTTGTGATGGTGGTTTCTTGCAATTGAGGATAAAAATGAAGAAAATTGTATTCAAAAGTTTTCTTTATCTAACTCACTGTGACTTTCCTGTGAGAACTCTAAAACAGATAACATACATACGTGAGTTTAAGCCTTCTTTCAAGAAGAGTATGTAGAGACCATGGATATTCGTAGAGATACCGCATCGGTACCACAAATGTGTGTGCAAAAAAAACCGCCACTTGATGTTTTGACATAGCGCTGTGAAGTAAAATTTTGTGTGACGCACTCAAAAAATTCATACCGGAAAAACAAATAACGATTCTGAAATTATATCTCATGTGTAATTTAACAAAATGTTTAAAACAAACCATGAGCATGACATATTATGGTATGTCTAATCTGTCTGCCATTTTGCTTGGGTTCTCTTCAGTTTATTAGTTATTATTTAGTTTAAGCATGTGACGCTTCATCTTCATTATTCTGTTATCTAAGGTGGTTACATAAAGATCTCCACTTCGTACGGCTCTTAACTTTCCTAACTAACTACATTTTGACCTTTATCAATCATTTCATGCAGCCTCACTGGTTTCAGGTGCGTAAAGATTGGCCATTTTATTCAATGTATTGTTAATGTCGTTCGAATTCCCAGAGCATCTTCCCTCAAACATACAAAACAAGAAGTTTTTATACCAAAAGATAGAGTTTTAAAGCAAACGAATTGTTTTTTTAGCGATTACGTAAGTTACGCCTGTGCTACGGCGTAGGCGGGCGTAGTACGCGAACTCTGCCTTGACAATGAATATTTAATGACCCCAATGCCGTCGTAAAGGAAATGTAATCATACAATACAAGTCATACGTGTTGATAATTGATTGAGGCCACCGGATATAAACTGTATTTCTTCAGTGCTATATATAATTTCTTAAAAATGGCTCATATTTTACTACTAGAAATTCGTTTTGATTACGTCCTGGCTTTATTTTGGTTAGTTGATCGTATATTCTTGTATGGCCTGTAATGTATTTCTTTCTGTAGTTAAGTTTCGGAAACTTTTGTATATATGCCATGTAGCTATGGAAGTTTTACGCTACGCCCCCAGAGGTAAATTGAAATAAATTTAGTATGAAAACAGGCGTTAAGTGTGCCTTATAAGGTGCAACAAAACGAGATAGCTGCTATAAAACATGCTTGAAACTCAAAGACTCATTTGACCTTCCCAAACTTATTTAATGCTTGCTCCGTATTGCGCGGCGAGTAAATACTTAAAAGAGACGTTAATACCTCCATGATTTACATACATTGTTACGAGATTGGATTCTGTGAGACGCTCAATAAAGTGCAAGTTGTTTTCACGTTTGTGTAAAATATTATATTTACACGTCACTTTGGCACTCATTGATACCTGTTTATTTTCTTGTAATTTGACCTTCGCTCTGAACTGTTTTGATTCAACCCGATTGTCACTCTGACACTGAAAGGTACGTCGTCTCATATATTCGATCATCAGGATATAAGGATTAGACATTCGCGTTTAAGTATAATGTCATCAAATATTGATCATTGTTTTTGTCGACAGTACTTTTGGACAAACCAATAGTGGGAAAATTTTGATAAATAACCGACGTCGAAAGTGTGCACGTATCTCGCTCGTAATTTTTTTTGTGTCTTGGCTACCAAACCTTACCAGGAAAATATGCGTGATCTTATACGCACTTGACCGGTATTTATATTATTAATGAGCACACGATCTCATATAAGCCGCCAGAAATCTTGATAATTTTAGATTTCTAAATTAATTTATTCTTTTACTTTTAAGAGGCCAAAACATTAATAATTGTAAAGTTCTAAATTAAATTATTTTTTTACTTACAACAGGCCGGAACATTAATAATTGTAGAATTCTAAATTAAATTATTGTAAATTAAGTCATCAACCGAGGTAGTGCTTTAACGTAGGTAATGAGCTAAGGAAAATAAAAGGGAAGCATATAAAGAGGTCAAAAGGAATGCCAAGCGAGCGGTTTCTATTGCAATGGCTGCAGTACAGGATAAACTGTACAAATTATTGGAAAGCCCTCAAGGACTAAGTAGCCTGTTTAAAATGGCGAAAGCAAGAGAGAAGAATGCAAGAGACATTGTATATATAAAATGTATGACAGATGAGAAAATAATGGTCTTGACAAATGATGAGAAGATAAAAGACCGTTGGAAAGAATACTTTAGAAAGTTGATGAATGAAGAAAATGACTGGAATAAGGTATTGATAGATGCCACTATTAATACTAAAACGGTAGATGAAATTAGCGTAGAAGAAGTGAGAATGGCTGTGAGAGACATGAAGAATGGGAAAGCGGTAGGTCCGGATTAAATACCTGTTGAAGTATGGAAATTTCTGAAATGGGTGGGTGGGAGTGGCTAACTTTGTTTTTCAATAAGTTGTTGAAAGAGTGAGAAATAGAATTTTTTTAACTCTTTTAAATATCAAGATTAAACAAAATAGTTGCTTTAATTGTGTTTAGTTTTATAGATATTCTAAGTTATATTCTTCTAAACTACTGCAAAAAATTACATTAATTACAAATAAATACAAAAATAAATACCAAGATTCAGCACAAACATTTGTTTGCATACACGAACGAAAAAGTATTTTTCTGTGAAAATATAAGTATATTTTTAAGACTTCTTCTCTGAAAAACACAAATTTCTTTGTTGAAGTTCATATTACATTTCACGCGTCTAATAGGTACCTAATTCGATTTGAATTTGTGAGGAAAGAAAACAATACGTTTTGGGTCGTCTTAGGGAATTACGTAGTCACCTCGACTTCGTTTTAAATTATAGCTTAAATTGACCGCAGTTCAGGATGCTATTTCAAGAAATATGACCAAAATGTTACTTTTTATATAGTATATATAGATATATATGTAAAGATAACTATATATGTAGGTTACAATGGTTTAGATTGACAATTTGATCTCGATAATTTTTTTTATAATCAATTAATCCATGTGTTGTTGTTGATCTTCGAATAGTTTAGATTTGCCACTTCTAAACCACGCAAGGGATTGGAATACGATTTTTGCAGTCATTTAGAGAATTCCTTTTGATATGGTAACATATATAATACACTTGCTTTTGCTTCCAGCTTCGATGTTTAATTGTAGGTTTTGTGATATTTTTCGAATTTTAATAAGATTTTTTAAAATATATGTCTAATCTGATATACGAAAGCCATAGAACTGGTTTTGTATAAGCCGCCATGTCTCCATCCCCGCCCAATTTTCCTGATGAAAAAGGAAATGGAAACGGTCAGGAACGGATACGATAAAATATTTGTATGGTAGGAACGACAATGGGAAATGGTAGAACGGGAATAAGATAAGACTGAGATAAAAAATGAACAAATACCGCCCGAGCAAACCGTCCTCGTGATGCCTTACATGTAAAATGTTTTAGAGATCTTTTATTCAAGACTCTACTTTTCTAAATTTATTTCTAGATTTGCTCCTCTTGGGGTGGGGTGATAGTGGTACTTATTAAATGGTAAAGCTGTAAAAGAAAAGGCGATGAACTTCTTGTAGTCCTTCGTTTATTACTCTTTTTAACAAATTTTAAGAAATACATCTAACTATGCCTACACGTCTTGACTGTTCAATCTTTATATGTCAGTCAGAACAAGCATCCTGACTCGTGTTCTCAAAAAAACTATACAACATTTATATTTCTTTATGAAATTTAGATATGAAGTTTACCCGGAAATTAACTACATATGGCTAGAACATAAACGTCGAACGTGTGGATAAAGATTTCTCGACTATCAATTTACATCACTGATGGGAATTTCTTTAAATCGGCAGTAATCGGTCATCCCTGAATCAGGTCTTTTTTTTTTGCTCGTTTAAATGTTTATAAATTAAAAATTATCATACCAATTTTGATGGAATTTAAATAAAGAGAAAAGGAGCAGAAGCGTAAGAAAAAAAATAATTAAGCGGTGTTTCACGACATCGGATGTACAAAAAATAGTTATTCTTTATATAAAACAAATCCTGAAAAGCGTGCGGCCTCAGGGCAGGCAGACGAAAACAAATAATATCAGCATAAATGGGAAAGATTCATGTAGGTTGAATCGACCCTAGTGCGTTTCTAATGTTTAAATCAAATCAATTGAAAAAAATATTCACGTAAAAGAGAACAGATTGATTTTAGAGAAGGTTGGAGTGAGTATATCTTTCTAATTGTAGAAATCTCGATTGGGTAATTATTTTTTTAAATATACAACGTCGCATACGGATAGTTGATCAAATGGAAACACGAGAAACTCCTGTCGATATCACTGAAAAAAAAAGCGAAAAAGTGTCTTAAGTTATTTTTTTTGGAAAATTTGATTCAATTTTTTTTCATATTTATATGCCTAAATACAAAATTTCCAAGTACGGTCACAAGTACCAGTATAGTAGCAAAATAAGTTTCACACCGAATAAAGAGTCAATTACCATTAAGTAATTTATTTTATTTGACTTGGTTAAAACTTTTTAATACGAAAATAATTTAATCTCAGAATCGATCGTAAAGCGGTTACGTCCCAATCCATTTTTATTCCGTATTCCGTTGGCTGTATGCAAAATCGTTACCCGAAAGCGGTTAAAAGCTTTTTAAACCTCCACAATGTTTATATTCTGCCAAGTGGAGTCGAAAAACCTTCTATAGAAAGGGACTGTTGAATTTTTCAATAATTTTGTTTCTGCGAGTCGTATAAGTTCGCACTCCATTATGACGCATAATATTTTTTATTTATCGATAGGACGTCCGTTCCAGTGGGCTTTTATGTGCCGTTTACGTTTGTAAAAAGTTTCGATTGCGTTATTCATTGAGTTTATTTAACATGATATTAAAAAAAATAAACACTCTCTTGTGAGGTTGGACCGCACGTGAAAATTGTATTTCTTTCGATGGTCGCCTCTTTTGCGACGTTAATGTAAATATTTTATTAAAAATATCTAATGTATTGTGTCATATGAGTAGAAAAAAGTTTGAAGGCAAAATGGGATATGATTTCACTTTTGATCGTATTTATACAAGGTGGTATTTATAACGTTACATTTTATTGGCTCAGTGGAAGGGTAATGAACGAAAATGCTAGTGGAAGGCCACGATATGGAAGTAGAAATACCCTAAAAAATCAAAGTAGAATGTTTTTAAAAAATGTACTCGTACTTGTGCGTGCAATTTTGGAAATATACCTACTATATCACTAGTACAGTAAAAATTTTATTTCATCATCATCATCATCATCAGCCCATTTTTACCCCACTGCAGGGGCTTAGGCCTCTCCCAGGGTGAGGAGGGGGGCTTGGAGCTTAAGTCCACCACGCTGCTCCACTGCGGGTTTGGAACTGTAACGAGCGCCATCTATTGACAGCGTCCGGGACCGACTGCTTAACGTGCCCTCCGAAGCACGGTGTCAGTGATATTGTGTACTAAAGTCAGAAAAACTCATTGGTACACGCCCGGATCCGAACCATGGCCCGATGGGGCCAAATTTGAAACAGGCTCGTTGCGCTCTGGGCTATCACGACACGACAAAAATTTTATCTACAACATTTCATATTTTCTAACAGAGAAAATAAAAAAAAAACGGTTTGTATGATTTTTGGAGCTGGTCGAAAGTAAGTAAAATATTTGCAATAGTTGCAAAACCCATATGTTCAAAAAATGAGTGCAGAATTCATTCTGTTTTCCTCGTGTTGTGTTTGTCTGTTTGTTCTCGCACTATACTATTAAGATGACCTGTAACTATATTATGTTGTGGTGTAAGAATATTGAGAGACCTTAGAAATAAATAATTAGTTTATGAAATAAAAAACTATATTCATAATTAAAGCTGACGGATGACGACGTTGTTTGTATTCTATCCATTCTTCTTAACATAAAATTTTATAGTCTATTATCACTACATATTACAAAATAAAGTCCTCCGCCGCGTCTGTATGTCTGTCTGTCTGTCTGAACGCGATATACTCAAAAAGTACCGAACGGATTGGCATATTATTGACACCAATGGACAGAGTGATTCAAGAGGGAGGTTTGTGTGTATTTTTATTAATTTTTTGTGGAAATTTCTTGAAATATGACGATTATTGTTGAACAAGTCGGAAAAAATCAATCCGGCTGGGAGCTTTTATCGAAAACGCTGCCTTAATCCTTTTGAGATATAACAAAAAAATGTATGGAGGGATTGTGTCTCTTTTATAGGACTAAAGAAAAGTCCGTGATGGCTTATGACTATATTTTATGGACATCTTACTATAACTATTTTTATGTTAAAAAAAATGGTGTCATATGATGAGGTAATTGGAAAGCAATTTATGCAAATACAGTATTAATCCTTATCAAATTAAATACGATATTTACCTTCAGCATTTCATGCACAATATGATTGCCCTTTACGCTATACAATTTAAATCAATATCTTATATAGGAGCCGGCCCACTGACTTAAGCCGGCCATACCGGACGACGCGACATGCGTGGTTAGGCTGAAGGTATCAATGTTGTATACAAAGAAATATTGTAGTTTGTTTTTATGTAGTTATTCTTTACTTTTTCAAATATTTATAGAATTTGAAAATAAAGTACACTTAAAATAATCCAAGTAGTATGAATTTACGTTACATTTAAATCTAATTCAATCCAGTCCACATGTTCGAAGCAACAAGTTGATACGACACTACGACATTAAAAACATTATGGCTTATATGCTCTGCTACCCGTGCGAAGCCGGGCGGGTCGCTAGTAATACATAAAGGTGATGACGATGTATCCTATCCACTCTTTTTAACATAAAATTTTATGAAGTTATTATAGTTTTATTAAAGTTTTATAACGTCAACTACCTAAATGTCACTATTACAATTTTTTTTTTCCATAGTAGGTACAGAAAATCCACAAACCAAGCAAAATTCAATACAAATAACGTCATTTGGCAGATATGATAAGTAACTTTTAAATTCGCTAAAACTATTCGAAAATATTATTATATCGAAATAAAAATAAGGGTCTCTGATTTTCCTTTTAGCACCTTAAATAATCTCGTATGCTCCGAGAGCGATGATACGCGAACATGTAAATTAAAACAAAATACTAACAGCTTATTAATACTCCAATGACTACCTAAGCCCCTGAGCTTAGGTCAGGGGCTTAGGTAGTCATTGGCACAGAGGCGCAGAGTCTGTGATAGTTATGTACATAAGTTAGAAAAAACTTATTAGTACATGCATTGTGATTCGAACCAAGGAGCAGGCTCGCTGCCACTTCGCTGCCCGGAACTTCGATGTAAGTTTTCACTCTTCCATATGCGATAACTAATATCGAAAAAAAAATCGTGTCGAAGACGTCGAATATCATAGTAACTGGCCCCTTTGTTTTTATACTTAGCGATACGAAATGGTGACATCTGTTGAACTAATATATCGTTATTTTCTGATACTACTTTTGTGCCTAGTTATTCGACTACTTATAATCTTGTTCATAGGAAACTGTAAACATCAAAACTATGAATTTTACTAAAAAATAATAAGTGATAGATTTAACAAAGCAATGTAGTGTTGAATCAAATTAAACAAAGTAGTATCGTAGGATAATAACCGTAAGATGCATTGATTGATCCATACACCCGGAAGACGTCATTCGATAGTGGCGCAAGCGCCTGTCCACTTGACACCGCGCGTCACACTCGACCGATTGTTATTGCGCAAGATACAAATATCTCGATCTATCGATAAACCGCTCTGAACACGAGGCGAATGCGAGTTTGCTGCAATATAGCATCACCCTGCTCACACACAATGCTATGTTTTGGTCGACCATAAAGTTTTGCACGATCTGGTTGTATGGCCTGGGACATAAAAGTACGAATTAACTAGAAGCCCTCTTCTGCGTTTACAGTCTAACCACTCATACTCTAGCTAGCTCGTGTAAGATGGCGAATTTCAGTCCGAGTTGCAGTGCGCAAGGTCCCCGCGCGCCGTTCTTCACGCCCGCAAAACCCTGGCGCGCCGGTCTTGAATACCCAAAATTGTGTAAAGTCACTTCGATACTATGAAGTGAGATTTATGATTCTATTAAAACCAAACGGTGCTGTCAAATTAATTTACTTTATGCCCGGGAATAATCAAAATCAATTGAGTACTTTTCCTATATTACCCGAGTATGCGCGAATGTGTAAAGCTTATAATTATATTTTGTTGAATTTTCCGTCACCAGTGTCTTCTTTCTCTTTTTTTTTATAACTTACTTGCTACATCCATGCGTAAATGTATGCGTTCCTTTTTTTTTCATTTCTTCTTGCGTTATAATATCGATTCTTATGTGTGTTAATAATGTATATAAAATTAAATCAAATCATAGTCACAAATCACCTTTATTAATCCTCTTTGTGTATATAATTCGTCTATCTGACTGTCTGTCTGACTGTCTGTCTGACTGTCTGTCTGTGTACACGTTGAGAGCCACCAAATAGATTTCGATGTAGTTTTAATGGATACACGAGCCGTTTCTTCCGGAAGCTTTTAGATATGACATCTTACTGAAGGTTACTCATTAAAAATTATTTGTAAAACACTTCGGAGTGTATTAACTATATCACGTGATTTGTAAACAAAACCCGTTAAATAATACTATATGACGTAAATTGAAAGGTTTTTCATAACTTTAAAAACTGAGTCTTATTTAATATTTAGTGACATTATTCTTTTGAATATAGAATTATTTCAAAGAATTTCCTGAGAACGGTTTGACCTATTTATTAATCCTTATTATATAAAACAAATCGTTACCGGAATAGACATCGTAACAAGTATGCCGGAATCATAGGTGAGGATTAGGATCGAACTCGGAACCGTAACCCAATCAGCGTCGGGATCGAGATTAGACTGGGATTAATATCTGGACTTGAACCGGTATCGGGAATTGATTTTACGTTCTAGCGGGTGGACCCTCTAGTTGAAGGTAATAATAATGACATTTTTAATACGACATTTAGTTAACAAAGACTGTAATATACGTCACCAATCGAAATATAAGATGTGAAGGTAACAAAATTTGTAATGTTTATAACGAATGAACGTTTTGTCAGTATGTAACGAAATACTTTTAATCTTGTTACAACAATTTTTTTTTCTTTTATTGTGTATTTGCAAAAACTAAGTTGTGTCATTAAAAATTACCGAGTAAGTAGTGCGTGATCCATTAAGATTTTTTTTTTGGGAAATATAGTCGTTGCATTGCCAAGAGTCCTTCTATTAACACGCCATGAGCGTCATCATTCTTTTTTAATTAGCAAGTATAGTATAGTAGTTTAATCGTTCATTTGAAAATTCGATAGTAATTTATATTAAATTCATACACATATTCAACAATGTTACACACCAATTAGATTAAAGGAATCACGCAGGATTCTAGGAGGATTCCCGAGTTCAGAAGTTTAGATCGTTTGGTAGCAATTAATTGGGATTCCAAAATTATCTATTTCAAGCACTTCTAAATATTGTTATTCCTCGTTTTCAGAGAAAACAGAACGATCGATCACTTTCAAGATGCCTAAATATAGATAACTATAGATTTTTTGTATAGCTGAATACATAGAAAAAAAAAGAAATAATCAAGAAAAAAAAAAAAAATAATAAGAGGTTAAGAAGCATGAAATAATAATATTTATCGGTCAGATTCCAAAACCGAAATAAATTTACCTATTATTATTATTACTAAAGCAATAAATTAAATTAAAGAATAAAACAGATTCGTGAAGTTTGTGATTCCGTATCTAGAATATTCGTTTAATCTGTTCTTCAAAGACGATGTAATTTTTTGTTAAGGAGTTTGAATTGAATTTAAGCTTATTCGACCATCAATGCTTTTGAAAAGCGATATTCATATGACGTCAGAGTGTAAAAATAAGTATACAATAAAAGAATATAAGCAAGGGCTGGCGCTTTCTGAACTCAGACGCTGATATTGCGATCTTTTCTTCTTTTTTTAATCCCGACGCAAAAACGACGGTGTGTTATGAGTTTCACGTGTCTGTGTGTCTGTCTCTGGTATCGTAGCTCCCGAATGGATGAACCGATTTCGATTTGAAAGGTGAATTAGTCGGGAATGTTTTTAGCTATGTTTGATGAAAATCGAATTACATTTTTTTTCACAACTCCCTCAATATGGGTATCAAATGAAAAGGCTTGATAAGTAGAATAATGCACACTATAATGAAAGGGAATGAGGAATATTAACTAACGAAATTAAAACTAAAAACTTGAAAACTATTTTTTGTCAGATCAATGCCCGAGATTGATGGGGAAAGTGGAGTGATGACTGGTACCTAGGACCTAACGATTCATATATGGATTAATTTAACTTAATAACTAAGTTAAAATAAATTAAAATAAAAATTAAATTACAAATTTAATAAATCTCCGACACAAAAAAACTAACATATAAGAAGTCTGGAATAATACAGGTATTTGTTCATTTAGAGAACTGGATTCTATGAATGATTGTTTTTCCGACAATTCGGTTTGTTATGGAACTTTGTACTTTCGCTTCTGATGGTTAGTGGCAACATTCGCAATTATCACGTCATTTTAGGCCCTCTGCATGCCGAGGAGGCAATGCTGCGCACCTATATTTTTGCGAACACGTCCACACGAGTTGCACGCGGTACCGGCGAGTGTGACGCGTGTCAGTAGCGTTTCGATATTTACTGCGTCTTGATGTAATTAAACAAGTCAGAAAGGGACTTAAATTTGTTATCAACTTTAGAAGTTGAAAAACATTTATGTTTGTATAATTCCTCTTTATCAGAATATTCACGTAATTTTTGGTCATCTATTTGCAATTTTCGTCCTGCGATAAACAATCTGCTGTTAATATTTTTCTCAATGTAAGGATGGATCCAATAAAATACTTTTCTTCGTCTTCGACGTAAGTATATATACGCCAAGAAAATTCTTTCTGTGTCACTACACGACCCATTTTCCTCCGACGATGACATGATAACAAATGTGCCATATGGATATATACACACGCAACAAATACTGCTTCTCTGCATTTGTATATTTTACAACTAGGCGAGATTTACCGATTCCTTACCGACCCGTCGAGATACGGCCTTAATAGTACGATACGAACTACACAAGCAGATCAATCATTACTCTCAGTATATGATAGTAATTTCAACAATATAGATTTGTTCAATACCAACAAGGAATCATTTAAGCGTGAGTTAAAAAAGCAATTAAGTATGTATGATAGGTAAATTCAAGTTATTATTATTGTTAGTCTTTTGTGTTATTATTATTATTATTTTTGCAGCTTTATATGCGTGGTGCATGTTTGCTTTAGTTTCATTCCTTTTAATTCTAAATTTAATTTTTCAATGAGAAATTTATTAGGTTATAGTTGTAAAATTTTTATTTCTCATATTGTACCTTAGCATATTTTAAACAATACCTGTAACTGTTTTTTCTCCTAATAAATAAATAAATATGAACGATATCTATACAGATTGTCCCTGACCATTTAGTCATTTTTTTATGACCATATAGTCATCACGTGTCAAATTAGTCATTCACTATGATTAGTTAGTAAATCATAATATAATACTTACCAATAGTTATTTGATTATTAGAAGGAGGTGCGAATAAGATTCGATAAATCCGATTCTCGTACATAATTCTCCTACCTAGTTTAACTTTGTTGAATTTGTAACACAATAGATATTTTTTTATATTTCATTGCAGAACTAGAAATAATAAATGTTTTTTTGATAATATGTACACTGAATTTCATGGCCATTTTTAAGAAAATTTTATTTTTGTCCTACTTAGGTCTCAAAATTTTCTAATGTCTTTAATTTATCGGACCACTATTCTTAAATGGACACATATGATTCACAAATTATTACAGTCAATTAAGTATTGATATGTTAGCTAAATCATATAAATAAAGAAATTGGATTTCAATTATCAGTTTTTAATAATTAAATTATTACATTTCATTAAATAATTAATACAATTTTAAAATTACATTCCACTTAACTTTCATAAAAAGCTAAATATCAAATGATCCGGGAAATGGGTCACTTTGACATAAGTTGTTATATGAGTCCAATCAAATGATAATATTCTTATATGAATTTTGACAAAAATTAAAAAATTACTAATAAAGCAAAAATAATGAAAAAGACAATACGGTCTTTTGGCTGGCAAGATTTTGACGGATTCCAAAAATAGCTGAAATTAGAGAAGTGGGCGCGATATATGTTTCTACTGTTGTCATTCACTACCAACGTTTTTTCAGAACAAGCTTAAAGAATTATAACTTCCAAATGACAATGGCAATAAGAAGTAATGACAATATATACATTCACACATCGTATGTAAGTTGGAACCATTGTCAAGCAATAAAAAGGATAATGCCCCTCTGTGCGTTGGCGATGTTATAATAATTTTGTTTGCCATGATGTTTGAAACATTCCCTGAAAAAGACATTTATTAACATTTCAGTTTTAATTTTGCAACACTTTTGCTTGTAGATATTAGTAAATATAAAATACATTTTATTGCAATTATCTAGCATTCTAATCTAGAACAAAAGCTGTGAACAAAAGCTGTAATTATTACACGTTACACATGTCTGGACCCGCCTTAACATAGTGAATCTGTGTAAGAATATTAGAAAGTTTCGATTTAATTATTCGACCGCCAAATAATCACACACCGAACTTGTTGCTAAATAGAAAGATGAACAGCTTCCGCTTCCGGATCGTAAAGTGGTTAACCATCTTAAATTAACCACTCTCTTAAACATCTATTATTTCATGTTTTAACAGATTAGTTTCGACTAACAAATAACACCGTATTTGCGTGGTCTACAGGAATGAAATACGGCTGTCAATCTCAGTTATCTTTTTACTTTACTTAGCACAGAAGTCTCTTTTATGTCTATTTATTTGTCAGCTAGTCCATTTGTCTGTCCGTCTAACCGTGTCAAAACGACGCGGACGCGACAACATAAAGGAAAACGCTCAAGTTACACAAATTAAACCGAACTGGTTACATCATCGAGAAAACTATACGAAAAAACCTACAGTAAAGTATGTATACTCACTCAAGTAATGTAACATGAATAAATGATGTATTGTTCTCAGTTTTAACATTTCGAGACCGATTTTCAACTGAAGTACACTTTAAAAAGGTCAGTCTGTGTTTCAATTCGGAATAGCATACTTACGTCTATGCCCTACATGATTCTTCGAATATGCTGTGAAAAAACAATGAAGTTTATTTAGTATTGGCTAGCATTGATTACGAGTCTAGTCTAAAATTAATGATAAAACACAACGCATGAAAATGAAATAAATTATAATGATTAATTAATGAAATTGAAACGACGAAATTTTTAAGGTTATGGCGAGAAGCTCTAATGAGCTTCACAAAATAGGATAAGAAATAGTATTATTACCGAGTAGACGTAACCGGATCTAATTGAATTATCAATTAGATTAATAGATAGAAAGATTAAGTAAATTTTAAAATTTAAAATAATAATAACTACGTTTTTGACAACAGATAGGTATCCGTTGTCAAAAACGTAGTTAAGATCTCCCTCAGGAACCCAGAATTATAAAACCGATTGGTCAAGGATACAAAATAGGATAAGAAATAGTATTATTACCGAGGAGACGTAACCAGATCTAATTGAATTATCAAATAGATTAATAGATAGAAAGATTAAGTAAATTTATAAATAATAATAACTACGTTTTTGACAACAGATAGGTATATGTTGTCAAAAACGTAATTAAGACTTCCCTCAGGAACCCAGAATTATAAAACCGATTTGTCAAGGATACAAAATAGGATAAGAAATAGTATTATTACCGAGGAGACGTAATCGGATCTAATTGATAATTCAATTAAATTTTAAAATGTACTTAATATATATCTACCTATGGAATTAAATAAATAGAGTTTTTTAAATACATAACTAATGACCAAGTTAAGAACGTTTCAAACCTTGAATTAGAGACAGAGTTTAATATTAATGCGTGACGTTACGCCTCGGTATGGCCATTGCCAAACAAGACAGATAAGATCTTTTACAAACCTATAACATTTTTTATTTTTCTAACCGATTTTAATTTTTGAATTTTGTTATACAGTTTATTTTTTTATTATTCTTTTAAGAAAGATAATATTTTCGGTATAAGCTACCTTCAATTAATTAATGTAATTAATGTGAAAAAAAATTGGCATATTTATTTTCACGATTACGGATGTTGTGTACCATTCAGTGAAACGCATGGCAAGTTCATCACGCTCTATTTCGCTAAGTCATAATTTACCCGCGAAACAGTTAAACTGATCACGACGTAAAATCCACAAATCACTTGATTGCCACCAATCGGTGTACTTACCATATATTGCATTGCCATTTTTGTTGTCAAATGTGCCGCCCACTGAGCTTTGAATTAGTTCAATAGAGGCAAAGTACTAGGAGCGCGCGGCCCCGAGTAAGTAAGTCATCATCGGTACTAACGCCGGTTTACTAATATTTAGCTCAAGACACACGTGTAGGGATATCGACATCGTATAGTCACGAACGAATATATTTTTTTTCCTGACATCGCATGTATATCAAATCTATCACACACGCTTATACTTCGATGACATTATAATACTTTTTTAAATTAGCTGAACCTTATTTGTCTACTCTGCCGACGCTCGCTGTGGTGATGGCCGGGAAGCGTCCTCTACCCCACCGCACCGCTTCTTCCCACTTGTGTCGCCTAATTATCGCGACGATGTTCTACTTATAGGACTATATGTACAAGGATATATATGTTTGTTTCAAGCATTTTAAACATATGTTAACGTATTTCATGATTGCTGTACGAAACGCTCACTTATTTTCAATTTATGTTTGGATAAGTGGTTAGCCCTGATACAGACCTTGGTCTTTATGGGCTGCTACTGCAACACAATATTGGTTTAATGCGAGCGCTTACCGGATCTGATATAGTAAATATTTCTTACCTATCCGTTAATAATACTGTAGACGTACGCCGTCCCTTCGCATGGTTAGAAAAAAAAACCTATCCGTAGACATAGAATCTGCATGTGTTAAATAATGTAGCTAAATGTATTGAAAATAAATAAATAAATAAAAAATACGATATTAACCTATTTTGATAAAGGAGTAATGAGAGGAGTAAGGAGTAAATGATATAAATATAGTAATGTCTGTTTAGTTCGAAAATCAAAGTTATCACATTTAAACCATAGGATGAGGAAGGAAGACCGCCGGAACACGCGTATGACCCACGTGATTGGTTACCTAGATATTTGTGTCTAGCTTTGAGTATTACCTATCACAACACAGATACCTAGAAAAAAATTTGAAAGTAAAAAAAGTTGACAAAATTTGTCGGTTTTGGGTCGTTGAGTTTAGCAAGCGTGCGCCTTTTAGTCTGCTATATCCTAAGTTCAGTGAAGTCGCCTCATACGAGTATACTCGAACCTACTTCGGTCAGTCTTTCTGCCGTACTTATTTTTTTGAATAAACTGATGTGATGGAAAGCTGCTGTTTATTGACGTCAAAGATATGCACGTATAACAGTAAGTATAGTAATCTATATAGATCAACGTTTGTAAAGTAATATCTTTCGATCGAATGTGGTCACTTAATCTGATCGGATTTCGGATCGCGTGCCGAAGTCATATCGATCGAGGCCGAACACAAATGCTTTAGACACTCTGAAGCTTATAAGGTCACTTATTGTACCTACATGGCGATGTTGCTGAGCCCTGCAATGAAAAGAGAAATATCTATTTGTCTGCTAGGGACTCTAATACCACAATATTACTATTATTTTCCTTAGACTAAAAAAGGATGCTTAGATGTAACCATTTTTGAAGGTGTACGCTCAAATGTATAAATAAACAATGTAGAAAGTCTGACACTTTCTTCGATAGGGTTTTAGTATAAATATACCGGGTGATTTATTATCACTTATATAATATAAAATCATGACCTAAGGTAAAAATAATAACAAATGCGTTTTGTTTTCTTTTAGGTTTTTTTTTCTTTATCCACTACTGAAATATTGCAATATGGCGTCAAAAAGTTATCATATTAATAGTGGCGGCAAATGACCATTGTGTTGGTTAGCGGCCGCCGGTGGGATACCCCGCTAGCCACCCGTTACTTGTGCGAAATATTTGTTTACCTTAAAACCACGCTATATTGATAATTCTTATGAGAAAAGTATTTCTAATTTGTAACACCATTGTTTTTTCGAAATCGGATTCCTTATAAAATACCTAAATTAGATGTTTTCTAAAAAATCCACTAGGTAACCTAATAATGCCTAGTAAAAACCTAGAAAGTTATTAAAAAATCTTGCAGTATATGTGGGTGGGTGGGTAGGTGGGTGGGGGGTGTATTTCTTTACAGCCGAATAGTTAAGAGGCTTTATTATTGTGCATTTATAAAAACGCACTGCAAGTCAGAGCGAGACAAAACAAACAATATCGCTACCGCCATGACAGCATTGTCGGTGTGCAAATGGCGTGAGACGACCCCTGAACCCAACCTTTTATACTTTATGTCAATTCTATCACCTCAGGTAGCAACGATGTTATAATTTGACAAGTTATGTGCCATTTTGTTCTTTTACGTAAGTATATGACAAACTGTAATAATATCAATTTTCTCTAGAACACAATGATCGTAGGTTAAAAAAGCGACCAAGCGCGAGTTGGACTCAAACACGCAGGTTCCGTACCACCTTACAATATAATTCTCTAATCTTGTATGAGAACCCCCTTTAATTTTTAACTTTAAACCATTAAACTGAATAATTTGGTGATATTTAGGTACAAGTATGTGAAGTATTTATTTTTTAATCAGGAGTTATTTTGGGAAACTAATTTTATTACTTATTTTCTTTGTTCAATAAATATTGAACAAATAAATATTTTAATTTTAAAATGATGACGTCACATTATGGGCTGTACATACACGATTCTATTGCTTACAAAAAAGTTAACCAGTTTTATTTAAATTCAACAAAAGTTAAAAGACACATTTTCGGTAATGTGTGCTTTTCATGGATTTAGGATGAACAGGTTTTTATTTAATCACTTAGCGATTTCAGACATTCCTTTGTTAGCACTAAACCTAACAACATTCCTAGTCATACCAGCAAAAATAATGGCCGTATCGTCGGCAAAAGAGAATATTTTCGTATTTTTATTGTAGACTCAATTTATATAAACTAAAAATAGAATACGGTTCCTTAAGGGACACCACACGATAAAGCTTCGTCTCCGCTTGTATAATGTTCTAATTCAACCTTTGATTTCCTTTCTGCAATAGAGTTTTAAAATTAATAATTATTAAACAAAAGAGGAAGTGTTGCAGATTATATTGTTATAACTACGGGTTCTGTGTGTGTGTATGTCGCTTAGCAAACCGCACGGTAATGCTTACACTTTTATTCTGATAAGATATTATTATTATTATTACATCGAAGATTCATAACGAAATAAGTTTATAAATAATCACATGTCACTTTGACACAGTAAAAAAAAATTCGCACTGAAATACCGTTTATCAAGCCTTAGACGGGTTGGACTTGACTGCAGTTGGATCATCCCTGCTATAAAAACGGAATTTTCTCATCGAGAAGGTAAGTATATAATTTTTTTCAAATCCATTCTTCGAGAAAATAGTTTTGAAAATTGGCTTAAAAATATTAATAGTGTTGTTTGACAAAAAAATATTTTTAATAATTTTTTGTTACCTTTCCCATTTCATCATTTACATTATAAAAAAAATTTCTGTTGAACTAACCAAAAATATTTATAAAAAAAAATACTTAAGCATAATTCGTATGTAGCTAAAATCTCTGTAGTCCTGTTCCTAATTTAATATTCTACGACGTTCCAGTACTTTCTATAACACATCCGTGAAAATAACCATGGTTTGTCTGTCAACGAACTTTCTGGGACAGAACTAGCGTCGGTGGTATGTTGAGATTCAATAACACTTACCTCAGTGTGAACGAAAACAATATTTGTTCCTTATTTTAAGTGTTGGTGGAACGCAGTAAGCGAATCATTGTTAAACAAGATTAAAACTATGTGCATGTACGAAAATTTATTGAATGTTGTCCGTGTTTACATTCCGAGAAATGAAAGAAACCATTTAAAAAATTGTGCATGTCAGGTCCGCCGCGCGACTACAGTGTACTTTCGTTTTTGAATGTACAATAGACAAAGTGAGTAAATAAACGCATCTCTCATAATACTGAGAACATGTACAGACTTTTATTCATATTTATTTATATTGTTTCGATAAAATATTATATATAAATCATGTTACATAAAAATATGTTACCTATGTTAAATAAGTATATTGTTGGGGAAATTGGTTTTTTTCGCTATTGATATCATCTTGAACATTAATTTCATCAATACTATTGTAATTGTTAAATACTGTGAGAATGAGTTTGTGGTAAGCAATATAAATGATACGTGAACGTTGCAAGATACGTGTTTTACGAATCGCGAAAAAATCGCGTCAATAGTCGTAACATAATATATCTAGTCATGCCCAGTGTCCTACCAGAAATAAAATATGATTTCAAAAATTATACTTTGCGCAAACCTTCATTTTTATCAGAGTCAATATTTAAATCGTCACCGCTTATGAACGGGAGTTCATGAAAACGTTTTTTTAACAGTTTTCATCCTCATTCTATATATGCTAACAATTAATCCATTGAAATGTTACATTTTTTAGGCGTTACCTTGCGTTTCTTAGAGGACGCAATTTTATTTTTTAGATGTGTAGGAGGGGTCAGTGTAAGGTTAAAACCAAGTTTGTGGGGTCGCCACCCTTGTCCCACGGCCGCCATCTTGGAAAAAGGGGTTGAAATGGTTTTAACGGTTTATCTCGTAAACTATTGGTCTCATAAAAAAAATTGTTAACATTTTTTGTTGCAAATAAATTATCTACAACTTTAATCTAGTAATTTTTTGTCGTAGAACCATAAACAAAAAAGTTATGAGCAAAAATGTACAGAAATTCGATTTTTCGATATAATTTTTTTTCTAATCATTTTACGAAAAAATGATATCAAATCATTTTTGTAGATCGTGTTTTGAGGAACTTTTATTTGGAATATTTTTTAATTTAGTCAATAGTTGAGGTTTTACAGCACTTCGAAGCGAGTACCATTTTTCAGTACTCATAACTATACATATATTATATGTATGTATTAATGATTTGCCATAAGTTTTTATCATCTTGTTTTTTTTGTGATATTTTTTTTTGAATTATTGATTTTGCAATATTGTTATTAATTAATTATTGACTCTTTTCCTCACCACCCACGAGGTAGAGTCTGGAGGCGCGTTTTTTTTACGTGGTATCCCCGTGGTATTTTGTTTACTGTGTGTATAATATATATATATATATATACACACTCAATACACAACACACAATAATATAACATCTCACTAACAACGTTGAGTTTATGACAAACACAGTCTTCATTTAATTTAATGCATTCTGTTTTTCAGGCCGAGCTTCCGTTATAAAAGCTTGATGCGATGAAAGAAACGTATCGATGTTTCTGAGAAGGGATATTTATAGCCTAAATAGTTGCAATATAAACAGACGTTTCAAAACAAATAATATTTAAACGTGTAAGTTTAATATTACCGGTATATCAAAGATTAATTAGAACTTGTGAATTCCATTGTGTTCTTAGAAATCACACTAGATTCGAAATTGCAATGGGATCTTCATATTACTGACTTGGTGAAGTGGCTCGGTTCTGCAGCTTATATTTACGCCGTCGTAACATTTGAAATCCCGTAAAAAGATTTGCTTTCAAAGCGGTATTTCAAATATTAAATATTCTTGGAGATACCGCATTGTGACAACAAAAATGTGAGTAAAAAAATATACCACGTAGACCAGTTGATGTTCAAACGTATTCGCTGTGAAGTAGAATTTCGTATGGCCCAAATGTCAAATTCATATTTTAAAAGAAAATAAACATTCTGAAATTACATTTTGTGTGTAATTCAGAAAATTGTTTGTTCGAAAGAATCATAATATAATAATAATATTATAATACCTGGGACATCCCACACAGCGCCATCTAGTCTCAAACTAAGCAAAGCTTGTTTTATGGGTACCGGACAACTGATATACATACTTAAATACTTTTTTTATAGTATATACATAATATATATTTTACACCCAGACCCGGAACAAAAAGACATGTTCAAAGCGGTCATCATGATAGTGGGAAGTGGGAAATGATAGTGTGGTATGGGCTATCTAAACACTCAGTCCGACATTTTATTTAGGTTTTCGATTATTTCGAATTGTGAGAAGCTCCATCTTAATTATTATGCTGTATAAGTTTCAAACATAGAAATCGCGAGATTATTGTATTTCAGTGGGTTCCATAGCTTAATTAAATATGACATTTTACTATGGGGACATGCTGCTAATCTAGATACAATCCTGCTACAGGAGCGAGCTGTTCCACCAATTTATAAACTGGGGTCTAAAGCATCACATAAAAATAAGTTTAAGGAAATTAACATAATGACATTGCCGTCTCAACAATATATGTTTGAAAATATATAGCATGTAAAAATGTTATTGTATTTAAAAAAATAATGACCGGCATAATGTTAATGTAAGAAGCAAAGATAAACCTGCTAACCATGTCAGCCGTCTCAATAAAATAATAAAATATTTTAAGGGGTAATGATACGTTTTTACAATAAGATTTTTGACGTTGACATTCAAGATTGACCCCTTAACAAGTTTAAAAGTACAATAACATGAAATCTTTATGCAAAAGCTTATTATTGATTCAGTTTAATTGTGTTTTTACTAGGAAAGTTTTGGGGTACTTCTTATTTCTTTCATTCTACATGTATTTTGAGGTGCTGAATACGAATCTGAAGTTTGCGGATAAAATTTCGTGACACAACATTGAAAAAATCACAAAAAAAAGAAAAAATATCTGCTTTTTTCTTGGTTTTTTCCTAAAACTCGAAAAATATTAAATTTTAGTAAATAGTTTGTTTGCAGAAATAAAAGTACTTAAAATTTTCTACAAATATCTCTATTTAATTTTTTTTTCAGACCAACTTTTCGGTCTCAAAAGAAAGTTGGAAATGGGCAATTTTCAGCGGTCTCTGCAAAACCCACTTTTTACATTACAAAACTTTATTTTTTATTCCTATGCTATTATTTGATAAATTTCTCCTTGTTTACTGCACAAGTAATTAAAAAGAAAAAAGAAAGGATCGAAATTATTAAAATTCAGTATCAAAAAAGGTAGGACTCTAACAAAATAAAACTTAAAATATCGTTACTTATGATCATATATTAATAATGTTACAAATTATAATATGCAAAAATTATAGAGCCGTTGCCTTTTAGAAGGTCCTGGCTGAGGTTCTTCGGTGGCGATGGGTCCCGGTACATATTCTGTTTGTTCTGGAAATTGAAAGAGGTGGTGTCATTTCTCAAGGAGGGATGAGGATTGCAAAATAGATTGTGAGATTAAACATACCCTCCGCATTGTGCTGAGGTTCTTAGATGGCATCGGGTCCTGGCTGAGGGTCTGATTGCTCCATCGTAAGCGCTAGGGATCATTCTCCTGGAAAATAAAAGAGGTGATAAGACACTGATTTGTGATTATATATCAAGGAGAGATGAATGATGATTGTGATTTTTTCAATGTTGCGTCACGACATTTTGTACGCAAACTTCAGATTCGGATTCAGCACCTCAAAATACATGTAGAATGAAAGAAATCAGAACTACCCCAAAACTTTCCCACTAGCGACCGTTTAGAGTACAAATTGACTGAATTATATTAGGCATCGGACAACGTAGACGACAAGAATCCATGGATGTAAACCACTCTCCTATCAGTTTGTTTCAATAACATTAAAATGTAAGCATCTAATGCGAAGGAAATTGTTTGCATATTTTTTTCTAAAAAGAGCGTCCTTCAATTTCTCGCGTATTGTTGTTCTAGGACGAACCAGCACTTCATTGAATGCTCCTTCGTAGAGACGTTTTCCCTCAAAATAAAAAATCCGTTTTTGTGGCTTATTTCGAGATTATATTAGGTTCCAGGAATTATTATTATTATTACATAATTACGAAATAAAGATATAATTTGATTGGTTTCGTATCACTAAAAAATCGTGTTCCTTTGATTAAGTAGATAAAAGTTGAATATGGAAGTTCTCGACGTTGTACACTCGTACATAATTAATTAATCGTGATTGTAGTTACTATGAGTAACTCACTAAAATAGTTGTTTTAAAATTTTAATACATATGTTTTGTTGTACAGAGATTTATAACCTCTAAAGAAATGAGTAAAAGTCGAAGGAATTTGAAATATGAGTGGGGAGTGGCGTTCTCTACTAAATTATGTGAAAACATAAGTGATCCCCAGCTCTATCTGACCGGAAATTATTATGAAACTAACTAAAGTGAAACAAGTGAGTAAGTGAAAATAAGTAGTACCGGTTAAGCTCTTTTTTTTCAAGGTGTAAAAGCATTGAAAATATTTCGTGAAACCATTTCAACATCTGATTCTTAATGGCCATTTTCTTTTGTCTTAGAGATGCTATTGTGATGAGGTAATTGGAGATAAAGAACATAATGCCTTTAATATCTTCAGCAATCTGAAACCCTAGCAAACACCATTTCACCAGATATTTGGGAATGTCTTAAGTTACAGAGAGGTTTTATCTTTTATATTCGAGAGGGGAGTACTCTTGTTTACGGCTAAAAGAGCATTTTTATTCGGCAAACTTACGGTTGCGGTAAAAGGAACATAAATTCAACCTTTTTTATGTTCGGTTATATTTATTTCCATCGTAGAAAATGAGAACCTTCAAGTCTTTACAGAACTTGCTGAAGGCTTACAGTACATTTTATTTATTGTTTGTATTAAAATGCATGCTCCGCGCTTATAATTTCGCTCTATTTTGGCTCGAGTACCTATGGCTTTAGTAACAATGGTCGTCTTCGTATGAAACGATATTTTGTAAATTTTTAATTCCATTGAGGAATTTGACAGACCGATCAGTCGAGTGGTAGAAATCCTAATTGCAGAACCAAAAGGTCGCGAGTTCAAATCCCGCTTGAGACAAGTATTTGTGTACATGAACATGTTTATTTTGTTCTCATACTTATCGTAAAATACATGTATATATGTATTGTTGTAAACGAAATTTAGTATGTGAATCAGTTTACTAGAAACCACAGACTAGAGGCCCGTGTGTAAAATGTCTTAAGTAGGTACTATCATTATTAGTTTATCAAAAATTTGTGTGACCCATGCATAATACTGTTACGAACACACAAAGCATTTAGCGCCATCTAGCGTCTACCAGTAAAACCACTCAAAGGACAAAGACAACACGAAACCCTACTCAATACTAGATGGCGTTAGAGGAACTACTGTGAACGAATAGTCTCGAAAACTGAGTACCTGCGTGAGACTTTCTAGAATCATCCAACCCGGTCGATCGCGTTCATCATCATCATCATCACCAGCCCATTTTTACCCCACTGCAGGGGCTTAGGCCTCCCCCAGGGTGAGGAAGGGGGCTTGGAGCTTAAGTCCACCACGCTGCTCCACTGCGGGTTGGGAACTGTAACGACCGCCATCTATTGACAGCGTCCGGGACCGACTGCTTAACGTGCCCTCCGATCGCGTTCGCGCGAGTGGTATGAGTTCTGGAATAGTCTCGAGGCTCGTTTTGGCCCATATAAATAGCCGCAGGAAAGCGAGCCAAGCAGTTCAGTTTTTGGGTTACTTTCGAGGCGACTTCGAAGCGAAACTAAGTGATAAAGAGTGATACTAGTGAAACCTACGACTTGGCTACGAGCTAGGAACATCGTTAGTGCTTAGTGTTTGGACTTAGTGCTTTGTGTTGGACCTAGTGCTAGTGAATAAAGTCTTCAAAAGAGTCAGCAGGCCTTTCTCTCCAAATCCTTCGAACCCTAACACGTAACAATACGTATAACAAGAGAAGCATGATTTAATTTTCCATCTATGTGTAATAAGATATTTATAGCTATATTTCCACTATCACTATCGATAGATATCACTTCCACTATCGATACTGAGTTATATTAATTAGAAAATAACAATTTAATTTATTTACGTCGCAAAACTCGCCGAAGCTGAAGTTGTAGAATACGACGACTCTAATTAAAATGGATATATTTCTTGATTGCACCATCATCGCATCGCATCGCTTCACTTCGCTCCGCTTCGTTTTTCAGAGCTGCTGTGATAAATTATCGGGTACGTATCGATTATTCCTTAATTAACTTTTTACGATCTAACTTATAGCCGGTGAAGCTAGAGTTTCGCAATTTTATCATCGGCTTTCTGTTTCAGTTAAATGAATAAATAATCATATTTAATAATAACTGAAATCAAATACGGTCAGATAATAATAATAATACTTGGGACATTCCACACAGCGTCATCTAGTCCCAAAGTAAGCATGTATTATGCTTGTATTATGGGGTACTAGACAACTGGCATACATACTTAATTATTCTTTTATAATATATACATATATAGATTTTTTTTACACCCAGACACGCAACCGATCAGTTGCACCTATTCAAATCAAAGCGGGGCGATATGATAGGGTCGTATGGTACATAGGTGGCCCAAATTTGAAAATGGACATGTTGATAAATTTGTTTCCCAACATGTCGGGTTTGAATCCCGAATTTCGAAGCCTCAGACCATGGAAGGAGTAATTGACGCTGTGGAACGCATTTTAAGTAGGCAATAATTATTATATTTCGTTGTTTTAAATATGCTTGCATGTCAAATCTGAGATGGTAGCGAGGAATTGTTAATTAAGTATGTAGCAATGCTGAGGTTTCAGGTTTCAGTTTGCGGTCTAGTGGTCGGGGCGATGCGTTCATCCCCCTCCCCCCTCAACACCCCCCCCCCCCCCCCTTCCGCCCCTCCCGTACCCGCTCCTCGTCGCTAGTTCGTAAACATACAGTCTATGTTCTTTGATTAGTTATGCTTGGTATTGCAACACATTAGTTAATAAATGCCAAAGTTATGGGGTCACGATTCGATATCATATTGGCAGGAATCATTGATATGAGCATATATCTACAGGAGATTTCAATACTCCGAGTCTCCATTTTTTTTTAAATAGGTAGATCAAATTTTTACATCAAAATATTTCTCCTGAAAAAACTATCGACACAGTGTGATTACTAAATCAAACATAAATACTACGCACGGGGAAAGAGTGACCATGGGTGTAACCGGGAGGAGTATCCCTCCGGCGGCCGCCGTTCGACGTAATTTTCAGTCTCCCACTCATCATCACAACAAACGATAAATTATTTGAAAAAGAAAAAACAATTATTTTATTATTTTCGTAAAAGGTATCAAAAGATATCAAATTTTGAGAGGTGATGGAAAAAACATCCGTACATAACGTACTAGCTTTCCGCCCGCGGCTTCGCTCGCGTCGACTACACAGTTGTATCAGGACCCGTTTTTTCAGATAAAAAGTAGCCTATGTCACTCTTCAGCTTATAAACTATATCTATGCAAAACATTCTAGCGGTCCCGGTACAGCTGTGCAGTCCACGTGAGTGGAGTCGCGGGCGGAAAACTAATTTATCATTTACTTGTTGATATTGCAGCTTTCTATGGATAAAAAAAATATATTAAAATCAGTTAAGTAGTTTTTGAGTTTATCAGTAACGAACAAAAAACCTGATTTTTCATTTTTATGATATTATAAGAGATAATAGAATAAAATAAGAAGGCTAAAAATGTATTGTTATGTATATATCAAATTGTTAAAATACGACTTTTATGAACTCAGTCTTAGTAATTACCAAGTAGTTTCTGTTTTCTGATTATATGCCTCAGGTTGTGTATATTGGCATGTACATAGTTCTATCTATAATATTTGAATAACTACATTTTCTAGACAAAAAATGAACTGCGCCACTTAAGCTCCACCCATTTCTTCGGGAATAGGCGAAGGAATAATTTTCTACATCGACAGCAAAAACATAATGTGCAACCTAACAAATAGGCTGATAGGTTGTAGGGGAATATAAAAACATAAGGAAAAATGTTAAGACCAAAGAGATGTTAGATTAGAAATGGAATCGGGTGGAATGACGTAAAACATGTCTGAAAAATAAATATAATGAAAATGTTGCTCTCCTATCATACACATGGAGCTGACAGTGCTATTGCGGATATAAATAAGAAAATATCTCTATTATCTCCGATGAGATCGCAGTCCAGTATCCGTCAAATGTATTCTTTTTCATAGAATATTCTCTTTGTAACGCGGCTCAGCTCTTTACTAAAACTTATCAGTTCTAATAAAGACGCTGGCTAGAGTTAAAAATTTAAAAATATTTTACAAAATGTTGCATAAATTGTGAAAAGTGGACGGAAATTTCACGTTGAATTGATAAAAAGCAAAATGCTATTTTCGGACGCGTCCGTTGCGATGCTACGGTCGTTAGATATGGGAATGGAACGTGAATCAAACTCCAGAGCGAATGCAGAATTGAAACCGCCTCTGTCCGCTGCCCAAGATGAAGCAATTTCCGTAACTGAATGAATCCATTGTCTACCGGCTATTGTTTTGTAATATTGGTTGCTAGGTGAAATCTTTTAGTGTTTTATAACATAGATATGTTTTCATATGAAATAAATCTTAAATTACGGCGTAAGGATTATTTAAGAATTTAAAATGTTTAATATTATAAATTATATATATATATATATATATATATATATATATATATATATATATATATATATATATATATAATAGGTATGTATTTGACGTGAGGGAGTTTTATTATGAAAAAAATAATTTCATATATCATTTCTCTAGTCATAAAAAAACAATTAAAACATTTTATAATATATAACGTAGTTTTCTAAAGATGGATGGCAAGTTCGTACCTAGGATTGTGAAATTATGAAACCTTTACCAATAGTTAGACGTTTCATTGTTTTATTTTGAAAATTCCTAGATGTGGCATTGAAAAATATTAAATCATGTTTAAGTTTTTTACTGCATTAACACAACAACAGTAGAATCTAGTGTGGTATTTGACAGATAATATGAAGTTTACAGTGTTGCGGATAAAGAACTTCTCCTCGAACATTTTAGTAATTATCTAATCAGGGTCAAGTTGTACAGGTAAATTAGTAAGCTATGTGTTCTTTAACTAGTGTCTTTAACACAAAGAAATTTTTGTTATAATTTCACAACTTAAAATAAATTCAGGTACACCACATGTATGGGGACTCGCCGTTGTTATTTGACGGGTTTACTAGATTTTCTAAGGCTACGATTTGTCCATCCATATGTCACAAGTATGTCACGTCTCCAATAACCTTAGATATAACAGTGGTGTTCGTCATACCTAAACTTGTGAAATGCTGTATAGTTCCAATCAAATTTTATGGCGGATCGGAATATAACGCTTTATGCGTGCTTGCGCAGGTTCAATCATATGCCCCTCGCTCCACTGCGTCCCGCTACACCTAAAACTGGTTACTGCGACGCGACTTGTGCTTATGTTCACATCCGCCATAAAGTTTGATTGGAACTTTTCTTGCCAGATACTAACCAACCAATTCGGTATGTAAAGTTATTTTTTATAAATTTTATTGTTTTATATTTTCAGAAACTAATTTTCACATTTTTACCTTGCGGCAAGTAATTGTTTTTTAACAATTTTTCAGATTTTTCATAATGGGTAGGTTGATTAGGTTGCACGGCCTTTCCTTCGCCTAAAGGTAGTCAAGGATAAAGATAAAAAACAATCTGACGTATGATCTGACGTTTGAAGTTATGGGCTACGTACGCATCGTGTCGTAATAGCCCAGAGCGCAACGAACCTGTCTGAAATTCATAAGGCCATAGGGCCATGGTTCGAATCCGGGCGTGTACCAATGAGTTTTTCTGACTTAAGTACATTAACTATAATAATAATAACACACATACAATCACAATAACGTCTAGGTCCCAAACTAAGCATTAGCTTGTATTTTGGGTACCAAGCGAAGACACCACATACATATGACAACCAAGACCCGGTGCCAGTATTAATATTCATCATATAAATACTGACCCGACCTGGGATTCGAACCCGGGACCTCCAGCTTCGTAGGCAAGGTCGCTGCCGACTAGGCTAAGCGGTCGTCAAAATTAACTATGACTGACTCCGTGTCTCGGAGAGCACGTTAAGCAGTCGGTCCGGTCCGGTCGGTCGGACGCTGTCAATAGATGGCGGTCGTTACAATCCCCAACCCGCAGTGGAGTAGCGTGGTGGATTTAAGCTCTAAACCCCCTCCTTACCCTGGAGGAGGCCTAAGCCCCTGCAGTGGGGTAACATGGGCTGATGATGACCATGTGTTTACCACTCTTACTCTTACTTACTTACAAATTATTTTTAATTATACCTATTCATATCACTCTGACTATTAGGAGGAGAATTGCCATTCTTTGACGAAGACATTTTTTCTTCCTTATTACTTGGATACTAATATCTTACCCACAAACTGTCATAATATACTTAAATGTAAAACAGAGGTCAAACGAAGGTCAAACAGTAAAATTTTTCTTGAAGTAATTACTATCTCAATGTTTTAAGAGCTTCTTATTAGCAAAATATGGCTGAGAAGCAATTTATCTCGAAACGGTCGAAACGGAATCGGCCCAATATATTTTTTACTTTACATATCAAATTGGAACTTGCGTACAAAAAAAAACAGAATGGAGATACATATATATTATAAACTGGTATATATGACAGCCAGTCAAAGCGTTCGGCGGCGGCGTTCAAAATATATGGGGCCTTACAGGCGTGTGTTATCTACGTGTTAATTACGTTATCTTTACATTAATTGCGTGGTTACACTAACAGCAATTATCATTCGTATAAAATCGATATTTGGCGCTCTAACAACTCAATATACAAATCCAGTTACAGTTCGTTATCCAGATATAATGTGCATATTACACCTACACCTCTTTCGTGTCAATGCTAAAGTAGTATATTTTATAGTGATAAAGGGAGACAGTTCTCTTTCTCAAGATAAATTTTTAAACGTGAAATAACGAAGTTCTATTTCTCCTGTTTTCCGGGTGAGTTCATCTTTGTTGAGCGTGATAAAATACTTGAATGGTTTGACAGTAAACCTAAGGTTACATTGAAATTTACAAATGTAACAAAATATTTTTGCTCGAAATTAGATTATAAACTTAAAAAAAAAAGTTCTAAAGATAAAAATATAACCCATATTTTTTATTTACGCGGTGAGGTTCATTGGTGATACCTAACGTCTAGAAAAATTTTGGCCGGTTATTAAAATCTCACCTTCTATGTGTAGTAAACAGCTTGTACTTACCAGCTTTCCTTGAACTGCCTACAAGTACGATCGATTCAGCGAAATCGGTCAATTAAAGTGTTTAAATTAAAAACTTTCAAACGTATGTCAGTCCTATATTTTGTATATTATCGTAGAAAGGAAGTAATAATCATAAGTTCTATTACATATCGCACAGTGAGTTTTAGTTTGTGTAAAAACTATAATTTACACTTTACATTATATCCAACGCCAACGAGTTGCTTTAGCGGTCATGGAACCCGCAAAACAGCGCCAACCGTGTGGCACAAATTAATTAATTTACGGATCTGCGATGACCCTCTGAAATTATATTACGTATTTATTAATCATTCACGCGAAAAGCTTGTTAAGTTTAGTCTTATTTGCAAAGTTTTCGAGATAGACACACTTTAACGTATTTAATATTGAAATATTTTGCGATAATCCAAAAATTATTATGCATGTTAGTTTCGTGTGTCTAAAATGAGTGAACGGGTTTAATAAAAAAATTTCATATCATATATTTTACACTAAGCTTCCTAATTAGGCACTTATTGTTGGCGTCCAATTTAGAAAGTGACAAAATACAACACTCCTGGACATTGTCTATACTTACCTATATATAAAATAGAAATACCGCTTATTAATTCAATCACTTCCTCATAATCAACGCCGAGCCGAGACCACCAAAGTGCATCACACGAAGTTGGAAATTCTTCTCAATCGTACACTCCTGGCGGTGTGGTCATGGTCATAGAATATCTGATTGATCGGTTGCGACTTTTGCGACATTTTTCTACTTTTCTCTATTCCTGGCACTGCATGAATACTCAATAAGGGAACGCTTAATCTTAGACGATTTAATGAGGTCTGTCCATCTAGTTGGTGATTGACCGCGAGAACGTTGACCCTCTACTCTTCTTTGTATCACCAATAGTTCCAGTGACCTTTCATTGCAGATATGTCCAATTACCTTGAGGATTCACATTTGTATAATCGACGAAAGTCTTTGTTTGAAGCGAAGTTCTTTCAAAATGGAAATATTAGTGTGGTGAGCAGTCCATTTTATTCTCAGCAAACGTCTCCAGTTGAAAATTAGGTTTGTTTTTTAACGTGAAAATCCACCAAGACGGGATTTTTGATATTCTATCTCTACGAAATAAAGGAGAAGGGGCAAGTTTGTATGGAAATACGTCATGTTTTGAATTTAAAAAATTAAATCCATTAAATTGGTTTTGTACTTGGGGCGTTTGTAGCGAATTAAATTGTTACAGTGTGCAAATCACATATCACATAGGTCACACAAAAAAGTTTCTTACCGGTGTGTATGCATTAGTAACGGGTCAGGTGGCTGGAGTTAGTAAATTGTTGTTGCATGATTTTTGAATATTTAACCCTTGAGCGATTAAAATAGGGGATGACAAATTGCACGAGAATTTCTTCATTTTTAAGGACCGCTGAAGCGAATCACAAGTTATGCGCACTATAGGTTTCTTTTGCGGCGTAAACATCCACTACGAAAGAATTTTGTAAATTTCTATCTTTATGAGTGGAAATAAAGAAGGTAAATTTCTATGAAAATTCGTTATTTTTGAAGTTGAATACGTGAAAATTTTTATTTGCCTTTTAGTTCAAAAGCTAAATATGTCGTGTATTAAGATTAAAAGATTAAAATAAAGGATGAAACTTTGTATGAGACTTCCGTCATTATTAAGGTCGAAACTATCAAATTTATTTAGCAATTAAAATTAGTAAGGATTTTATATTTTGATTGGAAACTAAACGAACATTTAATAAAAGTATTCGTCTGTCCGTATGTCTGTATACTCATATTTTGAGTTTCTACGAATTTAAACAGCTGTTTTTATTATAGGAAAATTGTTTAAAAACATGAATAATAACGTTTCTTAAACAGAATTCAAATTTAATTTACAAACAAAAATATTATTACAAAAAACCGGCCAAGTGCTAGTCGGGCTTGCACACGAAGGGTTCCATATCACCGTACAATATGAGAAACCAAATTCCTTGTATGGGGATGCCATTTAATTATAATTTAATTTAATTTTTATTATTTGTTTTTATAGCGGCCATAGTATCGTAAGAATAATAATAATAATATCTGGGACATCCGACATATCGCCACCTAGTCCCAAACTAAGCAAAGCTTGTATTATGAGTACCAAACAGCTGATATAAATACTTAAATTTTCTTGATAATATATACATATATGGATATTTTACACTTAGACACGGAACAAATAGACATGTTCATGTATAGAAATATTTGTCCCGGTCGGGAATCGAACCCGCGACCCTTGGCTCCGCAGTTAAGGTCTTTAACCACTTGGCCAATCCGTCAGTTAATACACGTTCTATGAAAATTTCAAATGTCCATCCATTACGATTCAGACGATATAGCCCTGTGACAGACGGACGGACAGCAAAGCCTTAGTAATAGGGTTCTATTGGTACCATTTGGGTACAGAACACTAAAAACTAATATCCAAGATACTCTACAGCTTATCTATGTTATCCTACCGAGGAAAACAAATTTCTATCGATTGAAATGAGAAAATATGCATGTAATAAGGTATTAAACCTGCACGACGTTATATAGATTTCGTATACAGTTCGATGTCGCCAACTAAAACTTTTTATGAATAATAAATGGTAGTGCTAACAAATTGATGCCAACATACTATTTGTTTTCAATTGTGCTTGAATAAAGGTGCGGCACTTTTACGGACCTATTGCGTCCAGAACAATTACTCGGTCTATTAAAGTGGTATAATAGAGCACCAGAAGGTCGCAAGCTGAGTATTTAAGCACCTTGTGAAATGGATGTGAGAGCCATTGTGGGGGCTACGTGGGTCTTCAAAAGCTGCGAATATAGTTTAGTACTCTATTCGGAGAACTGCATTCAGTCATATAATTGAAGTTTTTAAAGCTTTAGGATTTCATATAACAAAGGAACCAAAGGGAACTGAAAAACGTACAGTGGAAGCTCATAGATTAAAATGTCTGTTTATTTGTCAAAAATCTGTAATTTTTAAGCTTTCAACGTGCTTGGTTAAATCATTGAAATTGGATTTACGTATTTGGTAGCGTGCTGTACCTATACCAGGACTTTATTAAAAAAAAAATGCATTGCTAAGGTGAATAATAAAACAAATTAAAAAATATTTAATTGTCTACTAAACATATTTATTTAAATATTTAAACCCTATCGTAATATACCTACTGTATCGTAATATACCTACTGTAAAATTGATTTAAAATATATAACAAAAAACCTGCTTACTAAGTAATCTCGCTTACACGAAATATGTTTTTCACTACATAAATAATGATCCCAATCCCATATTTTGTGGTCATCTACTGAATCATGGACATAATGTATTAAATTTGAGAAAATTGACCACTCCGACGTGGCTTTTTGATAAATAAAACGCTTATAAGTTTAGTTTAGCTCCACAAACAGTGACTGTGAATTCGGGTTAGTACCTAGCCAGCTTGTACGAAAAAATTCGCATAAAACGTGGGAGACGGCTGCTTTTAAAATTAATATAATTTTTAGTAGTCAACTCGCACACCGGCAATTAAATTTCGTGCAAGTCAACCACGCCAAAAACATAGAGGAGGCAACTCGCACAAGTCAACCTAACTAAGAATATTTTGATTTGATTTGATTCCATTAGTCCTAAACGTGTTAAACGAAAATCTGAAAAAAAATTACGTAATTTAAGTAAATAACAATCTCTGGCTACTTTAAATATTACCATACCATCAGCCCATTAATGCGCCACTGGAGGGGCTTAAGCCTCCCCTCGGGATGTGGGGGCTTGGAGCTTAATTCACCACGCTGCTCCAGTACAGGTTGGTGGATGCTTTATTGAATTGAATTTGGTGAATTACTTCCATGGAGTTATTCAAGTATTATTCGCGCCTTGTGAGCTCATTACGACATATTGAAGTTTATCGTGATTTAGGTATGTGCTGCTAAGAATTTCCAGTGAAAACAAGATTCAATCAGCAGTACTTAGTTTATTTTGATGGTTTTGATTACGCATAAATTATCATAGTGATGATTTGAAATATAACCCAATAGCTATTCGTTAAAATCCATAATCTATAATAATAGTAGGTTGTATAAGGATTTTCGTTTGCATAATATAAGGATCACCATTTGTTATATAAAATGTTCAATTAGATCCCATGCTACATTAAAATACGTGTTGCCGCGAAATTAAATGGTCCCTTCCCCCACCCCTCTACATGTTACGCGCACTTGTGTGACAATAATAATACGTTAGATCAGTATATGTTATTGACAAAGATGTTTTTTACATGTAGTCTCTTCAATATTAAGTTATGAAATTGAAATAGTAATTATATCTGGGACATCCCACACAGCGCCATCTAGTCCCAAAGTAAGCAAGTATTATGCTTGTATTATGGAGTACTAGACAACTGATATCATCATCATCATCATCAGCCCATTTTTACCCCACTGCAGGGGCTTAGGCCTCCCCCAGGGATGAGGAGGGGGGCTTGGAGCTTAAGTCCACCACGCTGCTCCACTGCGGGTTGGGAACTGTAACGAGCGCCATCTATTGACAGCGTCCGGGACCGACTGCTTAACGTGCCCTCCGAAGCACGGTGTCAGTGATATTGTGTACTTAAGTCAGAAAAACTCATTGGTACACGCCCGGATTCGAACCATGGCCCGATGGGGCCAAATTTGAGACAGGCTCGTTGCGCTCTGGGCTGACAACTGATATAGATACTTAAATATTCTCTTTTATAATATTCACATATATAGTACTTTTACACCCAGACACGGAACAAATAGACACGTTCATGCACACAAATATTTGTCCCGGGCGGAAATCGAACGCGCGACCCTGGGCTCCGAAGTTAAGGCTCTAACCACTCGGCCGACCGATCAATTGAAACCATATGAATAACGTCAACGGAACGACATTGAATTGAATTGGGGTAGTAAAAACAAATGGGAAAAATTTTCGTGTACATATGCACAAGAAAAATAATAGGAATCGGTTAGCATCGGACGCGCAGGTTTACCCGAAGTTATCCAATGAACTTTAATAAGAGAAAGTCATAAATTATAACGAAAATACTGTAATGTAAAAAGAACTTTATTACTAAAAACATTTGGTTCAAATTGTCTAGTAAATTGCAAATTGCAGGTACGTTCAGTCATTACATTACATTACTTATTTAATAGATCTGTACGTAGACACACTATATTCCAGTAGAACAGACGGCACGAACGAAATCTGTGCGCGCGGCACTATCACCTTGTTTCTACCACATTGAATTTTCTAACAAGTATGATACACTGTATTATACATGTTTTTAGTAGGTATTATACATATTATACATTACTTGTAATTAAAACAAGTATGGCATTAACGGTAGAAAATAATGTAGGTACAAAAATTAGTTTTGGATAGTTTTAGTTTTGTTTTGTTTAATTTTCGACAGTTATGCCACTATCTTTTTTCTTCGCAGTTGATTGATTTTTACACATTTTTAACACCCACATTGGTATTTCTGGATTGTTGTTTAATCAAGCTTTTGGCACGCTGTCGCGATGAGCATAGGCGAGTGACTGAATGAGTTGTTGCCGGTCGACAACAACGCTTGGCGCAAACATTTGATTCGGCGCGTCGGTTCTACTAGTATATAGTTCAGTGTACGTAGACGGCATGTTACTAGTCCAACAAATTCAAATTATATATTGAATTTGACGAAACGTATTTTAAATTATTCGCCGATTTTCTGTCTCGACATTTCATTATAAAAATTAATCTCGTTTTCGATTTTATTTTGATGACATATGATATGGCTGTGGGCTTGTAGGACAATAAGTTTATACTTTAGTATTTTAGGAGCTGTCGATACTGTTATTGAAATAAATAAATAAATTTGTAAAAAATTTTTAATCACAATTGTGTTCTATGAGGCCGAATCGAAAACTAGTCTGTTGTAAGATATATATTAAAATGATAATTTGTCTCCACAAAAAATTACAAACCGTGTAAATGGAAGGCTATTGTCGCACTGTGTCTTGCAGTTGCAACAAATTCAATCTAAGCTTTGTAAGGAAATATGAGGATCGCAAAAATTTGTGATTTGTGATAATAATGTGTACACTATGATAGCCCGAGCCGCAGCGAACCCGTTTCAAATTTAGAAGGCCAAGTGGTCGTGGTTTGATTCCGGGCATGTACCAATGAGTTTTTTCTGACTTATGTACATTAACTGTCACTGACTCCGTGCCTCGGAGAGCACGTTAAGCAGTTGGTCCCGGTTGCTGTCAATAGATGGCGGTCGTCACAATCCGCCAACCCGCATTGGATCAGCGTGGTAGATTCAAGCTCCAAACCCTCTCATCTTGAGGGGAGGCCTAAGCCCCTGCAGTGGGGTATAAAAAAGGGTTGATGGAATGGAATGTGTATACGTCCGACATTTCATCGTTTTTATTCACTGTGTTTTCATTAAACATAATAGATTTAATTATAATTTTTTTTGTGTTCTAAAATTTATATTTAAATGGAATTTTTTGTATCATAAAACTAATTGGCAACATCAAAATTATGCATCTATGTTTGTATAAACATACATAACAGAAATCAGAATTCGGTCCTCGTATTTTGTGTATGGATATCTTCAAGCACCAGGTTATAATAAAATAAAAAATTAGTTACTTTCCTGTGTATGTACAACACTATCTTTTATTTTTACTTCGCAAAGGACATGTCTGTTTTGACCTGAAAAATACAACTTTACCTTTAAAAAATTTTTGGGATTTTAGTCATAGTTTCATTCCTTATATTTTTTTAGTAATTAACGGATTTTTTTATAATCGCTTAAATTTTAATGAAAAAAACATGTTAATATTACAGAGAGATTTGTACAAGTTGACATTGTAAACAACTATCTTTGGAAATAAGTATAAGTGAATAGTTATAATACACATTAATATAGAAAACACAATATAGTCTATCTGTTTATTTATTGTTACGCTTTCTCGCTTTAGTGACTTAACGGATTTAACGGAAATTTCGAACAGCTTAGGTTTATCGAGTGACTCCATTTACATATAGGCTGTAAAACTTCCTGACTTTCAATAAATTTTAGAAATTAAAACTTTAATTATAAATTCCGTTGTGTACGTTATCATTAGAGGTTTGTTAACTGTATCAAGAGGATTTCGGACTTCGGTTACCGTTAATTTTACTGATCTGGAAACAACCCTGTGCTACTTATCTCATGATATTCTCGTTTCCTTTTATGTTTCAGGTCTTGTTGCCACTCTTTTTTCCAATTAGACTTGTTTCCATTCCAGCATTATTGCTGTTCCGAGTTTATGTCCTTTTTTAGCTGACTTTCCTTTATTAATCTGGAAAACTATTTCACCTCTTCGCTTTCGTACGCCGCGCTTTTGTTCTTTTCTACATTTATTCCATATTGTTACAAGGCACACCCGTATTCTTTATTTATTTCCATTTTCAGATGTGTAATGCAGGATTTTCTTTATTCATATTTTTTTTATTTCTAAATTCTATAACTTATTGCTATGTTATTTATATCTTATATTTTTTTAATTTAATTAGTTATTTAATTTTATTTATTTTATTTAATACTTTACGAACATTTTCTATTTTTTCATGTATTTCACAAAATTTTCGTTTTAGTCTCAGTCCACTATTTTTTAAAATATAATTACATAATCGATCAAGAAGTAGAAGTTGTCTTGTTCTTTTTCCTGTTCGCAGCTGCAGATCAGCAAATCTCTCAATTTGGCCCAATGAAGTTATTTAGCGAATCCTTCATAACCTGTTGAGGCCTACGCCAGCTGATCCAATATCTGAATAACTCTAAGCACGCGGTACGCATCTTCCACCCGCAGAACGAGCACTTGGTCACTTCGCCAGTGCTTCCCTCGACGTATCGGTTTTGCCACTTCTCCAGGGACGACACCACCAACCGTATTGATCATAATCCGTCTCTGCCTTTTTGGTAAAAGCGGCGTTCCTGACGAATTCTCTACACGGTCGTTAGAGTTTACGTTTATCTACAATTTAATTAAGCATGAGTTTATTTTAATTTTAAATCGTGTACGGGTACTAGTAAGGAAGGGATGAGCAACGTTATTGAATGTAGCTAATGATCATCAAAATACATCAAAAGCTGCTGCTAGTTCAGCTGTAGTTTGAGTATCATCAGCTTCTACAATCGCTTTTAATTTATTATTGTTGACCAAAGTGTTCGGACGACCACGAGGTCTATTATTCAAATCATAATTTCCAGAACGGAAGCGGGCAAACCAATAACGGGTTGTGCGTTCGTTTGTAAAGTTCTCTCCGTAAACGTTGTTGATGTTACGTGCCGTTTGTGCCGCATCAGTGTCAAGACGGAACTCATATTCCATAATTCCACGAACTTTTAAAGTGTCCATTATGACGAAAAATGTTCAAATGTAATGAAAACACAACGCTAATCAATAAACAAAAAACTGACTTTGTAAAAAGAATGTCATGTTTTTAAAACAAAATTAATTTGAATTTAGAATTCACAGCCAATCAAATGATTATTTTTGTTTGAAATGGTCAGTACTGAAGAACGGTAACTTCATAGCGATAAGACCTAATAATTTACGAATAAAAATGAAATTGCGTTGAATGTTTGTTACTCGAATACACTCAAAGCAATCAGCCTTCTTGTTCCCAGCCCCAGGTGCGCTTATTGCTTCCCTGCCAGATTCTTGATAAATTAAAGAACTTTTAAAACAAAAGCTGTTAAGGTGTCTTTAATGATCACTTTCGTTATGGATAATTATCATAAATTATGTGAGTCGTATGATATGTAAATTGTTGTATACATATAATAAAACTGGTGAAGTAGATTTTAGAACGTTCTAAAGTGTAAGTACGTAGTTGTTATATAAAATATCTAGGCTATTTAGTTCTAAATTTCCGGAAACAGACAAAAAATTGTAAAATATTTTCAAGTTATATGTTTAGTCATCAGTTTTCGTAATGACACAAGAAAAAAATTGAGGACATCTTCAAACATTGAGAATGGTCTTCACTATCGAGAAAAAATATTTATTCCGCTTCATATTAATTGAAATTTCCATGTAACACTTTTACAGGTGAAATTTTATGCATGAATGTGAATGCATAACGATATTCAGGGAATCTAAAAATGTAGCACTTCGTTTATTTCATGTAATAAAATTACGACGAACGTTCAATTAATCGATTAGTCAAGCAAAAATACTATTTTAACGCACGTCTCATCATCACACAAACAAGACCAGTCTCTCGTTACAAAAGAAAATTTATAGCGGTTCTATATAAACACGCAATTACCGAATGTTTTAAAGGATTACGTCTACGCTAAATGTTTACTTTACGCGTCAGTTATGAAGAGAGCAAACGTGTAGACAGCATGTCGGGTGCTGAAAAACTCATAAACGTAGCATTTGAAATGAAACACTGTTCCGCGAATATCGTACGATCAAACGAATAAAGAATATTATTCCATGCACCGCTCCGCTGCCGTGTCTATAATGTGAACTGTTGTCGAAAGAACATGTCGCCGATATACAACAAGATCAATAAATTATAGTCCATCAATATCTATCTATGAAAACGAAAATTGATTGATTGACAACACAAATTCCTTACTACAGAAAATTAAGTGTGTGACTGGTACACGCGTTGAAGTTATATTTTTTGATCTGATAGAAGAAAACTGAGGTTAAAAATTCAATATTGACTGAAAATGCGTATTGTCTGATGTTATCGTGATGAAAGACTACACTTTTCCTTCTGCCTTTTTTTCTCAATTGCATGCTTAAGTCTTATTAGCTGTTGGCAGAAAACATCGATATCGATTGTTGTACCCAGCAATAAAAACTCATAAGAACCGATGCCCTTCCAATCCCAGCTTACACTCAACATCACTTTAATGCACTTTAATCCAGGTTTTGCCACAGTCTGTGGAGCTCGACCGCTCTTTAACCATGACCTTTTGCGCACGTTCTTATCGTAAGTGATTCACTTCGCATCACCTGTGTATATTTTCAAAATTTGTACGCTTTTATTATATTTTAACAGTGAATCACAAAAAAAGTGTGCGGTTCATAAATTTCTTTCAGTGAGTTTGTGTGGCACCCAAACATCGAACTTTTTTTATACCCAGACATTTTCAAATGACGTAAAATATTTTATATTTAATGACTAGTTTTTAAGCGACTTCAAAAAAGAAGGAAGTTACTCAATTCGACCGTATATGTTTTTTTTTTTTTTATTTTTTTTTATTTTATGTGTGTTCAGGGATAACTTCGTTGTTTATGAACCGAATTGGATGATATTTTTTTTGTGAAAGGGAGATATCTCCGAAATGATACCATGATAAGGAAACCAGGATCTGATGATGGCATCCCAGAGAAATCGAGGGCAACCTTCGAAAATCGTATTTTAAAGTATCGTATTTTAAGTATTTTGATAAAGTACTGCTACTAGTACTATTTAATGAAGGTCGGGAGTCGATCTGATGATGGAGCTGAAAGACAGTCGAGGGAACTCCTCAACGACTTACAGCAATTACCTGGTGTTTGGACTTGATTTATTTCTATTGATGAGATCTTTGCACCCATATGGATTATAAGTGCCATTACAGGTCTGATGATTGAGACCATACACAATCGAGGGAACTCCTTAACGATTTACAGCAATTACCTGGTGTTTGGACTTAATTCATTTCTATTAATGAGAACTTTGCACCCATATGGGTTATAAGTACCATTACAGGTTTGATGATGGAGACCATACACAGTCGAAGGAACTCCTTAACGATTTATAGCAATTACCTCGTGTTTGGACTTGATTCATTTCTATTGATGAGATCTTTGCACCCATATGGATTATAAGTGCCATTACAGGTCTGATGATAGCGACCATACACAATCGAGGGAACTCCTCAACGATTTACAGAAATCACGTGGTGTTTGGACTTGATTCATTTCTATTAATGAGAACTTTGCACCCATATGGGTTATAAGTACCATTACAGGTCTGATGATGGAGACCATACACAGTCGAAGGAACTCCTTAACGATTTACAGCGATTACCTGGTGTATGGACTTAATTCATTTATACTAATGAGAACTTTGCACCCATATGGGTTATAAGTACCATTACAGATCTGATGATGGAGACCATACCCAATGGAGGGAACTCCTTAACGATTTACAGCAATTAACTGGTGTTTGGACTTAATTCATTTCTATTGAAGAGAACTTTGCACTCATATGGGTTATAAGTGCCATTAAAAGTCTGATGATGAAGACTATAAACAGTCGAGGGAATTCCTCAACGATTTACAGCAGTTACCTTTTGTTGGGCTTCCGTCATTCGGTTGAATTTGCCAAAATGTTCAGTTTGCACAAAAATAATAATTAAGATATAAGTTTTACATAGGAATACCACTACCTACTAAACATGCTGATGCGTCAATTTGACACTGAATTTACGTTGCGTAATCGCGGTGCTGTCTCATTAGAGTAGCGCGTTTAGTAGCCCCATTTATACTAAATATACAATCAAGTTACAAATGCGTTCAACTAAAAATTGAAAAATAAAATAATTTTCAAAAATAAAATAAAAACTGACTTCAAAAACATAAACTAAAAAGTTAAAAATAAAATTTTCACTTTAAAGAAAGGAGCATTAACAGGCGGCATATAGTTAATGAAGTCGGTGCCTACTCACTCAGACACTTTAAATTGTGTTCTATTTTTGTTATAGTTATAAATATATCATTGTTGTAATTGTTATTACCTGGTAAGTACCTATTTAAAGTGTCTGAGTTGGCACCGACTTCATTAACTATATGCCGCCTGTTAATGCTCCTTTCTTTAAAGTGAAAATTTTATTTTTAACTTTTTAGTTTATGTTTTTGAAGTCGGTTTTTATTTTTTTTTTGAAAATTATTTTTCAGCGTGTCTTCAGCAATATCTTTACTACTAATATGCCGATTTTTCTCTACTTTTTTTTCATAAATGGCATCTACTTAATCAGTAGCAGAGCGGCCAGAGCGAACTGCATTTTTAAAAGCTGATTAGAAAAGTTTAAACCTACTTTGTTACAAACATCACAATTTTTTAGATTTTCTTTTTTAAACAAAAATTTAAAATATATCGAATTTCATCATCAGATGCCTCTTTTTTTGGACAAAAAAAACAGTTCAATAATGTGACGTGAATAAGTTACTTATTTATTTTTCTCAAATGTCACTTTTGTAATGATATTATAACCAGCGAGTGCAACCAAAGAGATTGGAGATTTGATTACGACATCATACAAACAAAGTCCAAGAATATTCTACCCGACCTAATATTACGAATACTGATGAGTTCCGTATATGACGGAATTCTCTGATCAATTTATGTAGTAGCAAGTAGCCTATTTTCGGTTAAGTAATTAAGCTATTAGACATTAGTTTTAAAACATTAGAAAATTATAAAAAAAATCAACGGATCTCCTGCTTTCGCACGAACTTCTTACGACATTGGAAATGAACCTAACGGAATAAACTAAACACACAAATTTTGGATAATATTTTTCGAAATAAGTTTTTTTCGCAAAAAAAAATAACACAACTGTATTTCAATAAGCTTAAAACTTCGAAAAACATTCTATACGACATTTTGATCGAACAAACCGAATTAGTACGAAATGTAACACCGACGCATATCCGACTTCCAACTAAGGGCACTACTTTCGGTTGTTCAATTCTAACAATTTTAGTCTCAATCGATCCCCCGTCTAATTACCCCGAGCCGTTTTTTTATTTTTTTCTTATTCGGACCTCGTTCTCGAGATATCGGGCTCCCAAAATGAAAATCGGGGGAAAAAATTGTGATTTTTTTCGTTTTTTTTGCAGATATTTTTTTTTGTTTTTGAATTTTTTCCAAATTGTCTTCATCCCGATATCTCGAAAACTCTTTGTGCAATCCGCCTGTCTCACAAAACTCCCAAATGACCCTCTATACTCCAAAGAAATGAAAGTCATTTCCAATGACAAAAAATAATTCCATTAATACTGTTGTTTTGACCACTAAGTGAATGATGTTACCGATAATTTAAAAACTGTAGGTTGTAATCATGCAATATAGAACACATTCATCATTTTTACCCCACTGCAGGGGATTAGGCCTCCCCCAGGGTGAGGAGGGGGGCTTGGAACTTAAGCCCACCACGCTGCTCCACTGCGGGTTGGGAACTGTAACGATCGCCATCTATTGACAGCGTCCGGGACCGACTGCTTAACGTGCCCTCCGAAGCACGGTGTCAGTGATATTGTGTACTTTCACACACACAGTGTAGAACACATTAATAAAATAAAAATATAGGTAAGCGTATTTTTTGGAACAATTCATAACACGCAAATATAAAATTAGCGCTGCCAATATTTACAATTACAAAAAAAAATGAAGTCAAACCTTTTAGGGATCCAAGTCCCTTGCTGTAAAACCCGCCTGCCACCGTCCACAGCGCTTTCCCTTCACAACGGTTGGTTACTAGTGGAAAATTGTTGCCCCAGATATATCTATTTTTTATAGATTTATAGTTCTAAATAAAGGAATAATTATAAGGTTTGTTTATCCGTAAATAGTTTAATGATCAGTTAGCATCTCATTAATATCGACATGACAACCTTTTACGCTGCATGTTCGTAGAAGCGTCACGAAATTTCGCTATGAGATTTACGCCAATTTCTCGTCAATTATGAGCAGTACGGTAAATACAATTATACATTAGTATAGGTATACCGAACGACTCATTCTAGGAGAAAAACTTTGATGTCACTTTATGCATAAATAAACGGAGTAATTAATATAACAAAAATTTATAATAATAATAATAAAAATAATAATAATTTATTTAAAAAAGTTTACAACATAGGTACATTGTGCTTAGTCTATTTAAAATCAAGTTAATTACTTATCATGAATATTCAACTTAAATTAGTTATTAGAATGGTACCTTCAGGCACTTACAGTTGTTTTCTATTTCCACTATAAGGATTTAATCACAACAGCACAACTTTGGTCACTACACTAATTGTATTTGTAAATTGTAAGCGATTAACTGGAAAAAACTATCGATATCGGATGAATAGTTTCAGATATTACCTGTTACAACCAAATTAACTTCCAAACCTTACCTATTTATAATATTAGTGTAGATTTGAAAATGTTTCATTATAGTCTATTTTTTTTTTTGTCTTAACAGTTATTTTATTGTGCTTTTCAGTAGCTACAAATATTAATAGGTTTATTTTATCGTGTTGTGTTTATTAATTTTATAAATATATGGAGCGCCTTCACGCGTGACCTCACGTAATAATATTTTTTGTGTATCCTGAAAGTAAAGCACGCGACGTTGTTTACAGAAAAATTGTATATTTATCAGTAGGAAAATATTTAATAAATGCACAAGAGCGATGTCAAGGCGGGACGTTAGTTAATAATATAAATAGTACTTTATAAAATAAATCACACATCGAAAGAATGTGGAAGTCAATTCAATTAATTCCATACTTAAATGGAGAAGAAATGAAAATTTCAGTCGGATGATATCACAAATTAGTTAAAATTACGAGTTAGATGAAGAAGACACTATGAAAAGTGATCGAAAATAAAAATCGAACTGTGAAAGACTACCTCACTTAATTTACCGTAATGTTTTCCAGAGTTATATGATGAAGTAGTCAACAATTCCAAGCAATTCCAATTTAATTCCACGTTTGTAATGCCATGTCACACGAACAGATACTAACAGAAACAATAATGAAATAATTTACGCAAACTCTCACCACCCATAGACATTGTCACGTAAATATACCTACGGTCGTGTAAAATATACAGTCCACACAACTTAATTTAAATTTTTTTAATTTTTGAGAGTAAAGTTTGTAATGTGGTTTTCAAGTAGGTTAAAACATGATTTTCAATCTTGGTAAGTAAAGTACCGTTATATAAATAAATAAAAAAATAAATTTATTTTCAAATAGGACTTTGTTGTCAATTAAAGTGGCTTATTTTATTTTCTATTTTTTTAGTGAGGGCGTAAAAACCATTATCTTAAGAACTAAGTGGATTAGAGCAATTTAATCTCGAGCAATTTTATTATTGATATAATCTTTTCAATTGTAATATATGCTTTGGACATAAGTTGTAGTTTTACATTATTCTTAAATCTATTTATTGACAAGTCTATTATTGTTTAGAAGGGTAAGCTAACAAATTCATGACCGCTGAAATCCTAGCCTTAAGCTATGGTTACGACATAGCGAAAACCGAAAAATATATACTGTTTCGTTTACAACCACATCGACTTTGATTTACCTAAAAGAAAAGTGAAAATAATGTTATTTTCTAACGGTTTTTTTGAAATAAATATTGAAGCTGATTAGAAGAATTGGATGACTTTAGATTTGAGGATCATATGATAATAAAAACCGTGCCTCGGAGAGCACGTTAAGTAGTCGGTCCCGGACGCTGTCAATTGATGGCGGTCTTTACAATCCCCAACTCGTGGAGGAGCGTGGTGGATTTAAACTCCAAACCCCCTCCTCACCCTGGGGGAGGCCTAAGCCCCTGCAGTGGGGTAAAATGGGCTGATGATAATGATGATGATAATAAAAACAGCGGTAAATACCGAATTCTCACCTAAGACAACTTGAAAGCATAGATTTCTGTACTAAGGCAACAGAAATACAACGTTCTTTTTTGTATAATACATTTAAAACTGTAATATCTTCGTTTAGTTTTACAAAGTGGAAACATTAATGTTATTTATTATATGACTGTTGGCGATAGAGCGTTCTCGACAGACAGCACTCATGTATTCAAATTAGAAAAAATCGAACTGGTATCTATACCGTTATAGATATGAGCGAAATATGAAATAGTATCGCGTTTTCAGATAGGAATTTCGTATGCAATACGTGCCGATCGCAACTTTCGTCGATGCGGTCGGATATAAAATGGATGACGGCCGCCAACTGTACACGGGTACGCAATAAATCGATTACGATATTTGCATGCACTTTCACATAATATTTACGGATTCGAAACAAGGTTTTATGCCAGATGCAGTGCACTAAAACCGCGAAAAGCCATCAAATGTATCTGCACACATTCAATCTCTATAAAAGTCTATGTTTAAACTACTTGGGACTGTTCCGTTTAACAAAATGCGTTGGGAATGCGAAGGAACCTCAATTGGAACTTCGGATCATTATTTGACAGGAAGTGGAATAGACACTTTCTACTAGGAAATACAAGTAAATTTTATACGTATACCTAGTGAACTAGCAAAACGTATCCATCCGTTGGTCGAGGGATTGATGACATCGACTGCAGAACCAAAGATCGCGGGTTCGATTCTCGCCTGGGACAAATATTGAACTTGTCTATTAGTTCCGTGTCTGGGTGTTTAATATTTATATATGTATACATATTGTATCGTGTCGTGATAGCCCAGAGCGCAACGAACCTGTCTCAAATTTATAAGGCCCTAGGGCCATGGTTCAAATCCGGGCGTGTACCAATAAGTTTTTCTGACTTACAGTACATTAACTATCACTGACTCCGTGCCTCGGAGAGCACGTTAAGTAGTCGGTCCCGTACGCTGTCAATTGATGGCGGTCTTTACAATCCCCGACCCGCAGTGGAATAGCGTGGTGGATTTAAGCTCCAAACCCCGTCCTCACCCTGAGGGAGGCCTAAGCCCCTGCAGTGGGGTAAAATGGGCTGATGATGATGATGACATATCGTAAAATAATATTGAAAAATTATTCAAGTAAGTACATCAGTTGTCTACTACTACCCACTGCACCTACAGGTTTTGCCTAGTTTTTGACTAGATGACCGTGTATGAAAATATATCCCATACACCTTAATATACCTAATTATTATTAAAATAGCATTCTTCTACAAGTTTTGGACTACAAATGTTCGAATGACACAAACGCGACATATCATTAATGCTAGCAAATTTATTCAAAAATATCTTTAATTGCTTTGTGTGAAACTGTATATTTGAATAACCACGCTAAAACTCTGGACCTCGCTTGACCTACTTGACCCTCTCTAAAGCGCGGTGACACTTTGTTTCCGTGTAAATAAAACAATTTAGTATTCTCATGTGTTTATATATTTCTTTTTTTACCGAGTAAAGAGCAGGTTGAAAGATAAAAATAAAATAGGTAAATTCTCGTACAACAACAAATAGAACCGGTGACCGGTAATATTTTTTTCACATCTGTGTCGCTTTAGATTCATGAAAACTCCCCAATTAATACAATAAAGTTTTAGTGTGACTGAATGAACAGAATAGCATAGCTGTTTCAGTAACCGTTTTCATACGAGGGCAATTTTCGTCGGCACGTATTCGTTCCACGATATTTTTTGTGCGATCGCATTTTTTATATCACGTAGCTACTGAATCTGCTTTTCTTAAAGGCTTCGATGTCTTAGAATCGTGTTGTTGGCCTTATCGTCCCTCTGTTTTTTCAACCTAACCGATATTTGGCAGTTTTGGAGACTTCAATTTAAACACGTGCACATATATTTTTACTAACATAATCCTGTATAGTTTTATTGGTGAAAAAAAATACGTCAACCTCTCTCGCTGCATGATATCCTCTTCTCTTTTTTCCGCCAGTGTTTTACGTACATAGATTAAAATCTATGTTCTCGGGTACACAAATTAGTAAATTAAAATAGAAATACAATTTACGCAAGAAAACGACTCAAGTTATAATTATCTAGTAAGCGGTGTCTATAAAGACAATCCGTGTTACAGCAGTCATCAGTAATACTATTATACTGGTCAACTAATCAAGCCTTTCAAAAATATCGAGCGATTTGTAAAGATACCGTTTTAGTGCATGATTTTAGATCGAAGGGTTGCTCGTTCGACTTGAATACGATTTGTAATCCATTTAAAGAGGGGAAAATGTTTAGATTATGTGACAAACTTCATTTCATTTTAGATATCACGACACGTGAAACGTGTCGTGATAGCACAGAGCGCAACGAACCTGTCTCAAATTTATAAGGGCATAGGGCCATGGTTCGAATCCGGGCGTGTATACCAATGAGTTTTTCTGACTTAAGTACCTACATTAACTATCACTGACTCCGTGCCTCGGAAAGCACGTTAAGCACCCGGTCCCGGACGCTGTCAATACATGGCGGTCGTTACAATCCCTAACCCGCAGTGGAGCAGCGTGGTGGATTTAAGCTCCAAGCCCTTTCACCCCGGGGGAGGCCTAAGCCCTTGCAGTGGGGTAAAAATGGGCTGATGAAGTGAAGAAACGTAGAGAATTCCAAAATCGATAAATAAATAATACAGTAAATCTGAATCGCATTTCACACACGAGTAACATTCTAATGGTTGGCGGTTCGTAGTAATTCATCATAGTGACAGATTGCGGGCTTTTCGGAAATGGGTCGTTTAAACGCCCCGACCACGTAAACAAGCTAGATAAGAGGGGCTATCAACAAAGTAATAGATTCCATTGTTGATTTCCATTGATATCAATCTTGGAAATGCTGCTGTATAATCTATCTAATTTCCAATAGACGAAATACAGTAAATTCACGAATCTACACATTTCTTTTTCATTTCTCTAGCTTTGGGTAAGAAATTAAAATATCTTGAATTTGAGAAAGGAAATAAAAAAAATTAATTTGAATGAACGAACGATACTATAATGTAATTCTTTTACATATTCGCTCAGATATCATGTCGCTTGTACCTAAAGTTGTCACTTTCTGACTGGTTGTATTGCTAATTGGTATTTCTTATACATCTTCTTTTTAGAAAGTCACACTCACATTCCTAAATCTTCTCAACTTTTCTGAAATATCTACAGGATGAGATTTTTGTCACCAGCCAAAAATTTTCTAGATGTTAGGTATCACCAATAGATCTCAATAAGTAAATAAAAATATAGGTCAAATATTTATAATCAATAATTAGATCCTAAATATTTTTTAACAAAATTTGGCTACCTTCTTCTACTCACATACGAAAGGGCGGGACATAGGGCATGTGGGCGGGGCGCGTGCATGTGCACTGGCGCCCTCATGAACGGTGACTAGTAATATTGGTAGTTTTGGGAAAGGTTTACGTAGTCTTAACTGAATATTTTCCTATTGAACGATACTAAAAAGGAACAATACAACCAACGGATTTTTATCAAAGGTCAATATATTAAAATTTGGCTGGTCATTAAAACCTCAACCTGTATATATAGAAACATAAAAGTACCTACGAATTGACTAGAAGCCCCTTTCTGCGCTTACCGTCTAACTACTCATACTCTAGCTACCTGGTACAAGATGTCGAGTTTCAGTCCGAGTTTAGTCTGCGAGGTCCCCACGCGCCGGGCTTATTAACCCTTGCGAGTAGTGACATTTCTGACTCTATTGAAACCAAACGCTACTGTCAAATTTATAAATTCTATGTTTATAAAAGTAAAACTTATAATAATTTAAATGGTTTTTAGTGCTCGATGAATATCGATTTTATTTTCATAGTTAACTTATTTTCGTATGACAGAACAGAACACATAAGATAACCAAAATACACCATTCAGCAAGAGACGTGTGGCAGCCGTGAACATATTTGACTACACAACAATACACTACCTATTATTTATGTAATCCTAGTATCTTCATTGTACATTAAAAAATATATTTAATATTTTGTTATATTGTCTTACTTAATGCTAGATACCAGGACTACATAAATAAAAGGTAGTGTATTGTTGTGTAGTCAAGTATGTCCACGGCAGCCAGTATCACAAAATGAAAATTTAAAAAGATGACAACTTGACGAAGAAGACAATGATCAAAGCGCCATTATTTCTTCGAGAGTCACATCTTTTATTATTTATGTACGATATAGTTTATACGAAATGGCTAAAATAATAAGAAATCTGATAGTTTTAAAAAGTTCACTATCGTCTTTTTACTTTCTTTCATAATACAGATATTATTTAGAATTTTTTAATTAAAAATTAAGAAAGTAAAGTTTTCGTCGTTAAGAGAATAATTATTATACCACCACATTACACGTACCACTTCACTTTAAAACATTACAAACCATTTCCTAACTTGGATTAAAAATAAAATTATCTCCATTTTGGATTTAAGTAATAAATCCGAGCAGCGATAAAAGAATTAACCTCTAATTCTTTATTTGTCCTTTGTATGACCCCTATAAAATGAATATGCTTCGACGAACTTCGCTCATTACGAAAAGTTACAAAAAAATTCTTTAAAGAAATTATACAAACTTCTGACGCTAATAAAAGTAATTTTTGAAATAATACAAATTTATTAAATTGAAAATAATTTTCAATTTATTTAAAGCTGTCGGAGATCGCAAAGTAAACTTATCTATTACTTTGAATCAGTTCCTATTCTTTATTATTTTACAACATATTACAACTAAATATAAATAGGTGCTTAGGTTCACTTACTGCTCCCCGATACCATTAAAGATAAAAAATCCTTTTCAAATTAATAAACTTGCATTATTTCTGTTTTTGTATTTTGAGCCTTTTTTAAATTGTAAAATATAATTTCTATTTCATGCTTTTTAACCTTCACTATATATATTTGATGACTTTTATTTAAAAACTATTTACCTACCTCTTTTTAATACACTTTTTAAATTTTTGATCTTCAGTTTAAACCATGTTTTAAACAAAGAAAAACCATATTGAAATATGTTTGAGATTTTAGAGCTATATACTGTACCACAAACAGATAGAAATGTAGCTAAGATTTAGATTAAACCAGCTTTAAATTAAATATAACAGCGATATAATCGGTATATTTATGTGCTAGGAATTATAAAATAAAAAAGAAAGTTGTAGAGAATAAATATTGTTCCTTGTAACTAATTAAATATACTTATGAACAAAGTTTTACTTATTATTATCACTAAACAAAGTAGATTATAATAATTCTCTAAAATTTTGGTTAGAACTAGTGGATTTAAAATTAAACGCCTTAGGATACTTTCATTCAAAAATGTTATTTAAATATTTCCACTTTTGTGGAAAAAATAAAGTAATTTTATTTGAATTTTAAAAATTTAGATTGATAACTCTTCTTAAACCAGATATATAATTTTTATCATATTTAACCTAAAGTGTCAGCAGATATATAGTTGCCAATGTCTAAGTGCATCAAAATACGAATATATATTATTCTAAGAAATCAGAAAAGACAAAGATAGAAACAAATAATATAAATGAAAAGCAAAATAGTGTTGGGATATTTTTATAAAATGTAATTAATTAAATATGAAATTATCATTAGATTTTTGAAAATTATTATACTACTTACAATTTTTATTTGACGTCTTAAAACTACCAAACAGTAAAAATCTACTTAAAATGGTCACACTGTCGCTACAATGCAGCTCAACTACCAAACGTCCAATCTTAGCATCTTAACCGGATAGTATCTATTAATTCGTAAAATTGAATAAATATTTACATGGTCATTGTGTTTTCTTTTTTATATGCTTATTTTATATTTAGAATTATTTTTATATGAAATGAGGGACAGTAGCAGAATTTGGCTTAGTTACTCGAAATAATAGAAAAATTGTGAGGTGAGGTAAAAATTTTACGAATAAAACAATGTAATAATTTCAAATTTAAATTGCATATTAAAATATAATTTAAAAATATTTATGTATAAAACTATGCCAACGACGTTACTACGTCCACCGGTGTACATAAAGCGTTGTTTTGTATGCAAATGCCTTGGCCCATATCCAGACACGTACTGAGTTGATTTAGGGTATATGAATCAAGTTAACTGCGATAACAAACGACTAGAGAATTGCGCATAGCGTCGTTTATAGGAAATTATTGTACGTGAGACTGCTTGCGGCTTCGCTTCGTAAAGTTCAGTTTATGGAAGTTTCTTTGATTAGGGCTCATAGACATTTTAACATAATTTGAAATCAGCAACAAATTGACAAACGTCATAGTCTAATAATAAACAGTACGGTCATTCGTCTTATAAACACAACTGTGTACCCCAGAAAAAAGATTAAATTAAGTGCGTCAAATTTTTTTTTTCCTTTTTGAGCCGATGTTGTAAAGGAAATAAATTTAATAATACCTTAATTTAATTTTCTTATAATCAATTTTTTATACCAGTTAAATATCTGCGCCAATTCTGAAAAAAAAAATTATTCATGGATATAACCTCTAAAATAATTTTAGCGTGGTAATAGTTATGAAGGAGTTTTTTTTTTCAAAATGGCGCACGTGGAACGTCTTGGTTTCTGGCGTTAAAGCGAAAAAGCTCCATAATAACCGTACTACGCTGCCTATTCTTGTTATTTTTTATTAAAAATACGAACAGAATACTCGACTCTGGCGAAATTGCTTTAAATGCAGAGAACGCCATAACTAAGAAGAAGAAGAAGAACAGTTATAAATAATTATTTCTTTAAAATTAAATACGTTGACATATATATATAGGTATATATAACAAAATTTCGTACATTTATTTGTGTTCTGTAGTTATTTTACACACATCTATAAATACTGTAGATTTGGAATTTTAAATTTTATTACATTATATAAATATAATAATTAAAATAAATAATTACATAAAAACTCACATCACCGACTACCCTAATTTTATAAGACATGTCAGAACACCGTATAGACTATTACGTCGTAACGCGATTTATCTGCGAAAGCTAAAATATGCACGGCATAACAAGGTAAGTACCCTAGAAAGAAACAATGATAATTAGCACGAAAACGGAAACCAAGTAGTCTTTTCTTTTGAGTGTCATAGATTTCTCGACGGAACTTTTTGAATAAGATGTTATACGGTTTTTTATTATAAATGTAGACGGGATTATTTATACGTTAAATAATGGATATAAATATAATGTAATATTTTACAAAAACGTAACTGTATCGATTCTTGAGCTACAAAGCGATTTGAAAAAATAATTTAAAAAAATAAAAATGAAAACCGTCTTCAAAAACATAAACTAAAAAGTTAAAAATAAAATTTTCACTTTAAAGAAAGGAACATTAACAGGCAGCATATAGTTAATGAAGTCGGTGCCTACTCACTCAGACACTTTAAATTGTGTTCTATATTCGTTATAGTTATAAATATATCATTGTTATAATTGCTATTACCTGGTAAGTTAAGGTACCCATTTATAGTGTTAAAGTGAACGAAGTTATCCCTGAACACACATAAAAAAAAAACATATATACGGTCGAATTGAGAAACCTCCTTCTTTTTGAAGTCGTTTAAAAAAAAAATCGATGTTGTATTTTATATGTATGCAAGGGAGGAACAACTAACACATAGTGCGACACATTGTACATCAAAACATAAACGACAATGCATAATCAAGCTATTTCCTAAGAAATAACTTGGTTTTTATGGGTATAAAAAACTGATTTATACACGCTATCTCAGCACTTATCCAATCGAATAAGAAATCATGTGTTATAATGGATAAACAAAAATAAAAACATAACTCGGTATATACGAAAATGCATTAGGTTGTTTTATTATTACCAGACGGACGGTCGGTTGTAGCGGTAATTGGATTTCGTAAGGGATCCATTTCCGAACCCCGTATTTCAATTCTACCTTTTCATAAATGTGAATCTTATATAGGTTGGGAGGGGCGCTTACAACATACACGATACAAAGATGCTAAAATAGCCGAAAAGTGACCCCAGCTGTCGTCTTAGAACGATTTAGTATGTTTTTTCATTTAATACATACATTCTGTATAATATATATAAATAACATAATAAATGAAAATATATCATAAATAAATCAACGGTTTTATTTTTACAATGTTAAAATTATAAACTCTTAAAAAGCATAAATAAATCGGACGTGGTCAATGTCAAAAGTATGTGCCTCTTTCGTAGTTATTTTTCTGTAACATTACAAAAACACACACTACATAGATGCCTGCATTACACGCATTGTTGATGATGTATCCATTAAATATACTACAAACTATGTACTGCGGTTTTTTCGATACAATCGTGTGACAGGAAACGTAACGAAAATTATGTCAGGAACGTGTTAACGGCGGCATATATACTCATTACTTCTCTTTAAGTGTCTCGGAATGGATATTGGATACACACACGATCCATATCAATTTTATTGAAAGAGCCATTCCGCGAGATTGCATTTAATTTCTACTTTTTGTCGACACAAACTTCGAAAATTCGTTTTCATTAATAAAATATATACCGTAACGACTTATATGTAGAATGAATATTATATTGTTGCAAATTATTGCGATTTGTAATTTTTATTTAAGAATGTTATTTTCGAAGATTTTATTAATACAAAAAAGAATAATAAATAAATACCATCTATAATTTCTTATTTGATATAGTTCCAATCAACTTTTATGGCGGATGTGAACATAGGCACACGTCACGTCGCAGTAACCAGTTTTAGGTGTAGCGGGACGCAGTGGAGCGAGGGGCATGTGACTGAACCTGCGCAAGCACGCTTAAAGCTTTGTATTCCGATCCGCCATAAAGTTTGATTGGAACTCTATTTCTATTTTCGAATGATATTTTCTCTTTCATGATTTTCTATTAATATTACATAAATTCAGTGTCGAGTCAAGTAAGTTTTTTTCCTTAATCACGATATTATTCTGATAATATTATATTTACTTAGTTTAAATTCAAGACAAAATTTCCTGTATTAGCATTTCCAACTTAAAAAAGATTTAATAACAAATAAACTGTTTCGTCCATAATTTTTTTATTATTTTGAGTACACCGCAATACATACATATCGCAATAAACATATTAAAATGAAATTTCAACCAGGATCCTTTTCGCTTTTAAATTAAAAGCCTTTAATTATATGAAGCAAAATAAAGATAAATTAGGATTTTTTTATTCAAGTTGACGTTATTTCTCTAATGAACAACACGGCTTTATGTTAATCAAATATACATGAATAATTTTAAACAAATATTAATTAATTGATAATAAGCTTTATCCAAAATCATATTTCTTAAAATTTGATAAATAATTGTTAGTAGTTATGTAGAAAAGAATTATTACACTTCGTAGTACCTGTTTATAGTTCTAGAAGTTAAGTAAACTGAAAAATATCTGAAAAATTCTGACCTGAACTACATAGCACAAAACCCAACACAACCTTATAACTTGAACTAGAGTATTACATGCAATTATATCTATATAACTCAACCAACGAAGTCCCTAATAATAACGGAAGATGCTCAAACACGTTTACGTTAATGCCTATTACTTATGATTAATACAATAGATGTTGATAACGTGAACTGTTTTTGACTATAAAACATGCTAGTATAGGTATAACTAAGTTGGCACCTGACAGCGTCGATATAGCCTTTAATGGATCGGTTACTGCCTAATTGCTGTGAACACTCCGCGAGCCGTAAACCTCAGAGGTAATTGAGTTTAGTGAAAGACTTTCCTTTATCGTATTTAATAAAGATCCCTATTTATGCGTTGCTAAATTCAATATAATACAAATGTGCGATAAAAATGAACGATCGACGACAAAAATTGACAATAACTTTTCAATCGATACTAAATTGAGATATGTTAGCAGTTATGTGAAAACTTCGAAGCTAAAAATAATTAAACTATACAGCAATTTAAAAAAAAACATAGACCAAAGATCTCATTTCTCATTTGCTCTTCTATCTAAACCATAGACGTAATAATACCTAATCTAAAATTATCCGGGCGGGCTCACGACACAAATATCGGTCTCGTTCGCGGCCTCTTGTGGTGTCCTGTGGTACAGTGACGTGCCACAAAATTCTGATTTGTGTAGTAAACTTGCAACAACAATATCACAAGGAATAAAAACAAGCGTCGTCGTAACAAACTGGCAATCAAATGAGGAAATACTGTGGTTAATTGTCGTTATTGTTAGGCTTTCGCACAGAGTAAATAAATTTGATACCAGCGTTTGGTTTTGATAGAGTCAGAAATGTCACTTCACAATATCGAAAATGTCAAACACAATTTCGCGGGGATGAGACCGACGCGCAGGGATTTCACGGGGTTGAAGACAGGCGCGCGGGAACCTTGAGGGCTGAAACTCACCCTCTTGCACCAGCTAGCTAGAGTATGAGTGGTTAGACGGTAAACGCAAAGAAGGCTTTCAGTGAATTTGTAAGTTTATGGGTTTTCGATTACACTAGGACAATAAATGGTTCGGATTGTTATGAGGAGTTCAGTTTTATCAAAATTTTGCTATTGCTGTGTATTGCATGAATATTATAAGCAATACATATTTACGTCTGTCTAATTTCTAGTCTTTGTTCCAGGTCATATTTAAATATTTTGGACAATCCTTATTAATAAGTACTACAAATATGACTACGAACGTGTTTTGGTTGTTGTCCTTTCTTCACGTTGTAATGTGGCTTTTCCTATCTGTAGATGTCGTTTAATGATACGTGGTGTTTATTTGCATAGTGTTAAAGGAATTGACAGTTACTTAGGTTATTTTTATTCTGGTCGAAAGTTCTCATAACACTTAACCAATCAAGATACGATATGAATGATGAGCAAAGATTCTAGTTCAGTGTGGAATCGTAGAGTACAACTCAAGACGTAAAGTAGAATAAGCGTTGCGGCTGCAGTAATGTAATTAGAACAATACATTTAAAGGGACGCGGGTGAAGTCTTAGGCAATAACTCTTTCATAGACAAGGACTAACCAAATCAAACTCATCGCGCCATCTACTGGAAAAGGCAGAACAACTGCTACCTGGCCAGCTATTATACAGTGTTTATCTTGTGTTTATATTTAACACCCGTAAACTTCTGTAGACAGACTCATTTCTGTTTGTTTTGTTCATTTCGCTGTATCTATGTGATAACATCTTCATACAATCTCCGCCTATACCTTTCATCTGTTTGACCCTACTGATCTCTGTGTCCGTATAATTTCCAATTTCTTTGTTCGTTCGTATATTAATTAATCATTATTCTTTTTTTGTGTTCTAAATATTACTTATATTGTTTAAGTCGAATTATAACTAAGGACTTCGAGAAACATTGCAATATCGATCTCCATCCTAAGATCAATTTGCAGTTTTGTAGTTTTATAATATCACTAGCGACCCACCCCGGCTTCGCACGGGTAGCAAAGCATATAAGCCGTAGTGTTTTTTATATGTCGCAGTGTCCTTACAGCTTGTTGCGTTTAACATGTGGATTGGATTTTATTAGATTTAAATGTAACGTAAGTTTATCCTAATTGAAATACTTTTAATGTATTTTATTTCCAATTCTATAAATATTTGAAAAAGTAAAGAATAAATACATAAAAGGAAACTATAATATTTCTTTGCATTTAACATTGATAACTTCTGCCTAATTTAACATAACGCGTGTCACGTCGCGGCCCGGACTGGCCGCTTGTCGCTCGACAGTTTTTGTTTCGCGATATCTCCTAAGATAGTAATTTGAATTGTATAGTGTCAAGGGCAATTATAATGTGCAGGAAATACTGAAGGTAAATAAGTATTTAATTTGATAAGGATTTATACTGTTTCTGTATAAAATGGTTTCTAATCACCTAATCATATGACACCTTTTTTTTAAACATTAAAACAGGTATAGTAAACTATCCATAAAAAATAGACATATGCCATCTCGGACTTTTCTCTAGTCCTATGAAAAAGAAACAATCCTTCCATACATTATTTTGTTATATCTTAAGGGGATTAAGCAACGTTTTCGATGAAAGCTCCAGTCGGCTTGATTTTTTCTGACTTTTTTAACAATAATCGTCATATGTCAACTAATTTGCACAAAACATTAATAAAATATACACATAAAGCTTCCTCTTGAATTACTCTGTCCATTGGTGTCAACCATATGCCAATCCATTCGGTAGTCAAAGACAGACAAACGCGGCGGGGGACTTTATTTTATAATATGTAGCGATATTAACTATATTGAAAACACAATCGTTTTGTATAGATCAATATTAAATTTTAGATAAACCCACTCAGTTAGTACCTGAAACATGAATTGTCGTACACATAATTAATAAGCGAGCAAATTTTATTTCAATATAATACATCAGGAAGTTGTTGTCATGTACCTACGTCCCTTACTGTGGCTAAATAATACTATTCGTTTTTGTAAACCTAAACCACTTTCAATATCCGTGAAAATATCTTCAAAATGGAATAGTAGATTGTTACACAAGGGGTGAAAGTGATCTATTTAGGCACGAGATGGTTTGGCGCACAAGCGTAGCGAGGGCGCTAATAGTTCGAGTGCCTAAATAAGTCTTTCACCCGAGGTAAGGACTCTGCTTTTCATTACGAATATGAAGAAAGTAAAAAAAGCGTTAAATCCATATATGAATCTGATGAACTCATTTTATAGAAATATCTATGTTTTTTTTTTGTGGCACTCTACACAGCCAGTATTTTTTATCATTGATGATGGTAAATATTTACGTCAAATCTATATAAATTAAATGTAAATTTAGTTAAAAGATTATTACCTATTTTTTTGAATTCCGTCACAGATACACAACAGATTAATATCCCGCCAATTTATGTCGACTTTTTAAATTTTAAATGTGAACCGCATCGCGTAAATTGTTGCATCTTATTCCGCTCAAAGAAGTTTGCGCTAAGTTCACCCTGGCTGTTTAGAAACTCAGATGGCCGCAGCATTTTTTTTTAATTAGTTTTTTTTTTCATAAAACTCTTCACAGCTGACAGCAGTTCTATTTTTAAAGTTCATTCCGGCCCTTAGGTGGAAAGTAATTTATATGAGTTTTTCCCACTCTAGGGAAGGAAGCAGCATTTTCTACCCAATAATCATATCAAAACAACACTACTTTCCGAGTATGAGAAATAAAAAAACACATTTTTGAGTTGCGAGCCAATAAAATAAACGAAATGAGTTTACATATTTTCGATGTATTGATTCGTAATGCGTACTAAGGTACTAATATTAAATTGTTCTTTTGTTTCAGATCAAGAAGGACAACACTATGGATTATACATTCCATTTACGAATAAATTCATCAGCTGGTAAGAATAATTAATTGTCAAAAATAAAAGAATGTTAAATATGAAAACACGTGTGATCGGTACAGTTAGGTATTATCCGTGTTCGAGGAGAAGACTAAATCCTTTTAGAACTAAGACATTTTAAGGCCTGTTTTTTGTTTGAAATAATTACAGAAGAATAATAACAGTATAATTACAACTTCGAACGAATTGTTACAGTAATAGTTGACATCGGCTTGTCTTGCTCCGTGGCAACAATTTTTGTAACGAGTGTGATGAGGAGGGAGTGAACCATCGGATTAATCATTTAAGTAGATAGGGCGATGTTCTGACCTTATCGCGTTGACTTATGACCGAAATTAGTTGACATGCTATCATAGAGTTACCACAGATCTCGCAATGCCATCTGGAGGCAAAATGAAACCGGGGAACCTTTATGTAAAACAATAATTGCCAATCTCCATCAAAGTAATGCATGCGTTCTGGTTACACAAAAATAATTTTCAAAAAAAAATAAGAACCGACTTCAAAAACATAAACTAAAAAGTTAAAAATAAAATTTTCACTTTAAAAAAGGAGCATTAACAGGCGGCATATAGTTAATGAAGTCGGTGCCAATTTTACCCGCGGCCTCTTGGTCTGCAGTTTCCGTCTCCGACCTCTAGAACAATCGGTCAATCAATGTAATATACTAATAAAATTGATGTTTATAAATCAATACTTAAAAAAAATTGGTTGACCCTGCAAGCCATTCCTGAAACTTTCCACTATCCCTATTAAAAAACTATTGAGCTTGAAATCCATTGCTCAAGCTCAAAATATCAATGTTCATGGCTTTTTGAGCTCTGTGAGGTCACAATATTTATTTTCTGAGCTTTTCAAGCTCAAAAATTGAATTTCTATAAATTTAAAGTTCTTCGAGCTAAAAAACCAGGGACATATTCAAAGAAAACGTTAATTTGGAAATTTTTGAACTGCGATATCTTTTGAACACTTCGTTTTATTTCAATGCAATTTACGCCATTCTATACAATTTTGTATGCACAAAAAATGTATTGAAAATTTCTGTAGATCCGTTGGAAAATCTCTAAGTTATCTAAAAAAAGTTTAAAAAATATATTTTTTGTTATTAATTTTTTGAACATTTTTGAAACAGCTCAACCGATTGACTTCAAAATCTAATCAGATTTAAGTCTCGATAAACCCTTTCGAACGCCGTATCGTGGGTCTTACTCGGTTGATCTGTTCTCAAGATATCCGTACGACAAAAAAAAGTTACATACATACGGACGTCCAGCCGGAAATAGTCAGAATGACTTCCCAGGACCACAAAACGTGGAGATCTGTTGAAAACTCAATTTTCAAAAATCAGCCCAAACCAATAACTTCCCTTGAATAGCGGGAGGTTAAAATCTTTGCGAATACGGATTTTCATGTTAAATGGTGTGTCATTCCCACTGACCTAATAGAGAAAAAGACGACAACAAAAAGTAGAGCTAATGAAGTAAGAGGATAAAATATATTTAAAACATTAATATACACTAGGACAATGCAAAAAAATCCGTAGACGGAAGTTGTTAGATAACTTTTTACGCCCCCTTTCCTTCCGGTCAATTTTTTTAGGCTGAGTCTAGTCGATGAAGTAACAAAATAAAATTACTATCCAAAGTTAGTGTCCATAAAGTTAAATTAGTTTTCTGGTTCATCAAATCTTGAAGAAATGTTCAGGCAGAAATAATTTTTTAAGTTTGTTTTGGACCGTTACTAATCCCATCAAATAACATATCACTAAATGAAAGTTTTTTGTCCCGCTATATCGAACGGAGTAAATATTTTAGGAACCAGCGTACACTGACCTCAAACATGTCTAAATATTGATTGATTCTAATGTTTACGCGTTCCTTATAATACCTACGTCTGTTGTGATCTTCCACTGTTCAATTGGCCGGTATTCTATTAATCAATTAATTTCTTCACTTCTACTTGCTACATTTTCATCGGTAATGAGGGAAGCGGGTGGCCCTCTACAGGGGTCGTCGAGACTCAAAACTTAATGATGGAATATAAAGAAAATATCAACGAACATATTTTTACATACGTTGTCCGATTTATGTTTTTTTTTTACGTTATCCAATTGAATTATAATGACTACCGGATGCTAAATTTATAACAGTTACGTTTTTTTGCGACATGTTCAAAACAAATAAACGTCAAGGAGAAATAAAACACGATAAACAAATGAATGCTACCTTTAAGGTTTTGTACATCAAAAGGAAAAAAATGAATTCCAATAGGATTATTTGGTAGTCCGTCTGTCTGTCTATCTGTGTATCAACACTCTTTTTCTCAGGAACGTGAATAGGTATCAAGTTGAAATTAATATCAAGCACTTGAGTGTACGGTCTCTTGAAATTTAAAAAATTAAGCTTCGAAGTCCACGTAATAAAAAAAATTCGACCATTTACGCCCGCCGCACATACTGCAACTCGCATTGGTCGTCACGAGTCAGTAGTACTGAACTCAAATGTAGACACGTGTCGCCGAATATCAGTGTCCATGAGCGCGATATTGTGAACGAGTACGAGTGCTAGCATGTGCAGCGGGTGTTATGCTGCTTATTTTTAAACATTTAAGGCACTTCCTGTTGGCCTATAATTATGAGACTTGCCAAGAAGCAAAGTCTTAAGGCAGTATAGAAAAAATTGCGAACATTATAAATTTGTAATAACACCACAAAAAAGATTTTTTTAATAAATATTATAATTTTTTCAAAAACGTGTGGAGTTATCAAGTTCAAAATATTATCAAATACTCAAGTCAACGGTTTCTTAGAGCTATAAAAAATCAGACTACTAAGTTAACGCAATCAAAACACGGGCACTGTGCTGCATATTTTGACAAACCTAATCATTGTCAATCAAAAACTGTAGGGTACTTCCCGTTGACGTAGAATCATGAAATTTAGAAAAAGCAAGGTCTCACAGTCTGTCATATCTGTTATAATTTCACAAAAAAATATTTTTTTGCAATTGGCCATAAACTTAAATAGGTACAAATAAGCACAAATACGTATATCGTGCATATACAGAACCTTCGCGCTTGGTTGATTTTTTAAAGAAATAACTGACCATACGACTCCATAACGGCCAGTACCATTTTGGCATTACGCATAGTCATGTAACTCATAGTAAGTTTACCTTCGAATATTAATGAACAAGAAGCAAATCGGAGAATAACTCGTCACAACTTCAAATAGAATAAATGATACAATAAAAACTTTTTCATTCTTCCATATTTTTCTTCGTTGACAAAATTCTACAGCGAAATATTGTTCTTAGACCAAAAAGTCTTAAAATATTCTCAAATTTATTCAAACACAAAATGGCGACTCGAGCAAAGTCCTTACGATGAAATTTACATCGTACGGTGGGTCAACATTTTAAGACTTTTTTTACGAAAGGACGATCCTCAAGGGATAAGTATCATTATGTTTAGTATTTTCCCGTCTATCGAGATTTCAGTACCGTGGAGATTCAATTTTCCCAACGACTCTAGACTACATAATAAGTTTATAAGTTCGATATTGCATGATATGACTAAGGATAGATGGTAAACAGTATTGTTATATACACGCCCGCGATTTAAAGTATCGCTGTATCCCAACGTTGGCTCACTGTCTCATCTCTAAATTATTCTAACTTCTTTTATGAGAATACAAAAGACTATACTAAAATTTGTTAATCACAGTGCTGTTTGTTCGGGCTAATCTTTAAAACGCCTGAACCGATTTTAATGAAACTTCGAAGACATGAAAAGGAGATTGTCAAGAGTGACAAAGGCTACTTTATGTCTGTCTGGTTGTCTGTTTTTTTTTGGAAAATATTTATGGTTCCTGTGCAAACTTTCAAAATTGCAGAAACTGTAGGAATCATGAAAACCATGCGAATGAAGTTGCGGACGGTCACTAGTCGTGAAGTCATTGAAAGTAAGCGTTGTTCTCATTGACTAATGAATCGATCTCACTGTGAATTAATTGAAGTCTCTGCGGCTCCATCCTCGTGAATATCGTTCTAATTTATACATTTATTTTATATACTAGCTTTTCGCCTGCGGCTTCGTCAACATGAACTACATATTCTTGCACCAGGACCGGGATACTGGACTACCGGGACCACTAATGGAATGTTACAGGACATTGTGAAACTTTCTAAATGAATTTGGTTCAAAGTTTGGTTCACTCATGTTCAAACACATGAGTGAAAACATGTTAACATGTTTTTCCTTAGAAAACTTTAAGACAATTAAACAACTGTATTTAAAAAAATAAAATATGACATACCGTGACAGTAGTATAATTAATGAAAATTTCTCTATGTTTGAAAAAATGTAATGAAAACTAAACTTACGTATAGAACTAATTTGTCATGTAGTTTTCAAAACATAAAGAATAAAGAATTTTACACAAAAATATAGATAGTATACAGACTCATAATCAATATCCAATAAGAATTTTTCAAAAAATTTCATTAACAAGGGTAAATATGGGAATGTATTCTTTAAAAATCCTTCATTTTTAAGTGAAATGTTTGAAAATTTGTACATATTTGGCCTTTGGATCAGAACTTAATACGTCGCATTCCTTGATTTTTAGGAATTTAACCCTCAATGGAGTAAAGTAGGAGATCAAAGTTTGTATTGGACTTCCGTCATTCTTGGAGTAAAAACCATGGAATGCATTATTAGGGCTTTATACGTAGAATTTAAAAAGGGTTTTATTATTTTTATAAATTTACAGGAGTATAATAGGGAACGAAAGTTTGGACGGGAATTACTTCATTTATAAGGTTATACTCGTACTAAGAAAATTGGTATTTAGACTTTTAGTTCGAATTTTCATGAAACTAAGAAAGTCGTGCTTTAGCATTTAAAGAAATTTAACCCCTAGGGAAATAAATAACCATCAAAAACAATACTTGTCAAAAAAACCAAGTCTCGCAACTCAGTTGTTCTGCGGTAAAAAGTTGTGAGATCCATGTAATACCAAGTCGGTTATTAATTTATTCGGTTATAAATATATTGAGACTTGGCCATCGCCTGAAAACACGTGTAAATTCAATCGCCTGAAAACACATGTAAATTCAATTATTTAGTGCGATGGCCAAGTCTCAATATATTTATAACCGAATAAATTAATAACCGACTTGATATTACATGGATCTCACAACTTTTTACCGCAGAACAACTGAGTTGCGAGACTTGGTTTTTTTGACAAGTATTGTTTTTGATGGGATCTCATTTCTTTTTGTATTTTGTAGACAGTTCTATTTTTTCCTTTTCGGTACCTTCTACTTATTGTATATATGTATATCTATATGTATATAGTTTTTCTAAGATATACAACCTTACGCACTCGTAATAAGTACGAATACGCACGTAGGTACGTTTTTTGCATTAATAAATAATTTAATACACGTGTTTTCATGACGGGAATACCCATTTTTTGCTCGATTTGGCAGGGGCACTACCATGCGCCTATATTTATATGGGACTAGCTTAAACCCGCGGCTTCGCACGCAATATAATAATAACTGCCGTAATAAAACATCGTTACGAATAAAGCCAATATTGAAAAATTTAACTGAAGACTTGGCTGTATGGGCTTAATTTTTTTTTTTTGGGGTCTTTTCTAGAGTTTTTAGTTTTTCCTTGATTCATACACCAAACACTACTTATATTCCAAATTTGAAGCTTCTAGGTCTGCTAGAAGTGCCTTAGAATTTTGATGATCGGTGAGTGAGTGAGTGACAAAATGAAGAAATTTGACCCGTTATAATTTCTTAAAAATACTGGTTCCAATTGAATGAAATTTGAAAATATGTTTATATAATATGCCTGCATGGTTACTGAAAATTTCAGTCTTCTAGTTTTATCCACAACGAAGTTACAGGGGGTCGAAAATGGTCTGAATTGCTTCGAGAAAAGGATGGTACGGCCGTGACGCTTTTTCGCTCGACTTGGTGGGGGCACGGCCGTGCCCCCAGATTATATTTAGCCTTTTGGTTGCAAATTAAAAATGACATGTTTCAATGTTTTTGTGAGATCAACCATTAATAAATGCTAATACACACGTGTAATCCAAGCATGTGAAGCCGCGGGCCACTGCTTGTATAGTAATAAAACAAATATATACTTTCCCAACTACATGTTATGAGCTGTACTTATTAGAAATTGTTTTTTTTTTGACTTGTTCAATCTTTTTCTTTCTCGGTCCTGCCCTGAACTTTGAACTTTGATTGTAAATATTTGAAATCGCCCACAACTTGAAGTAACATATATTTTGGATGATAATATGACTTTGTAAAAGCTCCCTTTTACTTACGTAGCAGTGTCGGGAACATGTAGCTGCGGAACCATATTGATACATATCGACTGAATATGATTGTCGCGAAGTCTATCTTTGTTATATCATCATGTATTGTGAGGTGTAACTTCTAAGATCGCGATATGATTATATTTGAACTGATCAAGGGTCAACGATACTTGAATTAATACAAATTGATAATTGATTTATTTAATCAAGTTATCTCATATTGTTCATTAAGAATCTATACCATATACAGTAGCATCGACCACTTGAATTATCTTCCGAGGAGCTCCTTTAAGCGACATCCAGCATGAGCACATATGTAAACTATAAGCATCATCTCCGTTGTCAGTGTAGGCAGCTTTGATTAGTTCGCTCTCATCTCTCCCGTCTCAGGAACATCTAAAAAATTAATAAAGCCCGGGCACACCATTGCCTAACGCAATGGTGGCCCGGGCCCAAAGGTCCAGCACCGACCCCGCATTGACAATTTATAGTTAGTTAGAATGTGATCACAAACAACATAGTACACAGCATAAAAACACATCAATAGATTATAATAGAATATAGATAGTATCATACTAGGTATATAAAACTCTCTCACATCTGCTTCGCTTATCAGTATCTCTGTGTACCTCTATTTAGGATAAACTCTAGTGTCTATCTACACACACATACACATATACATATCTCTCTATCTATGGATCCTTTAACCACTATGAAGAGCTCATACCTTCTCAACCATTCATTGAGAAGTGCTCTTGTAATATCTCTCACTCTCTTAGGTTATGACACGAGTCAGCTTCTATGCCGACGTCAAAGTGTGGACCCTTTAACCACTATGAAGAGCTCATACCTTCTCAACCATTCATTGAGAAGTGCTCGAGGTGTCTTTCAATCTCTTAGGTTATGACGCGAGTCAGCTTCTATGCCGACGTCATCACACACACAAATCTCGCTAAATCTATAACATTATTCAAATCTGTATTACACATTAATATTATGGATATCGTCAATATATTACAGGCAAATATCACAGTAAACGTCAGCTGGCACCACGTGCTCAGCCAGATATCGTGTCTTATAGTTTCGTTACCTCTAAAAACCAATCATATACTTACAATTAGGTGCTCGATAATCAATCGTGCTTATCACTACCAAATAAAGGTAATTAATTATTAATAGGCCATAAAATTCTAGGAGCAGACTAACCTCGTGGCATCGGTCCTGCTGCCATCCGGAGAAAAAAGTGTTGCTAACCAAATCATGATTTTCAACCAAATTTGCAATGTTGCTATTAATAAATATTCAAAATTCCCATATTTACAAATAATCACGAAACTTCGTGACACTCCCAACTCCAAAGGAAAGTGACTTATATGAGTGAATTATGTAACAATCGAGTCCACTCGGTAATCTTCTTCCGAGCCTCTATAGCTGCACCTCGCTTTGGTCGAGGATCTACTGAGTCTGCCATTTGTCTAACTAAATTTTGATGTAGTGGTTGTTCGATAACAGTTTCTAATGGTTCTCTAGCCTTGGCGTTGGACTGAGGTTCTTTGGTATTAGTATTGGATACTTTTTGTCAAAAGACCAATTCGTATTTTTCATGTGTCCTCCACATCTCAGGACCTTGTTATCATCCAGAAATAAACCTAAGTTTCTACTAAGGTGCGTTTCCACTCCTTTTATTTCTTCTGGGAAATATTTTGCTTGTAGTTCTTTTATCTCGTTTATCTCGTAGCGCTCCAGATCAACTTCTTCTTTCTCTTTTTCTGGTTCGGTCATTTCTTTGTCCTCAGCCTGTGGGATGGGCTGATCCTCCCCACTCAAGAAAGAAAAAGAATTTATTGGAGTGGGCTATGCTATAGAGTTTTTCTATGAATTTTGGTCCTTCTACCCATGTTCGTATAAATTCTTTAGAGAAATTTGGTCTCGTAGCTACATCATCAGAATTCAATTCAGATGGGACATACCAAAGTTTCAGATTTATATTCTGTTTTATTTCGTTTATTCTTCTAGCAACAAATGGCGGTAGTAATTTGTCTGTATGATACCAGTTAAGTACTATTTGACTATCTGTCCATATGAATTGATCCTGTATTGGTAGCTGATTAAATTTCAAAACATATTTTATAAGGCAACTTCCTATCAAAACACCTAGTAGCTCTAATCTAGGAATTTTTTAAATTTTCTTGGCCTTGTCTTCTAAAGGTATTGCTTTCATGAATTCCTTAGAATTAGAATTCCATTCTCTTAGGTTCATTGATAGGTTTTTAAAGGAATTCTTCAATGACATGTATATAGAAATGGCCTTCTTATATGTGGATGCTCCCGTTACAAGATTATCTACATATATATCGTCAGCGATTGCCTTTAGCTTCCCCTGATCGGATTTCATAAGATGATTTCTGACTGTGGCATTCAGAAGAAAAGGACTGGTGATCACTCCAAATGGTACTCTACAAAATCTTAGATGTACTAAATTATTCAAAGAGGTTGGTTGATTTAAATCCTTTAGCCATAGGAACCTGGTTACATCTCTGTCGCATTCTTGTAATCAATATGTGCGAAACAAACATACAAAACTAATTTAGTTAAATCTGTTATTCAACCTTTTTGGTTGATATTATGTTATTTTTTTTTTTTTTTTTTATATTTTATATATATTCTGTCATTATCATTACAAAGTCAAATTGCTCTGCATCAAAATTTATATTTTAAATAATTAAAATTGTGATCTATTATTTTTTATGTTCTTTTATTAACATAAAATGGGTTTCTATTTGGGGAAAAGCCTTTTCTACGTCTGCTACAATCCCTATTTTATGCATTCTAAATTTTATTAACAATCCAGTCAGATCTTCCAGCATAAGCGGTCCACAATATAAACATTCGTTTAGGCTTTTATTATCCTTTATTTTTGCCGATGCATCATAAACTATCCTCATTGGTTTACCAGGCTGAAACACGCCATGATGAGGTAAGTAGTGTATCGGATACTCTCTGGCCAATTTCTGATGTTTTGGTGTTATTTCTATAATACCCTTTTTTATCTGTTCTTTTAATGTCTGATCGTACAGTTCTAGAGAATATTGATCTAATCTTTTAACTAAATTTACTAATCGGCCGATTGCAAGTCTATAATTATCTGGTAAATTCCGTGGATATTGATTCCATGGCCAGGTGCCATAGTATCTTTTATCAATATTTAGTGGTTTCATTAAAGTTCCTGATCGCTTCTTCATCTCTTGTAACTTTAGGGTTGTCGGTAATCCCTATAGATTCAAGATCCCACAAGGATTTTAAATTGACGTTCTCTAATGGACGATCAGGTGCATTGAGTTTGACATCTTCACATGAGGATTGAAAATATGTAAGAGCATATAACTGATCTGTATTTTCTGGGGTGATCTTTCCTGAAAGTATCCAACCCAGGATAGATTCTACTAGGAAAAAATCTTCGCGGATTTTAATCTTATGGTTAGACATAATGGAATAGTAATAGTCATTCCTAATCAAGATATCTATCTGATCTGACAGGGAACCATCATCGGCTAAGATTTTATCCTTTGCCCAACTTTTGACTTCCTCGCTTGGATATGGGATATTCTGTGAAATGAATGGCACGCCATTCACATACACAACTTTATTTAAGTTGGTACGGGACTTGATATTGATTTTAACTATTGGACTAACAACTTCATGTGGAGACTGTGAACCGAAAGTAAATACCATGAGCCTATTTTCTTCCTCGATAGGTAAGTTTAGCTCTTTGGCTACCTTTTTAGTTACATAGCTTCTTTGACTTCCAGAGTCAAGTAATAATCGGCATTTTATTGATTTCGTTCTATTTACGCCATTTACCCATACGACAGCCGTCTGTAATGCTATGAAGCTTTTAGTATTATTGTAAAATGTAGTAGTAGATTCCACTCTAGTATTTACTGGCAGTTTTGGACATAAAGCTCTGTTGTGTTCTCCATACGATCCACAATGTGCACATTTCTTTTTCAATCGGCACTGGTTCACTTTGTGTCCCGTGGTAAAGCAATTAAAACAGCGATTTCTCAATTTTAATTTTCTTTCTCTTATACCTTTGACGGTCTTGCATAATGGGTCTTTTTTTTTTTTTTTTTTTTTTTTTTTTTTTTTTTTTTTTTTTTTTTTTTTCTGGCTTTTCTTTTTGCCTTCCATCGAACCCTTCAGTAAGTTTACGTTTCTTACTGTCGTTATTGGTGGGTAAATTATGTCTCCTACTATCAGTAGTTTTACAAGTGTTTATTACTATTCTTTTTCTTTCGTACATATTTCTTTGAATTTTCCTTTTGCCCTTGTGTGTTGGTGTCTTTTCTCTAACGTGTAACAACTCTACTGAATAACTATCATTTCGCATTCCGGCATCAGTCATTCTATTCGAATCTTCCTTTGCCGATATAATTTCCTCTAGATATGTTCTAATTTCTTCAAATGTTTTATTTTTTTTTATTTCAACTGTAATTCATATATGATGTTTTCTGGAAATTTTTGAATTAATAGAAATCGTAAATGGTTATGGTTGATATCTTCACCCAAACCGTTCAATACCCGAAGGTGTCGTTCGATATCGTTTAGCACGCGTCTACAACTTAAAATGGATTTATCAGCTTGTTGTATCTTATATAGGAATTATAGTATTAGGTTTACCGAACCGTTCCTTAAGGGTAGCGACAGCAATACTATAATTTTTATTGGTTGTTTCTAAACCTTCAATTGCCTTCTTCGCATTCCCTTCCAAAACTGATTGTAGGTACAGTAACTTATCAACTTCATTGATGCTTTTACTATCAATATTAGAGGAAAAATGATCCCAAAAGGTTGTCCACATCAGAATATCTTCATTGAATTTAGTCAATTCCATCTTAGGTAATCTGCCTTGAAATGTTGCTTTCCCATGTTTCTATAATTTTTTTTTTTTTTAATTTTACTGTAAGTTCTGCGATTACTTCATCTCCCTCCATTTGAGTCTTGACATATTTTGCCGCTTCATCGGGTGAAAGTGACTCAGCATATTTATAGTAATTGTTCATTTCCAGTGAGAGGCGTTCATTGAGTAGCTTTAGCATTTCTAATTTAATGTTAGCCTCTTCTATATTCTCTGGTATTTGTCTATTTTGGTATCTGGTATTTGACTGTTTCATGGATGGTGACCACTTTCGTCTTAATTACAGCTTCCATTTTTCACTGAAAAGGCAACAACTATGTGGTCTTCAACGATGCTAACAAAATTTAATTATGTACCTTAATAGGTACTTTCTCATCTTTTCTTTACTATTCATTGGTTTATATAAAACATTATATATTTACTTTTCATAACAGATCACTTTACACTCCATCGCACTTCAGGATAAACATCCATCCGAGTTAGCCACTAACAAACAATGAAATATTCTTCATAATTGTATTCGAACAAAAGAAAGGTAACGGATAACATAGTTATCTATCTCTCTGGTACTATATCATACTATTATTAATCTACAAACCGAATTTGTTTTAAATAACTTTCATTTCAACTTTCATATTATCATATATTGGTCACTGTCTGACAAATATATTTAGACAATATATCTCAATGTCTATGATCTCAGGTCAGAATTGGTAGCTGTACATTGCTTTTATGCATACATACATACTTATCAGATTCTTTTCACTAAATAATATCTATTTGAGTCATATTCTATTCAGATTAGTGATTTTGCTAAGCGGTAAGCAACCTTATATGTTTTGTTAAGTGGTAAGCAACTTTATATGCCACTTCAGACTATAACTAATCAACTTAGTTTATATTAACCTGTGAGCATGTGAGAGGCCTACAACATTCAGTTCATTTTCTATGTACCTACTACATAGGCAATAACCACATAATAAGCATTATTTTACGGTTTATCTGTATAACTGCTATAATAACGTGACGTGACGTTACGTTCGATCGTTGTCATAAAACACAAAGACAGTTTTTCGTCTCGACTAATTCCAACAAATGTTTAATTCTAGTTTTTCAACAATTAAACCATTAGTAGGTGTACGTACCGTCTCAAGTCCGCTGGCAGTCGGTATTACATATTAAACGCAATTTACATACTTTTAAATCACAGTACACAATCACTTTAATCAAAATAACATTAATTTTATGTAGACATCATGTACCTAGACACTCAGTTTATTTTCAATAATTCAATCAAAATCAATCATTTCACTTGAAGTTTCATGTCATTGATCAATTCTCAATGATCTAATTAGTGATGCTCATATTTGAGTCATGATTGTGTATCATCTGAGTCGAGTCGTTAGTGACTCACTCCTGTTAGGATCCGCTACTCTGTAGGGATATAAATAGTAAAACAATAGGTATGTTTATACATGGGAGACACCAAATGGTAATAAATCAAGGTAAAATATCTAAGTTCTTATTTCTTATGAAATTTAGTAATGAAACGAGATTTTGTAACTTTCCATTTATACAGTGGTAGGTACTTAACAATATCAAATAAAATTGAGTGATGGAGTACACTATTTAATAATTTTATTTTGTACATGTATTAAATTAGTAAGATAAAGATAGGTATTCAATAAATAGAACACGATAACACATCACACTTCGTGTAGTTGATTGAAGCCTTCAAAATCTCCACTCTTCAGTCTTCACTATACTACGCGCACCGATATTGTAATAGTTAAGGTCAAAAAAAAATTATTCTTGTACGTCTCACTTTCTTCACTTGAACTTCGTGATCGTTTCATTGTATAAATATGAATCGCATCTGGAGTCATATCAACAGATCACTTTACTCTGACTCACTCAATCGTTCCCAACCCTTTTTCAACTTATTTAACAAAGGTCACGGCAGGTCACCGTTAACACGAAAACACGTCTGAAACGATTTCGCCTTTACAACAAGGAAATAAATTAGTAATATATTATTATAAATTGTAATGATGACAGCATTCATAAATTGACTAAATTATGAAACTAAAAGTTTCTCTTAGTGTTTCTTTAGTCTAAAATTGTCATTTAGCTAGCCGCCAAGATGATGCTGATATCGCTTTGAGCTCATCGGAAAACGAATAGGATGTGCTGAGGGATTGGCTCCTGATTTCATATCTCGAAGCATCTCCACCATGTCGCGAAGTCTATCTTTGTTATATCATCATGTATTGTGAGGTGTAACTTCTAAGATCGCGATATGATTATATTTGAACTGATCAAGGGTCAACGATACTTGAATTAATACAAATTGATAATTGATTTATTTAATCAAGTTATCTCATATTGTTCATTAAGAATCTATACCATATACAGTAGCATCGACCACTTGAATTATCTTCCGAGGAGCTCCTTTAAGCGACATCCAGCATGAGCACATATGTAAACTATAAGCATCATCTCCGTTGTCAGTATAGGCAGCTTTGATTAGTTCGCTCTCATCTCTCCCGTCTCAGGAACATCTAAAAAATTAATAAAGCCCGGGCACACCATTGCCTAACGCAATGGTGGCCCGGGCCCAAAGGTCCAGCACCGACCCCGCATTGACAATTTATAGTTAGTTAGAATGTGATCACAAACAACATAGTACACAGCATAAAAACACATCAATAGATTATAATAGAATATAGATAGTATCATACTAGGTATATAAAACTCTCTCACATCTGCTTCGCTTATCAGTATCTCTGTGTACCTCTATTTAGGATAAACTCTAGTGTCTATCTACACACACATACACATATACATATCTCTCTATCTATGGATCCTTTAACCACTATGAAGAGCTCATACCTTCTCAACCATTCATTGAGAAGTGCTCTTGTAATATCTCTCACTCTCTTAGGTTATGACACGAGTCAGCTTCTATGCCGACGTCAAAGTGTGGACCCTTTAACCACTATGAAGAGCTCATACCTTCTCAACCATTCATTGAGAAGTGCTCGAGGTGTCTTTCAATCTCTTAGGTTATGACGCGAGTCAGCTTCTATGCCGACGTCATCACACACACAAATCTCGCTAAATCTATAACATTATTCAAATCTGTATTACACATTAATATTATGGATATCGTCAATATATTACAGGCAAATATCACAGTAAACGTCAGCTGGCACCACGTGCTCAGCCAGATATCGTGTCTTATAGTTTCGTTACCTCTAAAAACCAATCATATACTTACAATTAGGTGCTCGATAATCAATCGTGCTTATCACTACCAAATAAAGGTAATTAATTATTAATAGGCCATAAAATTCTAGGAGCAGACTAACCTCGTGGCATCGGTCCTGCTGCCATCCGGAGAAAAAAGTGTTGCTAACCAAATCATGATTTTCAACCAAATTTGCAATGTTGCTATTAATAAATATTCAAAATTCCCATATTTACAAATAATCACGAAACTTCGTGACAATGATATCGACTAACAAATAAAAACAAAATGGCAAGTGAACACCGGCCCGACGGTAACTGGCACGATAATCTAACTTTGTTACTCGATACTCTATCATCTGTATTAATATTGTCCCAATATAAGTACAGCATGTGTTAAGATGGTGTTACTATTTAATTGTAGAGACGTGGTGTCGGTGAGAAGGCGCGCACGGGCATGCAGGTGGTACGGGGCGGTGGCGGCGGGGTGCAGGGTGACAGTGACCTGCTGGAGTGGGAGGCGTTCTATATGGAACTGCCAGTGCCAAGCTCCTGGAACGAGAGCGATTGGAACAGAACCGCTTGGAACGCCACACACAATACCACCTGGCCGCCTGATAATACTCCTTTCGAGACGTCCGCTGAGCTCGTGCGTGCTGCCGCCAAAGCTGTCGTGCTCGGTTTGCTTATACTCGCCACCGTCATTGGTGAGTGTTTACATTGACTTCAAATTAACTCTTTTCAAAAATACTGGTTTGGGACAGCTATTAAATTGATCTGATTAAATAGTATTAAGCAATTTCGTTTTATTTTACTTTGTAATAATAATAGCTTTTATTTGTTTAATTTTGTAATATCAGATCATTTACATTTACTAAGTACACTCCCTTAGTTAACTTATTAGTTATACACATTATGACACATTATATGTAATGTAATTCTTCCTGCAGTCAAACTGTTGAAACAGTTTTGCAGGGTATTATATAATTATTTGTATTGTACTATATGATTAATAAATAAATAAATAAATTTTATTTAATTATGTATTTCCACTAGCTTTAAGATTATTGTTAATAACGAATTATGGACCCTGGTCTGAAATAAATGTTTATTTATTTATTTATTTACATTGTTCGTTTACAAACAATTCAACCGAACATAGCGCTTCCATTTAGAAATTCAACTTAATACTAAACATTGAAACATACGTGGCTTGCATAGAAAACGTATTATTGGTAAAGAAACTCAGTGAAGAAATAAGGCATTAATTATTTATTCGTAGAGTCGTTCGGCGGAGACTCGTATTTCATTTCTTAAATATGTCATTATTTTGTAATGTTACCAGATTTAATACGTGCGTTCCATAAAACCTTTGAAAATAAAGGCTTTGAAAAATATTAAAATGTTCAAATACATTACCAGGTAACGTGTTCGTGATTGCGGCAATTCTCTTGGAGCGGCATCTGCGTAGCGCCGCAAATCAGCTAATCTTGTCGCTGGCTGTAGCCGATCTGTTGGTGGCCTGCCTCGTCATGCCGCTGGGTGCTGTCTACGAAGTGGCGCAGCGCTGGACGCTCGGCCCCGAGCTCTGTGACATGTGGACCTCCGGCGACGTACTCTGCTGCACAGCTTCCATTTTACATCTCGTCGCTATTGCGCTAGATAGGTGAATGCCTGCTATTTATTATTATTAAAAATTTAATAAAAAACCTTACTATTCAAGAATACTATGAATTTAAATATACTAATTAACATACCGAAAATATAATAATTAATTAAGTTAAAATAACTGAACAATCGCATTGAATTGAATTATTACAGATACTGGGCTGTGACAAACATCGACTATATCCACGCGCGCACGGCGCGTCGCGTGGGAATGATGATCGTGTGCGTGTGGTCTGCCAGCTTTCTGGTATGCATCGCACCGTTGCTCGGCTGGAAGGACCCCGACTGGACGCGTCGCGTGTCCGAGGATTTGCGCTGCGTCGTCAGTCAAGACGTCGGCTACCAGATCTTTGCCACCGCGTCGTCCTTCTACGTGCCGGTTTTAATTATACTCATATTGTACTGGCGGATATACCAGACGGCGCGCAAGAGGATTCGGCGCCGTCGCGGTAATACTGCGCGGGGAGGCATGGGTCCACCGCCGGTACCGTCGGGTGGGGCACTCGTGGCGGCCGGTGGCAGCGGGGGCATCGCGGCCGCCGTTGTCGCTGTGATAGGGCGGCCGCTGCCCACCATCTCGGAAACGACAACCACGGGTTTCACCAACGTATCATCGAATAATACGAGCCCTGAGAAGCAGTCGTGCGCTAACGGGCTCGAGGCAGACCCGCCGACGACCGGTTACGGTGCAGTCGCAGCCGCTTACTATCCGACATTGGTGCGGAGAAAGCCAAAAGAGGCGGCCGATTCTAAGAGAGAAAGGAAGGCGGCTAAGACGTTGGCGATAATCACGGGAGCGTTCGTGGCGTGTTGGCTGCCGTTCTTCGTGCTTGCGATCTTGGTGCCGACGTGCGACTGCGAGGTGAGCCCGGTGCTGACGTCGTTGTCACTGTGGTTGGGGTATTTTAACTCGACCCTTAACCCCGTGATTTACACGGTGTTTAGCCCTGAATTTCGGCACGCCTTCCAGCGGCTGCTGTGCGGGCGTCGGGTCCGCCGCCGCCGCGTACCCCCGTAACGCCCCCCACCCTCGCCCGACTGATAGACACCTCTAGTTTATTCCTCGATTAATGTTATGTTACCTTGTTACATTTTCAGAGATATATTTATACCCTTTATTTTTTGTACGTGATAAATGTGAAACGAAAACTGTCTAGCAAATAAACCATTACTTCTCTAGCGTGGGTATCTTATTAATTTTTTATTCATCGAAACAAATCATATTTTATAGAGTAGTTAACTTCATGTTATGTCAAGTTATGTAAAAAGCCAAAACATAAATATTAAATATTGAACTGATTTTTTAACTGCTGTTTTGTTCATTTAAGGTAGAGCCAGGTGACCATTTTAGGTTTTACACTTGACAAGCCGTTTCGTTTTCGCTGGCCGTAGAATGTAAAAATTTTGATTTATTAACATTATAGTTGAATTGTTTATAAATAATTTTGTTATCAAACATTATTCGGCCATATACATATATTGACAAACAATTATGAACAGCCCAGGAGCACTGTTTTTTCATTAGAAACTTATTTAAAAGCTTTTCTTTAACTTCACTTAAATTAGATTGTCGCCAAATCCTGCAAGATAATTTGTAACCATTACTACTATCGGCTACTTCTATCGATCTGACCTGATGTTGGAACTGGAAAGTGAAAAACAGAACCCTTCAATGACTATTAGTAAACCTACCGGTTTGAGCTCATTAGATTTGCCTCCCCAAGCACTTTCATAAAACACGCTGACTAGAGACGTACTATGAAACTGAAAAATGGATTACAAAACCTTTTAGTGGCTTTTCATAAACGTAAGGTACGGAAATGGCATGGAAAATCATGTTGCGGGTAATCAAGCACCCAAGCTCAAAGTGGGTTACGTGCAGAGGAGCTGGTTGGCTAGGGGTGGACAACGTAGGTATGTATGCCAATAACATACCACCCATGGACACTAAACACGTACTTGTGGGTAAGTTTTGGTATTCTCATACTAAAAAGTCTTAAAAATATAAGTATCTAAACCTTTATAAAAACAATTATTTAAAAAACAACGGGCTTACATTTTTTTATCAGTTTTTTATCCATTTTATTCAGATGAACTATAAAGTAGAAAATATTCATTTTCTTCTACCAACCAGTACTTTTTATCATTGACCATGATTTTAGCTCAAACTTATGTAAATTAAATAATAATTTAGTTAAAAGTAAATTAAAAGTATAAAATCATATGACGAAATTTTTGATAATGTTTTTTTATTAGACCTTTACGCCGCGATTCAACAGAGTTGTATAAAAGTTGAGACATGGCTTGCATAGTTTAAAAAAAAAATATTTAACAGCCTCTTTTCATACCTCTTATCAGGTAATTTCAAGCGTACTTTCCGAGTATGAGTAATGAAAAAAATATTTTCTACATTCAGTGTTTTTTAAATAATAGCTGGTTCTTAAAAACTGTTTTTTCCATTATAATCACGTAGCATTTTCGTGGCAGCAACACAAGCGGTATAAGCCAAATTGAAAACAAACTGAATTCGTTACTGAAACGCCGTTTAAGGGGGAACCCGTGAAAATTAATTATGACTCATCACTTTGTTTAATAGGTTTAAAAAATTAATATAACTATATGTATAATTGAATGTTAGTATGTACCTTATAATAATATTACTGAATCTGTATTCTGCATCTTCGTCCGTTGTAGGCCGAAAAGAGGCTATTTTTCAAAATTTTCTGATACTGTTTACAATACAACTATACTCCACCAAAAATAAAATTTCACTGTAAATCAATTTCAATTCCAAGAACATCATAAAACATCCAATCACTCTAAAATACTAATGGTATATAAATGATAAAAGTTGTGTACAGAATTTTTATTTACACGAGATCGTCTCAGTTCAAAGGGAGTCGCGAGTGAAATACCCGCTTTGATTACACTGGGCTTTTGCGCAGGAAAATGTTAGTTACAAAATATTACATCTCTTTTCTAATGACGTGGCCCTTTAAAAAGGAATTTCTCTTTTTGCTATCATTCGTTATTTTATACCCCTGAGAAAATAATACCTACAATACCTTCGGGTTGAAGTTCAATATTATTTTATTTTTAACTCGTTAGAAATATCGACATGAACACAAGAAATGAAACACAAAAGAAACTTTTTATTATTTATAAATATTGTTTTTTTTCCTTGCGGTGGGAAGGCGGATTAAACTCTACAGTTTCCGCGCGCCCGGGTGCACGGGCTATGTGGGAGTTGCACCCACTAAACAACCGCCTGAAGCAGAATAAGGACGCGTGTCGTTAGCCCGAAAGCTCCAACGACTTCATCGAAGGGGCCAGAAGGTACACTAGGGTGTCACCGGCGCGATAAATATTGCTACAACCTTATGTCCCTGAGAGATGTATTTTTAAAATATTATAGAAGAAGAAGAAGAAAATATCATTATATATTTAATAAATAAATAAATAAATAAATTATAACTATTTATATTTACGTTCTGTTGTCTCTCCTGTTTTACACAGACAGCGAAAGTACCTTGTAGGTGATCTAAACGCTTGTTTTCCGTTTGGAATTAATCGCTTACTAACTGATTTCTTCTTTTCCACAGACGGTATGTGTTCTATTTTTCCGTACTTTTAGTTTTGTTCGTCGGATTGAAAATTACGCGGCAATAAATGGGCCACCACACTTTCGCATTTAGCTTAACCTTGTCTGCGTCGGGTGTCAGTGGTGATGTAAACGTATATTTCATGTTTGGCGTCGCTGAATTATTAATAATTTTAATTTCCAGCGCTTCAACAATTTTACGGCGTTGTTTTTTGCACACTGCGCGCACTTGAAAAAATTTATTCGCGTTGATTGTCCTTCCACTCGAAGGGAAACTCCCGTTCGTATTTTTTGTTGTACTTGTAGCACGTTAACTGTTCGTTTCAAGGGATCATATCTCATACAGTCACGTTGAAAGAGTCCATATCGCATCGCCAAATGTTTTTATAAATGTTTTTTCGGGGTCGGGCTTTACGCCCGGCCCTGCGCTAAGTGGTTGTGCGGCGCCCCACTTGTATGTGTTTTACGCGGTCACGCCACGTTCAAGTCGTTACTTTCGACGCGATATTAAATTATTTACTACGCGCGGAACACTTTAAAAAGCGACTGCTCGAAACAGTTTCGAAGTCTCGACTTCATATACCTACACGAAAAAGAGTTTGTTGGTTTGTCCTTTTATCATGTACAACGGAACGACGTGATTTTTTTGCATCCATATCCATCCATCCATATCAGCTCATTATGCCTCACTACAGGGGTTTAGGCCTCCCCTCAGGATGAGGGTGCTTAGAGCTTAATCCACCATGCTGCTCCAGTGCGGATTGGTTAACGACTGCCATCTGTTGATGGCAACCGAGACCGGGACAAAGTGCATAAATATAGTTTATGAGCTGAAAAGTGACAAAAAGGTACTATTTATTCCGAAAAAAGGTACAGTTCCTGTGGGATAACTATTCTTCATGCTAAAACAGCTGAAAGGGTTTTGATGAAATGTACGAAGATGTGTTAAAGCTTGGAATAACACACAGGATGAATTTCATCCCGGAAAAATACCCGCTCCCTGTGGGGTAGCTATTCTTTATCCTAAAATGACTTTATTTTAGGTGATTACCCTCACAGGACAAGCGACGCTTAGTGTTAACGTTAGAACCTAATTTACATTTTTGTATATAATAATAACAATAATGGCAATTAAAGATATATTTCAATTTCATGAAATTTTGTACGAAAGTGTCTTAAGACTCGTATTAGCACACAGGATGGATGAACTTCATTACGAAAGAACACACAGTTTCTGTGGGAAAGCTATTTTTCATGCTAAAAACACTAAACGAATTTCGATGAAATTTGGTATACAAATTTCATAGTTAAGTTTCAGAATTTTCTAGAAAGTATCAATATCCTGGAGCATCGCGTCTCTTTAGCGGTCCGGTACAACTAACTGTGCAGTCCACGCGAATGAAACCGCGGATGGAAAACTGGTTGAATATAAAAGCTTTTTTCTGCTAAGTGAAATTTCGTTTTTAATTCACGTAGAAAACCGTTTTACAATGTCGACTTTACATCGGCCGTAAAAAGACAAAGTGCCAAACGGCGAAGCGTCCATATTTTTTAATGTGGCATTAGATTCAATGCTATTTCCTTTTTATATAGCAGTCTGTGGGTTATTACTTCGAGCTTTTTATTCGCCATTTTTACATAATGAGTTAAAAATTATTGCGGCAGATAAAACTGCACTAAATTACTTTCGATGTAAACATGTTCACAGAAAAAAAAAAAACGTGAAAATAAAACTCTCAGAAAGGTTTTTATATTAAACAAGTTTATGGAGTAAATCTATACAAATTTATCTATACAACAAATTCCCGGTAAAACATGTACAATAGGTACAGTTCCATTTAAAGTTTATGGTGGATGTGAACAAAGGCACAAGTCCCGTCGCAGTAACCAGTTTTAGGTGTAACGGGACGCGTTGGAGCGAGGAGTATATATGACTGTGCCTGCGCAAGCACACTTATGGCTTTGTATTCCGATCCGCCATAAAGCTTGAGGCGAACTATACGTGTAGTGAAAATGGAATGGTTTATGACTATTCAATTACGCAATATATAGTTTTGTATGGTGTCCTACCGTTTCAGAGATAAGTATATTTTAGTCTGGGAAGTGAAAAAGACTTCATTTCTAGGGTTCGGTACCTAAAGGGTACCAACGGAAACCGTGTTACTAAGGGTCCACTGTCTGTCCGTCCGTCCGTCACAGGGCTGTATCATCTGAACCCTAATGACCGTGAACCGACACTTGAAATTTTCACAATATGTATTACTATAGCCACAATACCAACTAATAATAAAAATAAAATAAAGTTAAAATTTTAAGGGTGTGTACATACAAGAAACGTGTTTTTTTTTTAATTGTACAGTGGTGCGGAACTCTTTGTGTGCTAGTCTGACTCGCACTTGGCCAGCACCAAAAGCACAAAACGGGAACTTTATATTTCATCATGCGCGTCTATCTGTACGGTCCGTCTGTCACACCCTTGCAGTTTCTACGCTCTTAGAAATAGGTAATTGAAATGTTGTATAACAAACAACCGTTTTTCAGACTTTTCCTTGCAGTATAGCACCGCGATAAGCAATAAAAAAAAGGAAAATAAAGTATCCCAAGGATTATATTTTTTCTGACGAAAAAGTTATAAAGAATTAGCAATTTCACACTATTCACAAAAATGGCTTTACCTCTGAAATTGTATGACATTTTAATAGTTAAATACTTTTATTTCGTAGTTCGTTATGCAACATAATCTTGAAATACGTAACAAGAGGAAATTTATGACTTTGTGGAAAAACGTCACCACAAAGGTGCATCCAAAAAAAGTACTGATTCCTCTTAGAAGAATACGCTAGAAACTGATAGAAGCTTTTTTAACGAAAATATAAACATTTTTTTGATAATAAGTGCATAAAGATTAATATTATTGAAACAAACCGATAGGTGAGCGTATTACAAAACTTTCGATTGTAGTTTTAAACTTGTTATGGGGTAAATCTTGAATGTCAACTAGGATCCTATTGTAAAAACATACCTATAAGATTTTGTCATTTTATTGAGACGACAGGGTTAACAAGTTTATCTTTGTTTCTTGTATTAACATTATGGCGATCAAATTTTTTTTTTAATAAAACAATTTATTTTTTTACGTACATTATGTTTTCAAATATTATTATTATTATTGTAACGTCAATGTCATTATATTTTTTAGTCTAATGTTAGCAACTTGATTAATCGTAAACTGCTCTATCTCTACACTGAGAGAAAGAAACGGCCCTCGGCGGTGGATAATTACCGTCGAGTTCAAAGGGAAAATGCACTCCGTAGATCTCTGCGTTTGGAGCGCTGAATAGGATTCGGCGGTTGGAATTGCCGAAGGAAATTCAGATATCTATTTAATCTAATCTAATCCACACAGATTTTGATCGAAAATCTACCGGTTCGGTTATCCCCGAAAGTGGCAAGCGAAAAACTACCGAGTAATTTTCATATAAGTAATTCAGTAAGCAATTTTCATATGGGGCCCCACAGGGTGGCGGCCACCACTCGCGCGTGCATCTTAACCTATTTTCTGCACTTTAATGTACGAAACGTTATTAAGTGTTATCTATTGCTGAAAACTAGATTAAATTTGCTAAAAAGTTATTTATATTTCAAATCGTTTGACCTAAAAACAAATACATTGCGGTTTGTTAAAAAAAAAAAAAATTGCGATAATCGCGAAATAGCTATGTTTTTACATTTAAAAACATAAAATAGAAAGATTCCATACAATTTTTTTAGAAGAAAATAAAAGAAGGATATCGCAAAAATACGCTCAAAAAATGTCGACGGTCCTCCTAAAATAAGTATTCAAATTTTTAATTTTTTTTTCCTTAATATGGCAAGTATTTTATCATACCTTCTATTGAAACCAGTCTGTAATATCTACAATGACATTGGCATTTCAAAATGCTTGAAGCTCAAGCACTCATAGAATGTATTAGGAATCGTCCCAAAAAGGGACGCTGGCTATTCCGAGCTAAAACGCATCGTCCCGATGAGGGACGTTGCCACTTGCGGGGATTACGATCCTCTACAATGGTCACACCAAAGAAAATCTAATCTAAAACTTGTCAAAACTTGCATCAGCAAGGTTTGCGTCGGATAGCATATAGCCATAGAATAGTCATCACTCTGCACATTTACCGCCGGACTCGTCGGTGACTTCCTGCAGTGGTATTGTTGCCGAATAATCTGCGGTAAACGTATAGAATACGACGGGTATAGTCCGCCGAATTATATGGTTAATTAACATTGAAGCGTCCCACAGAGTTATTCGGAGGTTGTTCCGTAGAGTTCTATGACTAATATGCGTAGAATTATTCGGTTTGATCGCTTAAAAATCGTTCTATGGTAATTTTTTTTGGTTCGGCGGTATTTTTTTTTCTCCGTGCATTATTTGTATTATTCATGCCTTACCGAGATGAATATATAGGTATAACCATTTTCGTTATACCTTTAGTTAACTTTTGTATTTATTTTAAACAACAGCTTTTTTATACGTCAATTACAACGCAAACGTTCTGTTTGGAAAACGAATTGGCGTGTCGCAGACGATTGCGACCTCTGTGACAATAGTAACTTTGGAATTGTCAAGAACTTTTCAAGCCCGTACCAAGTGACAAACTGCCAAACTAGTGGCACTTTCCAAACCGCCTTCTTACCCTTATGCTGTGAAACTTCTTAGCGCTTCTCCATGATTTGTTGCCTTAACATTCCAGACAGAAAAGGGATGTCGGATCCGAGACATTGGAAACGCCTTTAGGGTGTCGCTACTTATTGAAATAGCGTACATATAGGTATGTTGTTACAAAGCTTTTATATATAGACTTTGCTGATGTCGCACCAGTTCCGTTTTCATTGATGGCACGTCAATAAAGGATATTCGGGGGAGATACGATATGAAAATTGAAATTATATGTGTCAAGGTGGTTATTTTTCTGTGATCATTTAATCTCTTCTTTTACTATATAGGTTTCCACAAACAATGAATGAAATAAAATTATTTGTTACGTAGGTACTCTAGGCTCAACTAAGCTAAGCTAACTCGTCTCGACTCTTCGGAAAACGAAAATTGTCAAGAAGAAGCACCAAAATAAATCATCAGAAAAATCTACAGTTTCAAGTTAACAAATAAATCCCTCTGAGTGCTACATTCAAACAGCTCCGTCGTTTAAATAATCCCGTACGGAATAATAAGCTTTTTTCAAGCAGTTGTTTCTAACGTAAAGTTTGAATTGTTTTAATGGTAAACCCAGCATTTCCTCGAGGAGCCTTTTAAACATGTACGTATAAATACATTGGCCTACAAATGAATCTTTAACCTTTTAAAAATGGAAACGAGGAATGATTAACCTTAGAATGAAAGAGGACGATTTTCGAAAATCGAGTTTTCATCTGATCTCCACGTTTTGAGGTCCAGTGAAGCCATTCTGACCATTTTCAGCTGGACGTCCGTATGTGTGTGTGTGTATGTAACTTTTTTTGTCGTACGATATCTTGAGAACGGATTGATCGATTAAGACCCGTGATACGGCGTTTGAAAGGGTTCACTGAGACATAGATTTGATTATATTTTGAAGTCAATCGGTCGCGGTGCTTCAAAAATATTCAAAAAATAAATCTCAGAAAAGTAAATATATTTTAACGTTTTTTTAGTACTCTGACATACATTATTAAATCAGGAATGAGAATATCCAACTTAATTCTTCATTCCCTCTTTTAAAAAAAGTAATGGAAAAGTATTCTTCTACACTTTTCAAATTTTTTTATCTTGTTATTTCCAAAGAAAAATATTTTTATTTACAAAATCCTAGTAGTTGCAGACTACCTCACCAACGTTTTTTTATTTGTTTAATATATAAACTTAGGAATACATAAATACATAGCGAAATAACCACCGATGCACCACTAGTAAGGCAGCTTGCTATCTACGCACGCGTCGATTTGAACACACTCGTGCCAGTACTACGCTGCAAAGTTCCATCCACACGTACTTACTCGGTCGCCATTGCAGTGCTTCATTGGTTATTCAGTGACAGGGAATATAGAGTTTTTATTACGTCTATGGTCTATTACTTAACTAATAAAAAAAAATATATTTCTGGAATTAACCCATACATGTTGGAAGCGGTCCTAGCTGGTACTACTTATTCTTATTTCTTGTATTACCATTAAAAATATCATTATTTTTCTTAGATCACTAGATATTTTAATAGATACATAAAGTTGTCATAGATGTTTTTTTTTTTAATATTTTGAAGCTAAGTGTTTTTTTCTGTTTCTATATATTCGGAACATAGGTACTTCATTTTATTTTTCGGTATCAACTTCATTTAAATTATCCATGTATATGTAACTTTAACTGTAACTGTTCTTTCTCCAAATAAACAAATAAGTATCTGTATAATATTTTATATAACAACTTCGTCATAGTCTGGGCTCATATTTCTCAAAAGGAGGACCTACTGCAACAAAAACAAACAACCCTATCTACGGACGTAGCGGAAAAGTGACATGCAACGATCTTGCATTTCTGGTCTTTAAAATTGCTTTCCTAAAAATAGTCAAATTTTAATTTACTTTGAATAAAACACAATATTCATTCGATATTGTGTTTTATTCAAAGTTAATTAAAATTCGGAATTAATAAGAAATACGGACTATTTTTAAGAAAGCAATTTTAAAGACCAGAAATGCAAGATCGTTGCATGTTACTTTTCCGCTACGTCCGTAGATAGGGTTGTTTGTTTTAGTTGCAGTAGATCCTCCTTTTGAGAAATATGAGCCCTATGACGAAGTTGTTCGGCTTCGGAGGGCACGTTAAGCAGTCGGTCCCGGACGCTGTCAATAGATGGCGGTCGTTACAGTTCCCAACCCGCAGTGGAGCAGCGTGGTGGACTTAAGCTCCAAGCCCCCCTCCTCACCCTGGGGGAGGCCTAAGCCTCTGCAGTGGGGTAAAAATGGGCTGATGATGATGATGATGATTCATTCGATAGCACAGTAGTCTAACTGCAAACTGAAATATTGAGCTTAGCGCCATCACAAACTATTCAAATGAACATAACACTTAACGCAACGAACGGCAGCTTTGCAATCGGTCGAAATCCGAATATCAAACTTTCGCGTTAAAGCAAGCACTTACATATTATTTGACCGATAACGTTTTAAGTAGTTTTAGTTACAAAGTTCCTACGTCTGTCTAAAGCAATATAAATGAAGACATGTGTGGCCAAAGGTCGTAACTCACAAAATAGACATTTTGAGAAAACAGAGTTTAAAGTTTCTCTTAATATGAACCTTGTTGTGCATTACTTTAAAATTGATTAAAAATTACAAAAAAACCGCTTTTATAGCATCGAGAATAGATTAAGCGTATCATAAATCCTTTGTTACACCAAAAAACAGGTTTTTGATTTTTTGCAGATATGACCTTTGGCCACTCATGTCTTCAAATATTGCAGTGGCGAAAATGGGTTGTATTTTTCGTAACTTTGATGAATATTTTAGTTATCTTTAGGCACCTCGTGTTTTAAATGAGTCTTATTTAAGATCAATGTAACTAATGGCGAAAACGTAATCTTTTTTCTAGCATTCAGCTGTCTGTCTGTCTGTCCGTATGTTCGTTTATCTATCTCAGAAACCATTTGACGTACAAACTTGAAATTGAGAATAGTAAACATTATGTTGACGAGTGATTACGTAGCATATATATTTCTACATCAATCACTTAAAAATAATCAGAAAATATATTGAGGGGGACCAAAGTGGGTAATCTAATTATATTAGTCTTGTGGGATATGAAAGAACTTGAGTAAGTAGATACTTAAAAGTACATCAATACAATGCTAATTTTCCGAGCTGTTCTTAATAATGTCGAAAATCTGTTCATTCCTTGCAGTCGGAAAAATATGAATAAATTGAAAATAGTGTATTTTATCTATATTTTATTAAAATATTTTTTTAGTAATCAACCGATCTTTTAGATTTCGAGGAGAACTGAAGAGACTGTTTAACTATTTTTTTCAGTCGTGCATTGCTTTTTATCTATAATACAGTGTTCAGGAGTGACAAAATTTACAAAACTAAGCAATACAAAACTTTTGTATAGATAGATACCCACTAAAAATAATGTGAAAAAGAAACGGCCCTCCCTAATAAAAAGTTCTCGCTAGTAATATTATTCTGTAATAAAATAGCGCTGCATTTATTGGTAAACTACTCAGGAGTCAGGAGCAATGCTGACGGTGCATTCGTTCGGAATCCTGTGTGCGAGTTCCACTCACACTCAGCACATTTTATGATAGAAAGGCTTTACAAATATATCGTATTATGTTATCAGACTCGATACGGCACACTATAAAAACGGCTTCGGCTGACGGTCTATAAGTGTCTGTGACTTCTTACCCGCGTCTAACGCCCGTCGTGTATTGTTTTCTAATTGGTATCATGAACCGAATAAAATGATTTTAGCGATCCATGGAATGGGAGACACTTTCGGTAAAGGGATCATGTACCACGTGATGCGATTTCGTCATAACTATTAAAACTAGTGCATTATGAAAAAAATATCCGTATGACTGTCGACTGTACAATACAAGTTAAACAATGCATAATATATGAAAGTTTTACGGCGAAGGACAGATCGCGAGTATATGTGGGACCTTGTAAAACTCATTTTCGTAAGCCACGTTTAGCATATTCACATTAAGTGTGTGGCTACCGCAGACATGCTTTCCGGCCGGGCTCAAGGACAGACCCCTTATAAATTATGTCTAAACTCTATTTCACGTGAAACAATCCGTATTTGATCTAGTACTATTTTACGCGTTACGAAATGCGTCTTATAATCCTTTTGTTTTTTTTTTATTATTTTCATAAAAAAAATAATTTTCGAATATACGAAAGAGTCATTTTTCAAAAAAAAAACTAAGTTAATGGCTTATCTTTCTTATTATAACTGTATGCGACTGGCGACTTTAGAAATATTTGATAGTGAGACAAAATTGTACGGTGACGGTAAGTTATTTCGTAAATTTATGATTGAGTAAAGATTCTTTAACCTATTCGTTACTCATTAACCATATTTGGTCAGATTGAAGTTCACAACCCATTTAATTAACAGGGACAATTGATTGATGACTAGTTAAAAGGTTAAAGTAAAGAATAGCTTCCTTAATCATAAACGATCAATAACAGTGTTTTAACATTATTTTAATGAAAGTGTGTTTTGTCTTTGTCTCTCATATGAAATGTGGAAGTAGACAATAAAAGACAAAACATATATTAGTTTAAATACTGTTATAGAACTTTATGAACAATACAGTAAAAATACATATTCTACGTTTTTACATTTCAGGTTAGATAATAATGTAATAACTATCCAACTACATAATAATTATAGGTTATGAAGGTTTACTTGGCCAAAGAAAACAAACCAGTTATATTTTGATATATATTGACGACCGATTAGCCTAGTGGATAGCGACTCTGCCTACGAAGCTGGAGGTCCCGGGTTCGAATCCCAGGTCGGGTCAGTATTTATATGATGAATATTGATACTGGTACCGGGTCTTGGTTGTTATATGTATGTGTTGTCTTCGCTTGGCACCCAGAACACAAGCTAACGCTTAGTTAGACGTAGTTGTGATGTGTACGTTATTATTATTATATTTTCAAAATATGCGACACGAATTGCGTGCAAGTGAGTTGAACGAAGGGATCGTCTGCGTCCGGACTCACCCTCACCCCAAGTTTGTGCGTCCCACGAGGATAGAAAGTCACTTGCCGCAGCATTAACAAATGAGAGCGTAATCCATTGTCACATGAGCAAGTTAATATGCGATTCCCTCCGTTGAAACTACGCCTTGTGTACAACGCTATTGAAGCCATTCAAGCCAGCCAGAAGCCAGAGTCATTGCTAACCTTAGTTCAGCTCAATGTTGTTTTATCGAGATGCGGATCGGAAACGAAGCGTTTACCAAACATGGTACTTATTTCAAAGTTTCTTGAAGAGTTAACGTAAATTAAATAGTGAGTAATTACTGTAAAATATATAAGGAAATCTATGAAAAAATATTATATACTCAGATTGTTGTTGTTGATAGTCAGTTGATTTGAGTGTTGTTGATAGTCAGTTGATTTGGGTTAGTCAGTGAAGCAAGTCAGGCCTTGGCCTCACTTGCTTCACCCGCAAAGCTTCCACTGATGTTTGCTGCAGCAGTATACCTCAGAAACAGTTCAAAACCTAGGACTTAAGACGGGTAAAGTATTCGTTTACTGATATGATCCGACCATTATTTGTCCTGATCCGCAATCATGTGGAACACCACGACAGTCTAAAGTACTATAATCACAGAACCTTAGTGCGTGAATTGAATTCGTGCTTGACCGGTTTCGTCTTCCAATACTTCATTATAATGAGCAATGAGTCTCGTTATTTATGAACTAAAAGCTTTACCTACTTTTGATTTACATTCTGTTATTTATGAGCTTAATTTTCGTGAACCGACTATACTCTGTGGGCTTTGTGAGTATTATTACGATTCGATAACTAATATTCAACGTATATATAAATAGTGGCTAGTATTTTTAAATTTCTGAAGTTATTTTTAGCTGGAATGAATGTTAATCAAGTTAATCGCTAAAATATTAACACATGAAAAGAATTATTTAAGGACAAAACCAAGTCCCAAAGTAAGCAAGTATTATGCATAAATAATATCGTCATCATCATCAGCCCGTGAGTCTTCACTGTAGGATATAGGCTTCTCTCAAGGCTCGCCACCACACATGGTCCTCCGCCTTTCGTATCCAACTACCGCAACAAATAATATCAGTGATATTAAAATATATTAATTAAGTCTTAGGAATAAAATCACATTGTTCAACGAAGGTGAGTAGCCAAAAACAATAAAAGTACGAATTGTCTAGAAGAACTCTTCTGCGCTTACCGTCTAACCACTATTCTTCTAGTTAGTTGGTGTATCTTTGGCAAGTTTTAGTCCGGCTTCAGTCCGCGAGGTCCCCGCGCGCCAGCCTTCACCTTCGCCAAATTACTTTTCACAGTTTCAATACAGTGAAGTGAAGCTTCTGACTCTATTGAAATGTGATTAAAACTTAAGACTTAGTTAAAATTATGGAACTAATAAGTATAAAACCAAATGTTGCTGTCAAATTTATTAACTTGACATAACCATTCATAACTGTCAGATGTGTGCTATGTAACATGATTCTGACAATGTAAAGCCAAATAATTATTTGCTAATGCTTCATACATCAAGAATCAAAATGTGAGTAAAGATTATCTAAACACAGATTTTAATTGTAATCCTTACGTACATTGGCATTCACTGTTACTTTTGTTCAGTTTGTGAGAATATTTCTAAAGTCACTTAGTTCACTTCTTGTATTCGCCATGTATTCACACTTTAAAGTACTGACTGGCCAGTAAGTTGTATCGCCGTATACACTTAATCAAGTTGTGACAGAATGATAAGTTACCTCGTAGAATAGAGAAGACAAAATATCCGAGATTACTATACCGGACTTTCCATAATAGTTCTGTGTATTTGTATGTCTATGTTTAATTTTTTTTACCAGGGGTCATAGACCAATGAAGCACTGCAATGGCGGCCGCGTGTTTGTGTGAGTAGAACTTCGCAGCGTACTGGCGGTCGATAGATAGACAGAAGTTGACGTATGCGTACATAGCCAGGCGACTAACTAGGGGGTCGGTAGTTAGTTAGTTACTCTACATCCCGGTATTTCTAGGATCATGCCAGGAGTGGTAAACTATCGGTCCGTTTTAAAACGACATTTAAGTCGTTTTCCAAGGACGGTAAACCTCTGTCCATATCGTGACTAATTTCTTATACGAGTATTAACGTCCCGCCTTCTTCGCGTGGCACGCAAATTTTCAAAACGTCAACATTAAGACATGCGGACCCTTGTGTGCATGAGTCACGCATGAGTACACTTATCCCTTTTAGCCAAGCTTAAATATTCATATATCACGCCGCTGTTCGAACACTTCGGCATTGTGGTAAGGTTCATTACTTTCTCTCCAGTTTCAAACGAGCGAATGGGCACATTGGATTCGCAGAATGAAAAGGCATACATTATGAGGTATCAGTCGAGACCTGTAGGTATAATGCGACCCAAGTATTCCATAAACAATGATATATAAAACTCTATGCAATACCCGAAACTAACAATATTTCAAATAAATTGCTATTAATATTTTCAGCAAAAAAGATTTCGTTGGTGGCAAAGCCACCGCATAGTTTTTATGATATATGGTGGAACTACTCTAAATAAGTTTTTCTAGGTGAGGTTTTTTTCGGTAGAGCGCTGCGGCGGATGTGTTACCATTAAAAGTGAATTCCTGTCATGTGAACTAGGGTGGCTCGATCAGAGTTTGAAAAATCTTTTTCTGACGGCAGTGTATTCTGGGTATGGCATAGTAATATAACTAAACCAATATAAGAATATAAGTTGGTTTTCATGATTAAAAAATAATATTTTGCCTTTTAATTGTTTTTAGGGATTCGTTCCTCAAAGGGATCCATATAGGATCAGTTTGTGTATACATACGCAAGATGTTAGATTAACTATAATATACCAAATCTAATAGGTATTCTCTGACATCATCGGTTGTCTGTTATTATTTTGTACAGAGGAGCAAATATCAAAAGGGGGTGTGAGTGTTTACTTTACTTATTTTTGATGACATGGAGGCGAGGGGGTTTGAATGTCGATAATGTCACCAAAGAATAAAGTAGTGAAAGCCACACGACATTGAACCTCCAAGCATTTAACAGCAAACATCCTATGTCATCGATGATTTAAATTCATGGGTTCAAGAGTGTTGAACTAGGATAATAAAAATTATTAATTCAAAACATGATAAAAAAAATTTTTGTAAATTTTTCATTTCATTAATAATACTTGCTTCTGAATAAGAGTCAAAGAATCAACGAATATTGTAAATGTTATACAAAACTTTGTTTACTTTCCCTGATAAAAGGAAGGGCGTTAGAAATTTCTAAAACTCAGATTATGTAGTACTTAAACGGCCCCATATCTCTCTCTTATTTCACATTTTATCGTTTAATTAGTTCTATCATATTATAAAAAGTTTGTCATTTCGCTATCGCTATGTAATGCTACCTGTCGGTAAAAGCCTGAAGCTGTGTACGTCGGTCCAAAAAGCGTTAGTTTGAGATAATCCCGAAGTCATCCAGCAAAAAGCTGTTTTGACATGGAATCATATACCGTCTCTTACACCGATGACAAATAAAACGGAAGTATGCAATAAAAGTCGAGCTTTACCAAAACGTGTTTCTGGAAAACGCGTACGCTACGTATTCAGAAGCTCGTTTAGATGTAGTACTTAAGTCGATCGAGCAAGTACGGTCGCCCAGTTACAATACTAAAGAAAATATATCTTTTTCTTCGGTGGTGTTCCATCAAAGTTCATGTGTCGTATTATCGGATCGTGTTACTGATGTGTATATATATATTTTTTTATATTACACAAATATAGATATTTTACACTCAGACACAAAACAAATAGACATGTTCACATACACATATATTCGTCCCATGCTGGAAGCGAACCCGCAACCTTTCGATCTGCGGTCTTCATATACTTCTTAAGATATCACACTTTTCTAAATTCAAAGTTTAAGTCCGATATATCCCCACATTCCCAATTATGAGAATACAAAAGAATGCATATGGTGGTAAACTATTGACGGAAGCTTTTAACATAACAACTTAAATCAAATAATTACTTACGCCCTAAAAAGCCGAATTTTATTATAACTTAAACCCGACTGCAAAAGCATTTATAGAAAAAAAAAATACTTGCTAACTGAAAAGAGAAAAATAAGTTATATTCTATAGAATTTGGTTTGAACAATGCAGAATGCACCAAACAATGCAGATATTAATTTTTTTTTTATTTAAGCAGATATTAAAAAATACTATCAGAAATATATTAACTGAGGCTTTCTCTAAAAATTAAAAGTTTAGGTCTATAAAATGTTTTTAATAAAATCATAATAAATAATAACTTAATGTAAGCTGTCTTCTATAATAAAGTGTTTAATAAATACATTGTTGTCAAGAATTCCAAAATTACAAAGCTCTTAAAACCCGCAAACTATTGAATCGTCAACAATAAAAACAGCCAAACGATGGAAGCGCCCTTTTATTATAATGGAATCCTTTTCTAGATAAATTAGGCAATAGCTTTCTTTCGATGTTGTGGTATTTCTTTTATAGACCAGTAGGTATACAGCCAAAAGTGTTTAGTCAGTACAAATTTAGTAAGTATTCACATCTCGTTTTTCTCATTCCGCTTACTATGAGGATATTACAGTGATATCGTTAATTCGGACGTCCGCCGCTTCATTTCTAGACCTTATTTTCGTATGTATGTACTTACCTATATTAATTAATTGATCAACTTCCACAAAAATAGACTTATTTACTAAATAAATAAATACTAGTAATCGTAACCACAGAAACCCTAAACTGAAAGTTAGTTCGTAAACATTTGCAAATCTATCATAAAGCAATTGGCGACATAAGCTTCTATACAACTAAGTCAATATTACAATTCCATGAGGTATAGGTGTGTATCCTGATACGCGATACCCGAACGCAGCGACCTGTTTCATATTTATAAGGCTGTGGGACCGTGGTTCGAATCTGGGCGTGTACCAATGAGTTTTTCTGACTTAAGTACATAACTATCACTGACTTCGTGCCTCGTTAACAGTTTGTTCCGGTTGCCGTCAATAGATGGCAGTCGTTACAATCCAGACGGAGCAGCGTGTTAAATTAATCTCCAAGCCCCCTCATCCTGGGGGGGAGCCTAAGCCCCTGCAGTAGCGTATAATGGGCTGATGGAATGGAAATAGGTGCGTATCGAGTCACACATAAAAGATTCTATAGTTATAAAAATAATCTTCTTCAAAAATAACTATTTTAACTTCTGGTAGAGTTCTTCAAAGCTGTCCTTGAGAATTAAAATGCGAGCGCTGCCTTGTCACTCTACTACTGACTACTGAACTGCGAAGGGTAATGTTTGCCAATGTATGTCTATTTTTTGGCACGCTTTGTAGCCTAAACGGCTTGATGGATTTTAAAATATGAGGTGTCTTGAATTCGTCTTCATTGTGGGAGTGACATAGAGTATAATATTTAAATATAGCGCCTGTGAATAAAAAAAGGGAGAATTATTTATAATTGTTTTGTTAAAAAAATTTAGGTATCTATAGGAAGCTAGTAAATAGCTGATTTTAAATACGTGCATATATGGACACAAACTACAAAAAAACCGGCCCAGTGCGAGTAGGGCTCGGACGTGAAAGCTTCCATACCATCACAGTACATACAATATAAAAAAATCTGCAGATTTCGTGCTTTTCAAAAATTTGGTACCGTACAATGCCTGTAAGCTCTTGAATTTTTTGACACTACTGCTTTTCGTCTACCTTTATAACTTTCAGAAGTATAGGTAGCCGAATCTCAGTCTTCCAGGTAACTGATTTGATAATCATTTAATAAAAAGGGAACCTGCCCAGATCACAGTTTTCGACCGATTCCAAAATTTCTTTTTTCAAATGGTAGTAACAATCTATCTGCTTCGGAAACTTTTTATCATTTTCTCGATATTGGCTTTCGTTTTTTAAATAATCTACTTTTTGTCCGAAAATCGGGATATTTTGTCTTTTTTCACCGTTTTCCATTTTCCGAAAAAGGTTACGGACCGATTTCAAAAAAATACATAATATACGATGCCCTACAAGCTCCTGCATTTTTTGACTTCACTTTCTTTTATCTATCATCATAAATTTCGGAAAAATAGCCGAATTACACTTCCTCACGAAAACGATCTGATAAACATCCTCAATGTTAAACTTTCTTGTATAGGGCCCTCTTCAATTCTTAAATTTATTTTTCATTAGCGGTCGTACCCGGCTCCGCCCGGGTGGACTGCAAAACGTTTCCCTTCCCATTCCCTTCACCACCCCTCCTCCCTTCCACCCACTTACTCTCCCCTGTCCTCCTATTCCCTTACCCTATCTCTCCCCTATCAACCCTCCCTCTACACTCCCTAAAAAGTCCTTTTTTTATCTTCTTGTACTATACCTATCTATTAGATTACAAAGTTACAATGCATTTTTAACAAATCGCCAATGCTTTGAAAATTCGCAAAACGAACACAACCGTCAATGGCCTCTGCCCTCACGCGCACCTTACGCGCCTGTCCGCGTTCGGGTCGAGCACTTAGCGATGAGCGACTTCTTTCTACACCTCGCCCAAATATTGCCTATGTTACTTGCTGAGAATGTAGTTTTCTATAAGTGAAAGAATTTTTTAAATCAGTGTACAACTGTGTAGTCCACGCGAGCGAAGCCACAAACGGAAAGCTAAATAAATATAGCCTATGTTACTCAGGGTGAATGTAGCTTTCTAATGATGAAAGAATTTTTAATCGGCGCAGTAGTTTTTGAGTTTATTCATTACAAACATACACACAAAAATACAAAAATTTCCTCTGTATAATATTGGCGGTAATAAGAAATGGCAATTTGTTTCAGCAATGTAGAATGCACTATGCAATGTTTTTTTTATGTTATGTTCGATACCTACTTAGTTGAAGTTGAGTACATTGCAAATCTTATGCCAGAAAGTTCCAGAACAAACGACAACTGATTTAATTCGATTGTGGTTTTCTAGAAAGCACTGGAACGTTCGGACTCTTTGAATAAAATATAAAATCACGCGTTTTCCAAGCGAAAAGTCGTAAGATTTCAGTGAGTTCGTGACAACCAAATCAAGGTTAAGCTTTAGAAAAGAGAATTGTCATAGTGACCTGTTGATTTTACAGGAGTAGTTATTGTATTCATTTTGCTGTGAACTACTTTTTAAAAAATAAAATAATTAAGGGCTTTTCGTATGTTTTCTGACTTTCACAAAAATTTCTGGACCCGTTATTGCTGTCAGCATTTATGGAATCACTCAGAAGAATAACAAACATTCTATCTTCATGCAACCGCGTTCGGCTGCTTTAGTTGATTACGTCCTCATATTTAACATAAATTTCATTGGGATAGAGGAACTCATTTCTTTTATCTTATCTTTCACAAATCACAAAAAAAATGAGTTCAGACGCACATATATGTCGAGCGAGACCACACAGAATGAATGACCAATACGTACCTACGTGAAATAGCCAATTTAGATAATGCAAAAGGATCAAATTTAATCCAATCAAAAAACTAGTAAATAAAATATTTTTTTTTTTTTGAAATTTTTTTTATATCAATTTCCATTCAAAATAAATTGTTAAATCGTTTTGAACACATACAATAACGATGTAAATTTACGAGTATGTCAACCAAGAAAATATAGTGTCGAAAATGCAAGGCCTCTTATTTCCACCCTTTGGTTTGGAAAATTAATAAAAGATCCCGCGTCTCGTACTTCCGAAACGATCGAAAAACTGACTTGAGTGAGACCATTGCGTCATTATCGTGTCATATTATCGCTCCGATCAAATAGATACATAAGAGCGAAAGAAAGAGAACAATAGATGAAAATATGTGAAAATATAATGAGAAAAATATGAAACGTCAAAATACGCCTAGCGTAATAATTTTTTTGCTTACAATTTCGTGTTTACGACGCGGAAGCTCGTGATTTCTGATCGATCGATCTATCGTTTAGATAAAAAAAAACAAAGAAATAAAGAGAAACTGGTATACATAAACATCGGAAAAGTTAGAGTAGCAATATGAGTAAAATATATAAGTATGTTTGGCGGGGATGTATCTAGTTACTGGATATGAGGTCACCGAATTCGTTAGATTTCGAAGCGGCCCCAAGTCTGACGCTGAACTGGGGCATTTCAAGCACTCCTTTGACTCGAATTCAAAGTACGCTCGTGATATACAATCTCGCTAGAGTGTGATGTATGAAAGTATCTTAAATACTATAACACCAGCTCAGGGCGTTTACTTGTATGATGCATGTATGAGAATGGCAGATATTTTTGAACTCATTGACCACTTACAATTGTTAGAACTATAAAGTAAATAAATTTGACAGCAGCTCTCACAAAATGAACTACAGGTATTAATTATTTTTTTTTAATTTCTACATACCATCGGTAAATAGGCACCTTATCTTAATTTTTTTTGTTTTCATTTTCAGCACATGTACCTACTTTGTTAAAGATGTCGGAAAACAGTCATAAAAACAATATGTGAAACGAGGTAATTGCGTTTCTGCTGTCAAAGACTTCGAGAATTTGGGAACAAGTCTTATTTCAGCTACCTTAAACCTACTTCACTTCAAGAACAGCAGCCGAAAAATTAACAAAATATCATACAAAACTTCCACTAGCTCTGACAGTATGTCTATGCTTGCTAACGTTGTTTAAATTAAGCATTTATCATTTCTAACGTGACGTAATTGTATGCGAATAAAATTACTTGTTGAATCGAATCCATTATTTAATGTCGGATCTAGATTGATAAGTAAGTAGTCAAGTCTAATGAAATATTTAATATGCATTTTGCATCATAACTGCATATGTAAGTACAAAACCGAATTTATTAACTATGTAATTACGTTGATTATACTAATAATAAAATTATGATTATTTTGCCAATACGTTAGGGGCCGTCCATTAATCACGTGAGGCTTGAAAGGGGGGGGGGGAGGGGTTTGACAAAAATCACGAAATGTCACAAGGGGGGAGGAGAGTGTAGTAAGATATCACGTGTATTTATTTTTTCAAACGCGCTATTTTTAAATCGAAAAGTGGCGTGTAGTGTACACCATTCGTTTATTATTTTTATACCAATCAAAAACAACCTGTAACTTTTCTGTCTAGACATTTTTATCATGGTCCTTAATTTCAGAATAAAATAAGATTGTACTTTATACCCGTATTTAAGATAATATTCTTAAAAATTTAAGAATTTTTGTAGATAGTAATAATACACGTGATGTTGGGTGGGGGTGGGGGGGTAGTCTTAGACCTCACCATGTATCACCAAGGGAGAGGGGGGGTTAAAAAATTCTTTAAAAAAGATCACGTGATTAATGGACGGCCCCTTAGTAGGTACATAAATTAGCAGATACGCAATTTCTGTTCTAGTAATAAACAAATATTTGTATCAGAGATCACAAGTCCACTCCCAAACTGGGTTAGTCTCCGTGAGTATGACGAAAAAACTATAGCCATCTCCCAGTTCAACTATATTCAAGAGTGCGGAGTTATTCCTCCGCCTCACTACGCCTTCTCCCTAACCTCTCCCTATTCCATACGAGTAAATACCTACCTAACTACCTATACTATAAACAACATACTCGACACGTGTGAGGATATACTCGAAACAAATTTACAAATCACTTCACTCAACGATACTGTATTTACACTTACATTTCCGTGTAATTATTATTTTACTCTTTTCATTAAGCCAAACGCAAACGTCAGACAACCGCCTCTAAGTACTTCATTATGCATCATTCGTCCCAAACCGTAACGTCAAAGTCTAGATAAGCTGAAAATCCTGTCGCGTTTCGCGATAAAAAAACAATCTAAAATTGTAATCTGTAGAAACAATTGGATTTACATATATACATATATGTATAAGTCGAAATAAATATGACTTGAATGTTATATATGGTATTGCAGGCGAAGACAATCCAAAATGACCAAACGTATTGGTTGTTATAATTTTTCACTTATTGCCCACCACCAAACATATTTTGGTTATTTGCTTGTACCCATCTGCTATATCTTATAGAACATTTAAGTCATTTTTGTACGCAGTGTACTATATTCACAGTCTATAGGTTAGAGGCCTTGTTTTATTTTTCTGTTTTCAGTTAATTACTTTTTACGCTGTTGAGATTTTTTTAATTTTATTAGATTTATCATTTTAATTGTGCTCAAAGAGAAGTAGGTACCTTCCAGGTTTTGAGGAAGCACTATATAGTATGAAAATACCTTGTATCAAATATCATATATTTTATAGACGTGAACTAATTAAGACGTGAAAAAAATTAAAATTTACTAGTCAATGGGGTCACAGACGTTCATACCTTTACCCCTTGCTGAGCGAATCCATCTTGACGTACAGACAGACCGAAAGGTGGACTGCAAAGTCATCGTGTAGTTTTCCATTTGAGGTGCAAAATTAAAAAAAAAAACGCTACGAAAGCCAGATATATCATTTAATACGACCGCTTAGCCTAGTGGGTAGCGACCCCGCCTGCAAAGCTAGAGGTCCGGGTTCGAATCCCAGGTCGGGTCAGTATTTATATGATGAATATCGATACTGGTACCGGGTCATGGTTGTTATATGTATGTGGTGTCTTCGCTTGGTACCCAAAACACAAGCTAATGCTTAGTTTGGGGCCTAGACGTTATTGTCATGTATACGTTATTATTATTATTATTATATTTTTGAAGAAAAATTTCGTACCACAACTATATAAATATGTATGTCGTGAGCAACTATGAACAGTCGGGTAGGTTTATCCAGCCGGCGGGTCATTAGTTAATGGACAGGCTTCTAAGAAATAATAGTGACAAGATGGACGGCACTTTGCATGCCACCCCTTTTCACTCGAGTACACCTCTGTCTCGAGTTTTTCGTTCCAAACTTTTAACTCTAGTAAGGAACGTATGAGACGATAACTGTGTTTGGGGTTGGAACGGTATGATAAGCTCTAAATATTTACTTGTAAGCGTTTTCGTAAAAATGCCAAATCAAATGGAATACTTATTTCAGTAATAGAACCCAGCAGGTTGATTTTGAACTACACTACAACTACAACCAGCGCTACATATAACACGGGTGACATTTAAAACTATTTCTCTGGTGGAAAGCTAATTTTCCTAAAAGTTCAAATTTCCTTATCATTTTTCTTAATATCTAAAGAGAGTAACAAATATAACACTCACTTTTCGCGAAAATAAACGTTTTTGAATGCGACTCTTGGCAATATTGAAATAGCTTTATCGCTAAGTGACTTAACACCCGTTCGGAATCTACCTGCTGAAGAACGATGTAACCTTGTCAATAAAGCATCTCCGCTTCAGGTCAGGAAATTACTTGTATTTAGAAAAGTGCGTGAAAACTTAAACGCACTGTAGCTTTTTACAAACTTCAAAATTGTCTTCAAGGCCTTACTTTTTTCTCTTGAAGGGTCTTTCATAAAAACGATTTCTTTATTTTGTGTAGCTATTAATTTAACACTAAAAAGAGTAGACAACTGATGAAACATATTTTGACATTGAAAATATCTTTCAGATCGCATAATAATTACAGAAATATATACTTAAGTATATATTCATTAGTTTGAGAACTTAGTAATTGAGGTTAAACTATAAGAAAGGTTTATTATTTTTTGCTTTTTAGTTTTTTTTGGGCGGTTTAATTTTTTTTTACGTATATTTCAGTTACACATAAAATTGAAATAACTTTTCTAATTTTATATGGAAAACGTCTTAAAGATGAAAAAATCACCGTTAATAGTAGGTAATACGTGTTCGAGTGTTTTATTGTTTAAATTTTCTTAGAAATCTTTCGGTGACGTTCTCAACGGGAAAACAATTCTTCGAATTGTGAATTTAAGTGATAAAATAATTTTATTAATATTCCATTTAACTTTATGCAATTAAGGTAGTTCAATTTTCTGTAATTTTTTTTTAAAGTTTTTTAGTTAAAAGGGCATTTAGCAGCGGGTTTTAATCTTTTAAAATGATCATGAAATCTTCGTTTTACACACAAAATATGTTGTAGGACATTATATGATATTATAATCTTTATAACTACCTAAAATAATAAAATATAAAATGGTATCTCCGATAAGAAAATATGTACGGTAATACGACTAATCATAATCAACTCTCCTTTAAATTTTATGTAAGAAGTAAAATGTAAGTAGACACATTTTCTTTGTCTCCAGTTTTGTATCTCTGTTATTTCAGCGGGAATATTATGTGAACGTGATAAAATTAGGTCCGCCATAAAGACAACTGTCGTTATAAATTTCGTTATAGTGGCGGTAAATATTCACAAACTTCTTATCCTAAAGTGTAGGAAGCAAAGCAAGGAGGAATTTCCAGTCAATTCATGACTCTATCGGATACAATTTATCTGTATATACATGTCGTCGGCAAGTTACTTACTTACTTAACCTATATGAATCAAATTCTAAATTAATCAATAGACTTATGAGTAGCTCGTCGCTCCGCTCCGCTTCGCTCCTTGTGTTGATATGATCAGACTAACCTAAATAACCTACTAATTTGAAAAAAGTTTGAAATTGACGACGCCGCCGCCGCGCCGTTCCTAATCAGACGAATTATACGATTTTTCGACGACATAGGTTACATATAAAAACAATCTACGAAATTATACCTCTAAGAGGATAAAGCAAAGTTGACTAAATTTTAAAAAAAAACTCTTTTATTACATCTGGAAATTAGTTGATAAACAAATCCTGGCCGTTAATTATTTTCCGTTAATCTTAAATGAAAAATTACTAAACGCTATTATAAATTTTTTTTTACTTCATTTAATACTGGCTGACAATAACCTTTCTGTTTAAGTAGAATAATAAGAAAAATATTTTTATTCGATTTCTTTTCTTTGACATTTTGTTTTCTTTAAATTTGTCATATCGTTATCTAATACAAAGAAATTTGATTTGATTGAGGCGTAATTTGAAATAGCATCATTTAAAACTTCACAACGTGGAGTGCCCAAGCTCAAAATATTTTATAAATTAGTTCAAGATACGCAACGAGTGCCGAAGAATTTACCGCAATTGCCGTATTTGGGATATTTTGAGACTTTCCCAAAAGCTTCTTTAAATGTAGTTACACTGGATTTCACAAGTCAACAGTAAGAATAATATTAAAACGATATATTTACAAATGTTATGTAAGTAGATGGTTTTGTACAGGTTTTATTTCCTTTTATTTGAAGAACGAGCCGATCGTTCCGAGCCGAATTGAACGAATTTCTTTACAATCATATGGACTGATGACCACTCCTGGACGAAAACCAATCCCTTAAGAATGACTGAGTTTTACAATCAAATTCGATTTTGATTCAATCGTTGGTATGCGACACATTAGAAGAATTAAAAAGTAGCCTCTTAACAGCTGTCTCTGCGTAAAGCGACACGAAAACTAGGGTCGCTTTGAACACTTATTCTAATATGCAATCGTCTTTAGCGACCGATCCAAAAGAAATGTTCCTAAAAATTTTCTCATTATTAGCTGAAATAAAATTCTACGTATGAACAAACTGTGCACATTTTTATATTCTTAAAATATACCAAATCTTTGTGCTTACTTAATTGCATGACATAAGAACAGTTTTTTACAAAATTTTACCAACTTCCCGTGTTCGGTTTTTTTTTGGTCCAATATAATGATTTGTTCCCGACAAAAAAAGGGTCGATTGGTGTAAAACAGTTTTCCATGAATTTTACGATTTGTCTCGTAAAAATCGCCTTCGACCGAAGAACTAAATATGCAAATTCCGTTTTCATAAAAAACGAGCTAAAGTTTCTATATCCAGTTTTCTCTTATTTCTTACGGTTTAATATATTATGTCCATACTGTCTCATTTTAGAAAAATGCTATATTTTTTACTCCGGGAAAAAGTTTTTCTTAATCCTTTTTAATCCTCTAGATCCATGTAGTCCCAGCATGCAGACAATTAATTGGAAAAGGCTTTAAGTCGGTCGGGAGTTACACGGCTTAAACCAATATAGTCTTACAATTAAAAACATTTTATTTACTCCAAACATTTTTATTTTATCATCATCATCATCAGCCCGTGTCTCTCCACTGCAGGATATAGGCCTCTCCCAAGGCTCGCCACCACACACGGTCCTCCGCCTTCCGCATCCAATTACTCCCGGTATGGTGCTTCTGGTCATCAGTCCACCTTGCCGGAGGGCGTCCAACGCTTCGCTTCCCAATACGTGACCTCCACTCGAGAACCCGTCTACCCCATCGGTTGTCGGTTCTACGGCAAATGTGACCGGCCCATTGCCACTTCAGCTTGCTAATCACTTCAGCTATGTCGACAACTTTAGTTCTTCGACGGATTTCAGTATTCCTGATTTTGTCCATCAAGGAAATGCCATCAAGGAATTTTTATTTTATTGTATTCTTATTTGAAATAGGATATGACTTCGTAGATATAAATCCCATAATCGGACGACCGAGCTTTACTTGGTTTTTTTTTAAAGGTAATCGTACAGTCAAACTTGCTCTTACTTTTAGCTGATACTTATGTGACGGAAAAAACAGCGTCACAAGATCCTCCTAGCCATTTTAAAGCAATATATCTATTGCAGCGCCCCCTTGTGGCCCGTAACCGCAAACCTTATCTAAGAATATGCTCTTAGGTGATATCTATGACGACGACCGCTTAGCCTAGTGGGTAGCCTACGAAGCTGGAGGTCCGGGTTCGAATCCCAGGTCGGGTCAGAATGTGTATGATGAATATCGATACTGGTACCGGGTCTTGGTTGTTATATGTATGTGGTGTCCTCCGTTGGTACCCAAAACACAAGGTAATGCTTAGTCTGGGCCTAGAGGTTGTTGTCATGTATACGTTATTATTATTATCTATATAACGCAAAAAACCACGTCAAGATCTTCACAGCCGTTTTAGAGTAACATATCTATTGCAGACATTACAGTGCCCCTGGTGGCCCATGACCTTAAACCTTATCTAAGAATTTGCTCTTAAGTATCAACCTATATAACGCAAAAAACCGCGTAGAAATCCTCCCAGCCGTTTTAGAGACACATATCTATTGCAGCGCCCCCGGTGATGCATAACCGCACAGCTTATTTCATTATCTACTCGTAAGTGATACCTATGTAATGCAAAAAACCGTATCAAAATCAGTCCAGACGATTCGAAGATGAGCATCAACTGCAGTGCTTCCTGGTGATTAATAGCCATAAAAATTATTAAAAACCAATTTTAAAATGATACCTATCCAAATACAAAATTTCATCCCAATCGTTAGAGCCGTTTCCGAGATAGCCAATATATATATATATACAATAATTGCTCATATTACAGGATAAGATATTTAAAGAAATAAATAACAACCTTTTATCGAATCGAAACAAATAACTCCAATTTCTTTACCGAGGAAATTGTTTGAAGTAGATCGGTAGAAAAAAAAAAGATTTTATTTGGGAAAAATAAACCAAACATTTACGAGATTGATTCCTTAAAAGTATCTGTTGGACAAGAATGTTGGGTATCGGCACGACATGACGGGAAGAATGGCTATTTAAAAAAACGGCGAAGCGCGTATGGGACTACGCACAATGAAGGTTCTGTATTCGGGATTAATGTTTATGGTTGAAATTTTAATAATAAATTTAAAAACAAATATCTCGAAAGCTACTCAATATATCTTATATAAACAAATTTCCATTGAAAGTGTTTTTTAAGTTACATTAAATTGTTTCCAATAATTTTTCAGGTCTTAGTTGGAAAATTAAAATAGAGAGGGACACTTTTAGTAACTCAGGGGTGCAGATTTCAATAATTTATTGACTTAAATAAAATGTCATTTAGTAACCTCTATGTGTTTTTAAATGTTTTTCTTATTATTTATTTTAGATAAAGGTGTAGGTAAAAATGTCGTTGCTGGTTGCTGTCAATAGACGGCAGTCGTTACAGTCCACCAACCCGCATTGGAGCAGCGTGGTAGATTAAGCTCCAAGCCCCCTAATTCCAAGGGCCATTAATAGGTTGATAATGCAAGTGGTGGTGGTGTGGTAGGTAAAAATAAACGAAGCAAATGTACAGAGAAAATGTATCTAAAACCCGGTAAATTGGCCAATGAGCTGTTTGTAAAATATTTATAGTCACCTCAACGCTAATGAGCGCTGGAAATAAAAATATCCTATCTATGTAGGGCCAATAGCAAATAGTAGTAAAATGGCAGTGACAGACAGAAAGACTGGCAAACAGACACACAGGGAAAAATGATAAGGTTTCCGTTTTTTTTGCCAGTTGGCTACAGAACCCTGCAAAGTACTTTATCTTATCGTAGGACATTGTAGACAGTTTTTAACCAACTGCGGAGAGTAATGTTTTATAAATTGAAAAAGTCTCTAGAATATAGTGTTTAAGTTTTTAATATTACTGTTTTTTTAAATTTTGTCAGTAGAAGTCTTGCCATTTTGCACTGAATCTGGAACCTAATGAAAAATCTTCTTAGTGTTTTTTTTGTCTTGTAAATCATTAACCGACTAAGCTACAAAAATATTCTTAAACGAAACTTTTAATTAAACCAACCTAACCATCCCGTCTTTTGTCTCCTGGCTATACTTAACGGAGAACTTAAAATTTATACAAGTTTTAAACTGAAATCCAATTTACTAACTTTTTAGCATGCGCATTTATAATATTATATTCATGTTATTATAATCTGATCGAAAAATTGATGAACAATAGATAATCCGTCGTTTATTTATCCAAATTAAAATTAATAAGTTTTAAATATGTATAATAAAATAGATTGAAATGCTTATAACGAATACACAGTATAAACTTTAGCAACATAATATGATTACGTAACTTCTTTGTGCGTTTATTTTGCTAAATACCAGTTCACAGTAAAATAAATTTTATACTAATGACAGTGGCAATCTAGAAAACTGATCTATATTTAATATTATAAAGATGAAAAGTTTTTTGTTCGTTTGTTTGAACGCGCAAATCTCAGAAACTACTGGTTCGAATTGAGAAATTCTTTTTATGTTAATTAGTCTATTTATCGAGGAAGGCTATAGGCTATTATTACGTCACGCTACGACAAATAGGAGCGGAGCATCAATGAAAAATTATTCCTTTTGAGAACTTCCGTTACGCGCACTGCGTAAACGATTGATGTTAAGCAAAAATCATGTATTACAGAATTGTTCCCCTTTGAAAGTTCTAACCAAAAGTTTGCAACAGCATATGTGTATCTTTTAAGGTTGACTTACCTTTTTTACGGCAATCAAATTTGTTGCTAGACGCGCCAGAGAATTTATTTGTTTAGATGATCATAATATCATAGTGTAATGATACTATATGGTTGGAATAGCGACCCACCCCGACTTCGAACGGGTGCAGTGTACTAATGCGTAATCCACCCGGGCGAAGCCGAGTACGACCGCTAGTAATTTATATTACTTGTTCATAGTTTCAGTACATTGACCGCGAGCTTCAGCAAATTTTAACTATTGACTAAGACGCAAAGACTGAAAAGCAGTATTTCAATAATTTTATTTTGTACTATGTGTGGTACTTGATTACTTAAAAATATTTTTATTACATTTATAATATTTTCAAATTTTTAGTAGAATCTAATAAGTAATTATAAAATGCGTTAAATACTACCGTCGTGTTTTACCATTGCTTTCTTTTTATAGTGTGTGCCGCAATACACCATCCATACCATAATGTATACAGTATACCCTACTGTATCACCAAATTATACTCATTAATTCACTTAATCCTATTTAATAGTCCCACGTCCCAAGTCCTACGTTCGTAGTTCGTACTATATCCCACTGTACCTTATTATCACTCATTCAGTTTTTGATTCACTTTACACATTCATGTACGTCACAAGTGTCACAACCGGTACAACACCGTATACCAAAATTTCATATGATTGAACGATAGAAAGGTATTAGCTTAGTTCCCTCCCCCCTCACCCGCCTCACACTCTCACACTCATTTATATTTTTTACTTCATCATCGGACCCTAAACAACATCTACTGTATCTAAAACTAATTCATTAAGCTCATTCCGATATCATGTATACCTAAGTCCAAACACGGTATACATAAATAAAATACTAAATCAAAATCTTTTCATCTTCAAAGCTTGGATCCCACAGAGAGATAGCTACACAGATAAATGCACAGATACGCAGGTACGTAGGTACGCAGATATGCATATACGCAAATACACAGATAAACAAATGCACAGTTACACACGTTACACTTATAGCATCCTTCTGTTTGCGTCGGGGGTTAAAAACAGAAAAATAAGAAAAACGAACACCGATCGATAACAGTTTTGATACTCATTTGTTTTAAAAGAAATACACTAATATTAAAAAAAAATTAAACGAAATTATAAATTCTTATTATATTATTATAAAACGAATTACGATATAAAATTATAGTCCTCAGACACTTTTCATGTAACGTGTGTATTTGAGGAAGTTTAAATGAAATTACTGTGTGAGAAGTAAAAGTTGTTCCGAAGTAACATGTCATTCTGTGTTATCTCTTAAACTTCTTACCAAGAAAGTTAAATGAGGGACACATTGTAAATTACTTCGACATTGATGTCTCGCGACTGAGTTCACTTTCAAGTTATACATTTAATAGCTCTCTCTAAATCCTCACCACACAGCATCTCGAAACTTCGAGAAATTTCGAAAATTCTGTTTTAGTTCGATTGTTTTCTTTTTAACGATATTCGAACGTTATTTTGTCTGAATTTCCATATTTTTAGGTATGCTAAAGGTTTCTAGCTCAAATTTCTAAATAAAAGTTGATAAAATCAAGGAGCCACGAGGTATTCAATACACCCACAGATATACACGGTCCGAAAATTATAATCCTATTATAATTTTAAATTTCAGTAACAAAATTTCTTATGACATAAGTTGCAAGGCGCGAGCGAGATGACACCGGCTACCATTATCGACTCTCAGACTAAGACCGTCTCGTGATCCCCGCGTGTCCCCCTTCTCCCTCACCAAATCGAGTCGACCTCGTTCCATACAAACACCACACGGTCTACCTGTGCCATTATAAAATTTTATTAAACCGCGAAACATCGAACTATGTAAGTAAATGCAGACTAAAATAATAGACAAACAGCAGATCTTTTGAGAATTTGATTTTATTATTAATGTTAAGGCTCTATACTGATATTACGATTTGAAGACCGAAAAACACAACTTTTGCAGGTCAAATTTCTGAATAACCATTAAGATATTCGATATTTTTTATACATCACCTACTTATATAGTAAGTTTATGAAACTTCATTTAGATAACAACATGATATAAATAAGTAAAAAATAAATTCAAATATACGTTTTTGGGTAAGCACTAAATATCAGATATTTCAGAGTTTTTCTTAGCGAACTTGTAACGAATACCTAACACAGAAAAATTATAGGTACGAGGCATATAGTATATATGTAAGTGTACGACAAATTGTCTAAAAAAAATATTTATTTAGTGCGATAAAAAAATGTGTTCCATGCTGAATAAACGCAAAAAAGTCTTGAACAAAATCGTCGTCAACTTATAAAAATTAAAATTTGAAGTGTCAACTCCTAAATACAATTTGGATATTTATTTTTGTTTGCAAATTTTTTTGTAATAAAATTTCGGAAATTACCTTATTAACCTAGGTACACGCTCGCTGCTTCCAATCGTGGTCGAAGGCCTCGTCGACGATGGTCAACTTACAGGACCTCTTGTGACAAAAACCAAAATACGTTCTTAGTAGGTATAATAGACCGATTCACCTTCTTAGCTTTCTGTGGTCGATATATAGGTAGTGTGGGTGACGACGGTGTTTGTCTAACCCAGATTCTCTGCAAACAGCTAAGCGACTGCAAAGGATTTATATAAAAGTATCTTATACTATTGGCATATTTGCTTTAGCAGACCAATAAATATTATATGTGGATAATAGTTATTAATGGCGAAATAACATTACGCCGTAATTGTTTGCGGATCATCTCATTTATAAATACTTAGTGATACGTATAAAGAAAAGTTAGTGTGTTTAGTTACTTGTGGTCGATAATATCAGAAATTATTAGTTCCACTCAGATGAGAACGCAATTGGATTTCTGAGAATATGTTCCAAATTGACTTGAGGTATTAAATGTGATACGGTGTCACAAAAGAACGGTGTCCTTTATAAGAATATCAAAAAAAGTGTGTGCGTGTAACCTTTACGCGCGATTGAAGTAAAACTTTGAAGTTTTTTTTGTACGTTTTATAATAACAAATATGAGATGATTCTTCGCTACTATCCCAGTCTGACAATTCTTGTAAAAGTTCGAAATCAGAATCGTTTTCACTGGACGTAGACATTTTCACACTAAATTACAACTAAATTAAATAGATATTGGTTTCAAAATATTAGGATAAAAGTAATTTAGCGAATTTTTATTTGATGATAGCAGACGATCGATAGGTAAACCATCACATTTGACAGATAGGCCGCATGTTTATCCTCAGTAATAAATTCTATCCTTCAACAGCTGTCAGAAGTATATTGGGACGCACAAAATGTCATTTTCATACAAAAATCTAACTCTGGTAAGCTATCGACCCTCCCGGGGCCTCCCGTCGATGGATGGCGTGCGACGGTAGATATTTTCACACTAAAAATTTCTTATCCGTCGATAGGTTATTGAGACGACAAAACTATACAATGGATAGAATTTCTTACCCTAGTATGGCTAGACCGTCGATAGATAGGTAATTGGGTTTGGCTGTTAGAGATTTTTAAAAAACTTTGCAATTAAAATTTTTTTTTTAAACTGTTGAATTTTTAGTCACTTTGCTATTCACAATTGTCCGTTTGAAAATTTGGAAATAAATAATTCTAATTGATTATGATATTTGCCATTAGCTGGCGTATAAGTCAAGAAGCGTGGAGTATATGACATATACTTACGACCAATCCAATTTATTATTTTTAAATAGCGGAAACTACACAGACTATAGTAAGCGTCATTTCCGTCAGCAAAAAAATCTGAGTTACTCCCTAGTCGCGCCTAAAGAAGTTTTACTTCAATAAAAAGCACTTTAAAAAACTTACCAACTCTACATAGACTACATCGATGATAGACTTGAACGTCTACGGGGTCAGTACCTATCCTTATATTTCCATTCTATTTCACCAGTCCATTATGCCGCTCTGCAGTGGCTTAGGCCTCCTCTCTAGGGGGTTTGTTTCTTAATTTACCACGCTGCTCCAGTACTGAGTGCGGTGGTAGTATCCTTATATAAATTCACTAGTGACCCGCCGTGGTTTCGCACGAGTGGCAGAGTATCTAAAAGTCGTAGTATTTTTTTCTGTCGTAGTGTCCTATCAGCTTGTTGCGTCGAACATGTGGATTACATTTAATTAGATTTAAATGTAACGTAAGTTCATCCTACTTGGAGTATTTTTAATGTTTATTATTTCCAATTCTGTGAATATTTGAAAAAGTAAAGAATATATACATAAAAACTAACTAAAATTTTTCGTTACGCATAAACAACATTGATAACTTGTGCCTAACCACAGATGGCGCTAGTGTCACATCAGTATGACGACGACGCATAACGGAGCACCCTGCGCGGCGCCCAGCCGCTGTCGCGTGATAGTTTTTATTCCGTGACAATTCCTAAGATATTAACTTAAATTGTATGGTATGAAGGGCAATTATAATCTACATTAAATGCTGAAGGTAAATAACGTATTTAATCTGATAAGGATTAATACTGTATTCGTAAATTGCTTTCCAATTACCTCATCATATGACACCATTTCTTTAAACATAAAAATAGTTATAGGAAACTATACATAAAAGATAAACATATGCCATCGCGGACTTTTCTTTGGTCCTATAAAAAAGACATAATTCCTCAATACATTATTATGGTATATCTAAAGGGATTAAGGCAGCGTTTTCGATGAAAGGTCCCAGCCGACTTGATTTTTTTCCGACTCCTTCGACAATAATCATCATAATATGTCAACTAATTTTCAGAAAATATTGTTATGAACGGACATAGTGATGACCGCCATCTAGCGTCAACCAGTAAAACCACTTTGTAGAAGGGTTTTACAACAAAGACAACATGAAACCCCTACTCAATACTAGATGGCGTTAGAGGAAAGAATCGCGGAGCTTTCTGGAATTATCTAATCCAGTCGATTGCGTTCGAGCGTTCGAAAGTTCTCGAGACTCGTTCCGACCCATATAAATACCCGCAGGAAGGCGAGCGAGCCAGTGTTTGGACTTAGTGCTTTGTGTTGGACCTAGTGTTAGTGAATAAAGTCTTCAAAAAAGTCAGCAGGTCTTTCTCTCCAAATTATTCGAACCCTAACACGTAACAATATTAATAAATTAGTAAACCTTCCTATGGAATCACTTTGTCAATTGATGTCAACCATATGCCAATCCATTCAGTATTTTTAGAGTATATCGCGTTCAGACAGACAGACAGACGTGGCAGGGGACTTTATTTTATAATATCTAGTGATAAAAAAATATCTATTTATATATCAGTTGTCTAGTGTCCTAATACTGGCACTGCGTAGTTTGGAACGAGATTATCTTGTGTGAGACGTCCCAGGTGTTATTAGCTATATATATTTTTAGTATCTACGTGATCGATTGACCGACCGATTGCCCGAGTGGTTAGAGCCAAGGGTTGTTGGTTCGATTCCCGCCCAGGACAAATATTTGTGTGCAAGAACATATTTATTTTTCCGTGTCTGGGTGTAAAATATCTATATATGTGTATATTATAAAAAATAATCAAGTATCAGTTGTCTGGTACCCATAATACAACCTTTGATTAGTTTGAGACTAGACGGCGCTGTGTGGGATGTCTCAAATATTATTAAAATATCATTATTACGTTTTTTGACACCGAAACATCATCTAGACATAATATAATCAAAGCAGCTATTGTGAAGCTATTGTACGGTTCTTAGTTGTTTTTAAAGCGTACGTGCAGCCATTGTACCACTTGTACACAAACCATCGAAGAAACTTAGATTTTAAAATAGCTATTCAGTGAGACTCCATACGAGGGGTATGTTTTTTCACCTTCGCTTTTCATGTAGGTACTAGTTTTCGTTTATGAGTGGTAGCAAACACAACCCTAAAGTTCTTATAATTGTTTGTATAAAATGGCTGTGACGTACAGACAGACGGAAGCCATAGTGAAACTGTAAAAGGTTCCGTGTTATACTTCGAAAGCATAAAGTAAATTAATTTGACAGCAGCGTTTGGTTTAATGCCATAAATGTCAGTTCATACTATCGAGGTGACATTTAGCAATTTTGGGGGGGTGAAACCGAATCGCGGGGATTTCTCGGGGGTAAAGAGGGGCTGAAAAGTACGGACCCTGCACACTGAAACTCAGACTAAAACTACCCATTTTACACCAGCTAGCTATAGTATGAGTGGTTAGACGGTAAACGCAAAAGCGGGCTTCTAGTCGATTCGTACTTTTATGTTCGAAAGCCTAAAAAAAAATTGTTAGAGGAATGCCTCGCGTCATGATGTGTGGATTTCGTAGGAGTTGGTACACCTTTTTTTAATTTTGCTCTTAACCGTCTTTTGACTTATAAACATGTAAAAAGTTACTCTTCGTTTTGTCAAGCGCCACAATGATCCAGAATCGTTACAATATATAAAAAAGTTATGTAACACGGCAGAACTACCGTATTCTATCTACTTCCACAACTGTTAAGGGAGCGCTTGAGTGGCACCTTTGAAATATATTTTGATGTATGGCAAAAGTCACAGAATGCTATTATTGCATAGTACGCTGCTGTCAAATTAATTTACTCTATGTATTATTGGTCTTTTATGCGATTTGCCTTTTATTTGTGTTGAACATGAGGTATTAGTATGAAAACTTAGTCATTACTGGGTTAGAGGTAGAGCGTTTGATTTAATTGCATCACATTTAAGTTGTAAAATACAATATGTTGATGTAAATTTTATGTTTTCATAAATTGCAACTCTCCTTGCCCAGAATTTGCGCACCTTTGTATTGTTTGCTAATGACATATCTTTGATGTTTACAGGACATCCCACACAGCGTCATCAGGGAAGTGTCTGTACGTGTGGTCGAGGTATCCGGCGACCCAAAGGCCAACAGCTATTTCATGAGATAAAAAAAAAATTAAAAACATATTTACAAATAATATATATCATTTTTAAAAATATCCGGAGTCACAGTGCGGTACTTAAAAGACCGGCAGCTTTACCTCTTTGTACAGCCATGGCTATAAGTATGGCTTGTTTTTTAAGCGACTTCAAAAAAGAAGGAGGTTACTCAATTCGACCGTATATATGTTTTTTTTTTATGTGTGTTCAGGGATAACTTCGTTGTTTATGAACCGAATCGGATGATTTTTTTTGTGAAAGGGAGATATCTCCGGAGTGGTACAATGATAAGGAAACCAGGATCTGATGATGGCATCCCAGAGAAATCAAGGGCAACCTCCGAAAATCGTATTTTAAAGTATCGTATTTTAAGTATTTTGATAAAGTACTACTACTAGTACTATTTAATGAAGGTCGGGAGTCGATCTGATGATGGAGCTGAAAGACAGTCGAGGGAACTCCTCAACGACTTACAGCAATTACCTGGTGTTTGGACTTGATTCATTTCTATTGATGAGATCTCTGCACCCATATGGATTATAAGTGCCATTACAGGTCTGATGATGGAGCCATACACAATCGAGGGAACTCCTCAACGATTTACAGCAATTACCTGGTGTTTGGACTTAATTCATTTCTATTAATGAGAACTTTGCACCCATATGGGTTATAAGTACCATTACAGGTCTGATGATGGAGACCATACACAGTCGAAGGAACTCCTTAACGATTTACAGCAATTTCCTGGTGTTTGGACTTAATTCATTTCTATTGAAGAAAACTTTGCACTCATATGGGTTATAAGTGCCATTACAGGTCTGATGATGAAGACCATAAACAGCCGAGGAAATTCCTCAACGATTTACAGCAGTTACCTTTTGTTGGGCTTCCTTCATCCGGTTGAATATGCCAAAATGTTAAGTTCGCATAAAAATAATAATTAAGATTGAAGTTTTACATAGGAATACCACTGCCTACTAGGCATGCTGATGCGTCAATTTGACACTGAATTTACGTTGCGTAATCGTGGTGCTGTCTCATTAGAGTAGCGCGTTTAGAAGCCCCATTTATACTAAATACAAATAAGTTACAGATGCGTTCAACTAAAAATTGAAAAATAAAATAATTAAAAAAAAACCGACTTCAAAAACGTAAACTAAAAAGTTAAAAATAACATTTTCACTTTAAAGAAAGGAGTATTAACAGGCGGCATATAGTTAATGAAGTCGGTGCCAACTCAGACACTTTAAATGGGTACTTACCAGGTAATAACAATTACAACAATGATATATTTATAAATATAATAGAAAAAATATAAATAGAACACAATTTAAAGTGTCTGAGTGAGTAGGCACCGACTTCATTAACTATATGCCGCCTGTTAATGCTCCTTTCTTTAAAGTGAAAATGTTATTTTTAACTTTTTAGTTTACGTTTTTGAAGTCGGTTTTTATTTTTTTATAAATCTCATTGGTTGCAATATTTGTATACATTAATGGAATTTTATTAAATTGTAAATTTTTTTAATTTATAACGCTTGAACGAATATTGCAATGGTTTATTACAAATAATTAAATGATTGGAACTAGCTCTTCAAAATGTCCATAGAGTCACGACTAATTTGTTCTTAAATTGAGTCACCCCACTCATCGTTATTCTTATGGAACACCTTGGATTCGAAGCTGCAGTAGGGCAGCCATATATTGTACTTACAGGGAAGGTAAGTTCATCTGCTTATGCGTTTAGGAAAATCAGATAATCTCACGGATGTACTTATAGATACAGTTCGGTTAGACAATTTTAGTTATTTTCACAGCGTTATGTCCTACGATATTCTTTTGTAGGGCAGAGCCGCTAATATATACGCTATTTTTGCGTGCGAGCAATTTATAACTCGGAAGCTCGAATTGCCCTTTGTAAGCGATTTCGGGAGTTTGGTATCATGAGGTGGTATCTGACATTATTTATATTATTATAATGTTTGTGCATGAAAATATAAATAAATTTTATAAAGGCAGTGACATTCATAATGTTAATACACGAAATAGGCATAAGCTGGTGGTGCCTGAAAAAGTCCATAACTGTTTTATGAGGTAAAATAAATTTGAAAATTGCATAAATTTGAAAATATTTAAAAAAAAACAATTTTAATCGCAGCAATTAGCATGTTTGGATTATTTTGCTTTATGTATATTTCGTAAGTGTTGGAATGTTAAAGTTTTGCTATTTCTATAAACACATTGTTGATATTTATAATATTTTGAAAAGAGTAAGTGCTGAGTCGGTTTTTCTCAGTGGAGCTATTTTCTGAACTTATAATAAAAAAGGAATGAAAATAATAATAAAAAATCTGTAACTACTAAATTTTGACGATTGAAAAGTACTAGTGCAACTCTACTTAAATAAAAATAATTTAATATGATTTGATTTGACCGTTGTTCGGGCCGTTGTTATAAGAGGTGGTATACTTTTCTCTGTATTCTCCTGTACAAAAAATACGAACGCTGCATCTTTCAACTGGGACAATTTTGAAAGAGGTGATAGAATATCGACTAATTAATAATTTAAAAAAAAATTGAATTTAATAATATCTACTTTCATATGTTTTCATTAATAACGACTTTTATATGACATATTACGTATAGAACGTCTTAGTACATTTTGACATAATAATCTATTGTTGACCATTGATCTAGATTATTGTGCAATTAACGTCGCGCTGCTGACCAATTGTAGTACGACGAAAAATCGTTAGACATAAAAAAGACGGTTTTTATATATATTTTTTTAAACTTTAATTAGTAGATAATCTATGAAAATAATCCCACTTGAGAGGAACAGCGCGTATAAAAAAAGCATTATTACACTAAACGTATTTATATTTATGCCTTCAAAAAATTTACTTTCAGGGTTCTAATTAATTTATCACTGTCTGTATATTACCTACTTCGTAAATTTAGAATTAATTTTACGTTAGGGATGAAATATCTGATCTGCAACGGATAAAAAGCTTAAAGTAGATTTTGCCTATGTTTGTATTATAGCCAGCCGAAAGAAATTATACCAGTTTGGCAAATAACGTTACAATGCAATGGTTTCGAGTTATGGTACTCTGTGAAAGGAACCTACGTCAATGTCATGTACCGAAACGCACTTACGTCCAATGTATAAAACTTTGTTATAAAAGTTAGTGTAGCGCGTGTCTACCCGAAATTTATATTTCTATATTATATTCATGTAATTTTGTAATGTGTTTATTAAGGCATAGAGTCAGTGATGGTTATGTACTTAAGTTAGAAAAACTTGGAGCCGTGCTTCGGAGAGCATGTTAAACGAGTGGCTACTCGCAATTCCACTGTGGTGCCCCCGGCCGGTTTAGGTAAGACACGACACAGGGGAAAAGAATGTTGCGGATAGTCAAAACTACCACACTACCACGGGGTTCCATTATCCACCTTTCAGTTCCATCATTCCATCATTAGACCTTGATCGCCAAGTACTCTAACAATTGCTCGTAAAAACAAATCACTGAGGCAATATTTGCCTTGTTTTTCTAGAAGCCAGTTGTGGGTCCTGTTATTCACCTCGTCTCTATGTAAAATTAAAAGTGCTCATAACAACAAATCTAATCAGCCTAAACTCTGTGGATTACTAGTAAGAAACAGCGGTCCTTTTATCTACCTTGTAAGTTCATCATCAGACCCTCGTTCACCATGTATCAAGAAAAGTGCTCCCGAAAACAAATATAATAAGCCCAAACTCGGTGAGTTTACTATAGCAGCCATTAGTGAGTTCAGTTGTCCACCTTCCAGTAGCATCATCAGAACTTCGTCTCCACGTGGTACCATAAATCATCGATCATATATATGATACCATAATTGCCTACCCATATGTATAAAATGCCAACTCGATGTGATTAACTCCGAGGAGTTTCCTCGTGAGGAGACATCAACTGCAACTAGAAGCGCGGGCACATTTAAGACGGCTGCTTACTAGCTCCGCCCGATCGCTCAAGAACATTTGTCTAGTCACATTATTTGGTTAGTAGGTACTCGTATATCTCCAGTTACATTACCATAAATAATTAAATATCGGTGTCAATTTGGAGGTAAGGAATTTCAAAAACTTTATCTTTTATCAATACAATATAAACAAGAGATATCTTTATCATAAAATACATGTACAATTCTTAAGGTCCTAGTTTAAGATTTGTATGACTACCTCTGAAATCAATCTCTACGACTACCGAGACTAATGGTACACTCCAATATCTAATTTGAATGTTTTTAACGCCGATATTCAAAAGGGAATCGGTGTGATTACTAGGCCGACGCCGACCCGGCCAACTCCCTTAAGTCTTCTAATCAAGATGGAGATAAGAAATAATCGGGGAAAGTAAATTCTTCACGAGTTCCGGTTTCTGATTGTTGGTGTCTGATTTCCTGGCGTATCTTATTTACCAAGCGCAATATAGACTGAAGTAAATCTTTGTTATTGTGACGAATGTAATGTAATAACACTATATAGTTAAGCTAGTTTTATTCTGTAAACAACTACAATGAATGGAACAAGAAATGGATCAGATAAAGGTGATTTATTTTTTAATATTGGATTGGGGCCAGTCTCGCAAAGACAAAGAGCAATATTTTCGTTTTGTTTGTTAATCTATATTATAGTATACATACTAGCGAACCGCTTCGGCTTTGCACTGGTAGCACTGAGTATTTACGGGGGAACGACTTGTCTGGCATAGCTATTCAGTTCAAAAGCTCGGAGCGATGACTGCAGAAATCAACCAATACCTACATGGGAATCGCACGCCTCACCGCTTGGCTTTTACTAGTTAAGTCGTAGACTCGCCAGCCACGATCGATACTACGCGCGACATTTTTTTTTTTTGTTTTGTTCGAATTACAGACTTATCGAAACTAGTGGGCCTAAAGGTTTGCGATAAAAACTGTTATAATATAGATGAAACGCAGGGGACTAAGATCGTTACCCAAATAACTCACCTAAACTATAATTTTATATCGTGTATCGTGCCGGTTATTCAATTTGTTATTGCGAGTTTGTCGTAGGAACAATTCCAACACATATCACTTCGATATATAATTTAAGATTTAAAGATCTAAATCTAAGATCTAAGACCTAAAAAAGATTTAGGGATCGCAAGCCAGGAAAGTTTTTCAGGAGCACGTTTTTTCCTGACATGATCGACAAAAACATCATAGTTATGACAATTTACAGGAAATATTTGTACATTATGTACACGAACTTTTTTAATGAATCTGTCTATCTGACAGAGTGAAAGGGTGATAAAAATCAAATTGATCTGGCGATTTTGATAGAAAGACTACAACTGCACTTTCATCTTGTAGGATGATGATGAGTGTAGGATGATAATGCGTTTTTTTGAATTGAAATCACGCAATACGATTTACGATCATTAATTTCCAAAACGAAATAAGATCACAAACAATCCGCTCGGTCTGGATTTCACAATAATCGAATTATTTTGATTATTCAAGTTTAGATAGCAATACTATCGCTGCCAGCGCAGTATATAATCTAACATAGCTATGAATTTTAGACTCGTACCAAAAATCTACAGACCCTCAGACTACGCAACAATAAAAAAGACAGAATATTGGCTGACCTATTGGCTGAGTGGTTAGAACCCTAAATGTCAAGCCGAAGATCAGGATTCGATTCTCGCCCTGGACAAATATTTGTGTGCATGATTATGTCTGTTTGTTCCGAGTCAGGGTGTAAAAATATCTACACATGTATAATTAAAAAGAATGTTAAAGTGTGTATATCAGTTGTCTAGTACTAGTGTTTGGGTCTAGATGGCGCTGTGTGGGATGTCTCAGAAAAAGAAATACTATTTATATGAGCGTTCATCAAATTTTATGTCGTATTCAAACAAGAACGAAGAAGAAGAAAAACGAACGAAGAAGATCGAAAATTAACTGTGGTAACACTATGAAGTTACCCCAGACCGCGCCAGCAATCTGCACCTCGATGTGAAGATCTTAAATTGAGGTACATCGTATCCTCCTGTATTTATAAACAAATCCTGTTGTTGCCAAAAAAGAATATAGTCCCTTCGTTTGTTTTATTAAACAAGGTTTATTTATTTTTTTTTTTTTGTTAAAGTGCGAGTGTTATAAACAAGAATCCAAACTATTTACCAACTTATCCGGTTCTTTCGAGAAAATATTAATTTTCAAATAAATATTTTTGCACATTCCTGTAACTTTTTTAATTTTACGCATTTCGAAACTTCATAAGTCCTGATGACTTAATAGTTTAATGAAAATCACCATGTCACCGAAAAAGGCCCACAATTTCAAGGTGCCGTATCGCACAAAATAGATTCCCTTCATTTTAAAACTATATTGTAAAATATAGTCCTCTCGTATTCGGAAAAGAATCAATTTACCGAAATGGTCTTATTTATTTTTTAAAAAACCTAACAAACCAAAACCTTTATAGTCACTTTTGATCTAATAGATTTTTTTTTCCAAAAATATATATATATATACAGAATATATTTAGATTTGGAACAGAAATGGCTTTCAAATCGTGTAAAAATATTTTTGGAAAAAAAAATCCTATATATATATATACGTCTCCCTTTTCTCGACACTTGAGAAAAATAATACCCTTGTCCCACTTTCACTAAAAAAAAGAGGTCAAACCCAAATTCGAGACATCTTACCTGCTCGGTTTATGAACCAACCCTCATAACTGCAAAAACTGTGATGTCAATGTATACCCTTCCCTGAGATTTAAAAAAGTCACTAAAAACGCTTTACTAGTTAATAAAATTATTTCAAACTAATACAAAATAAAATGGATTTCAATTTTTTTAAGTGCGTTAACAAAATTTTTTTACAAAGTCAAGCAGCTCTTTTCGTTAAATGTGTTTTTATCCTTTATTCCTTCCTGTATAGACTCAACAGTTCATGGAAAATCGCGATTTCGCACTTCAGCCGGAAATATTCTTATTCAGAAACGATCTGAAAGACATTTTCAATGTCAAATAAAAACCGATTTATGTGTTATACTCGTACGTAGTAACATTACAAATGTCCAGAGAAGGGATGAGAACAGTAAGTTATACCTTCCAAATATTCTTATAATAAGAACATATTTTTCGTCTTTACATTAGTGTCATCTTGGAGTATGTAATATACGGTGAGTTTTTTTCATATGTGAGAGATGACTATTAAATTAAGACACTTGGTTTTAATAAGTCGTTTTTCACAAAATACATACTTATAAGTTTTATCTAGCAACCGAAGACATTTTCTAAAAAAACACACATTATTTACTTCAAAAACAATATTTTTATAAAAATAGAACTATCTTTTCATTGATGTTAAAGAATACTCGTACTGTATTGCCTAACTCGCTTGGTGCAAAAAAAAAACACGTGTTGGTGTCAATTAAGAATTTTTTTTTTATACAAATGTAAACTTAAAAATTAAATAATTATAATATATTATTACTATGAAAATGATTAATTTATTAATATAAATTTTAAAAAATTATAAACTTCAAACTTTAAAAATGTAAACGTAAAATAATAATAAAAATGAATAAAGTGGTTGGCGCTAACGTCATCAATAAATGAGAGCTTCGTATGGCGGCGTTCCAAACAGAGTGCCTCCGTTTAATGAACTTTTCCCCGAGCTTTCACGACAAACGGCTGACCACAACTCCAGTAGCGTCGCCAACGATTTAGTGTCTTCAGAGTACTGTTCCAGATGTTCCACGCATATCACGTAGGATACGATTTAACATGGACATTACGGGCAACAACATACTACCTAGCACCTGCCTGCGTTCGCATGATTCTAATAACCCAACGTGCTTCTAATTACAATAGACAGATAGATGGATTGTTGCTTTACATATATTTAGGTGGCTCTTTAATTTTCGCTCTCGTAACTGAAAACTGAAATAAATTGCTTAAAAATAAATGAATATCAGCAGGTAATATGTTATTGTACTGTATTGTATATAAACTGCGCCTCGGAGAACACGTTAAGCTGCCACGTCGGTCCCGGTTACCATCAACAGATGGCAGTTGTTAAAATCTCAAAATGAAATAAAAAAAGAAGCAGCGTGGTCGATTAAGCTCCAAGCGCTCTCATCCCGAGGTTAGCTCTAATCTAAGCCCCTGCAGTGTCACGTCAATGGGCTGATGATATGGTATAGGTAATACGAGGATTTCATAACCGAATTATTTCATTTCTAAAATACACGTGTACTTAAAAAAATAATGGATTCCTGGAAATGTTACTAAATTTCAATTAAAATACTACTATGAAATCTAATGTGTTTGTATTTAATAAAATCCAATTCAACCCTTCTACATATAGTCTTTTTCCCACCTTTTTACGGTTCAAGTAGTATCATTTGGATAAGTCATTTTTGACAGCTTTACTCGTATAATTAATCCTTAAGTAATATTAAACAATTAAAATACGCGCTCGTCTGAATTTCAGTGACAATGCAAAGCAGTCTAAAATAATGACATCAAAACCCAAAGCACGTGTAACGAATTTGTATTGCGATCGGCACAAATTCGTAATAACGACAGTATCGGATCGACATAATCCCAACCCGCAAACTCGCTCAGTTCCGAACCGACGGCAATCCCTTACAAAGTCCCTTTGTCAGATTACTTTACAGAGAACTTGCGATCGGTATTTCAATAAACTTGCACTCGGAGCTTTCCTTAACTTGACTAAAGACGCCATAGCGAGTGTGCCAATGAACCAGAAGTTTGTCGCATTCAGAAGTATTTACATAAAAGCTAATGGCTGGCTATCAAAACGAGAATAGAGCTTCGATCCTTTATTGAGATGCAATGTGATCGTAGATAGTATTTAATCGATACTTGACTAGCAGTTAGTCATGTCTGCATCCGAACTAATACGCAGTTTAAGAACAAAAGGATTAATAGAATTGTATATTATATAAGTGTAATAATACCATCGATGTATAAATTAGGGAAGATGTACTGTCTAATACGCAAAAATTCCACCAAAAATAAATGGTAAACTTTTTTCGTGCAGTGTTGTTTTACCACGTGTATATATTTTATATTTAATATTGCGTCTTATGTCTAAGATAATACGGTTAAAATTACTAGACTGTAAATAGAACATATTCTTTCATTCCTTTGTAGCAGTGTAAGTAAATAGAGAAATGATTGTATATACATTCGTGTACACTTTTAGCGGCCATTTTTACCAGCAGTTGTGCATCTTCACAAATTTGTACTTCAACGAATAGCACACAATAAAATTATGACAAGGCCGTTTCTATTTATCGTCGCTTGATTGAACTACTTCCGACTTAAATTAATATCAAATTCCAGTTTCTGAAACCGATCTCGTTTTCTGATTCTAATTCTAATTTTACATGTACATAAATTTAGATTCTGATGTCTTCTACCAAACAATTTTCGTTTCGTTCCCAATTCTGAAAAATCCTTAACCTCTATTTCTGGTTACGGTCTCTATATATATATATTAGATGATAATCTGAATTTTTATTTAGATATCAATTAATCTATGAATTGGGAATCATATGCTTATTTTTTTTCTGCTATTTGTTTATTATGCTCTGAATCAAAGACAGTTTTATTCTGCAATTTCCATGTAGGTATTATAATTTTGTATATCCATAATAATAATAATAATACCTGCGACATCCCACACAGCGCCATCTAGTGAAAACTAAGCAAAGCTTGCATTACAGGTACCAGATAACTGATATAGACACTAAAATATTTCTTATAATATATACATGTATAGATATTTTACACCCAGACACGGAACAAATATACAATATAAGCACACAAATATTTGTCCCGGGCGGGAATCGTACCCGTGACCCTTGGCTCCGTTAAGTAGGGTCTCTAACCACTCAGCCAATTAGACTTTTAACTTCAAATTACTATAGTACAACATAAATCTATCTATCATTATTTCGAGTTCAATCCACACAGTAACTGTTCTGTAATAAAAAACAAATGAGGTTATTGTAAAAGCATAACTTGACATGTAATTCGAAATACCTAAATACTTTTTTTTCTGGTATTTAATCTAACTTTTCGGAGGTGCATAATAAAGAACAATATCACGGAAGAAGTACATACAGAGGAGGGTCGACGAAGGATTCTATACAGGGCAATCGCGAGGTAAGTGCGGGGGAGGAAGCGACCCTTTTTCACTCAAGAAAAATAAAGGTTAGAAGTTAAAAGTAATATCACACACCTAAATCTGCGGTCCTATAGACCAGTAAAAATTTTAAATTTATAAATTAAATGTCATAAGAACACTTTACCTCGTAAACACGAATTTTCATAATTTCAGCCGAGAGAACTAGATAATGATAATAATAATGACGTATACTTCACAACAACGTCTAGGCCCCAAACTAAGCATTAGCTTGTGTTTTGGGTACCAAGCGAAGACACCACATACATATAACAACCAAGACCCGGTACCGGTATCAATATTCATCATATAGGGGAGACCGAGGAGAGTTGTGACAGAGGAGACTTGTGACATCGTTGATTTCTCGGAACCTATAACCACTAGCTACCTCGCAACAGCGCGCGTTTGTTGTTTTTGAGACTCGCTATTTGACGCAGTACGCGATAACAGCGCGCGGAAAGCGGTTGTGAATATACGACGTTGGTGTACAAAAAATTTCCAAAAGTAAGTTTTTTACCAAAATATTGATTACATATATATCGTTATGTATTATGTTTGCATTGTTATGATATTTTTTCTTATATGCTTTAGTCTTTCAAGTTTCCTAGCGTAGTATTGTTTTTTTTGTATTGACATCTTATTTCGACAATAAGAATTATTATTCTGACCGGCTCACTATTTTTTGCACCTAGGCGAGTTGTGACAGCTTGTCACAACTCTCCTATTATTGTTTATTTCTTTGGCAAGGTTCTTTTATTTGTCTTGTGGTGTCATATTGCATGGTAAATTGCTATTTTTTTGTTTCAGAATGCCAAATAAATATGAACGAAAGACTGATAGGGGTATGAGTAGTGTCGAAATTTATGAACTGGCCTTTGAAGAAGTCACATTAAGCGGTAAAAGTGTTCGGAATGCCGCATCCTCTTACAATCTGAACTATATGTCCTTGCAAAGATATATTAAAAAAAAGGCATATCAAGCTAGTCAAACAAACAAGACTCCATCTGTTGGTTACGTTAGCCCGACGATTTTTACCAAAGTGGAAGAAAATATTTTACGAGATTATTTATTAACATGTGCAGCATCTAATTATGGGCTTACAACAAAAGAGACAAGAAGTTTGGCGTATATGTTAGCGAAAAAATACAATAAAAAATTTCCGGCGTCATGGGAAGAAAACAAGAAGGCAGGAGAAGTGTGGCTTAAACTATTTATGCAACGACATCCGATTTTATCTTTAAGATTGCCTCAAGCCACGAGCATAGCTCGCGCCACGAGCTTTAATAAAATGAATGTAGCTGCTTTTTTTGACAATTACACATATTATATGTCATTTTAGTACGTACATGCATACCAAATAATATTTAAAGTACTTCGTTCGAAAGAAATGTGTTATTTATTTATAATGGTATTTTTTATGTAACAAATAATCTAAATACATAGGTGTCACAACTCACCTTGGTATTTGTCACAACTTACCTTGGTATGAGGAGAGTTGTGACACGGGGAGTAATTTCTATTTTCGTAGATTTTCTCAGAAACCTTAATACTTTAATTAATTTTGATGATTATTTCTTAAAGAGTATAGATTGAGCTACATTAACTCATACAACTCATAGATATAAAATGTTTCTTGACTGAGATATATTAATTAAAATAAAAATTGTCACAACTCTCCTCGGTCTCCCCTAAATATTGACCCGACCTGAAAATCGAACCCGGGACCTCCAGCTTCGTAGGCAGGGTCGCTAGCTACTAGGCTAAGCGGTCGTCAAAGATAAATCCACGGAACGGTGGAATGAAGCTAGTATCAACTATACTATTAATAAGGAGCGAAATTTTACAAAATAGATCAGATATGCATAAAATTGTGAAAGTCGCTGGAAAAATTGCTTTCAACTTCGCCGCGCGCCGGCGTCTATGTAATTAATTATAAATTCTAACTAGGTAAATTGTAATCTGTTACCTGATAGAAGTTAGTAAATGAAAAAAGTTAATAATTTTTTTTAGCCTTTGTTTCTGATTTTTCGAGTATTGTTGTCGAGGTCAATTTTTTATAAAATATAGCTCAATTTAATTTTGTAGATCAAAGTGTTCAGAATATATGAGCTACGATGGGGAACTGCATTTCTATGAGGAATCTGCAACTGTGAGGAATCTAATTTCCCGGTCGGATACATTACACTAGAAAACCTAATACGTCGATGCAATAATACTCATGTATCCATTTCATTTATAGAAAATCGCAATATTTTTTATAAGTCAATAGAAATGTTTCAGCTGAAATAATCGGTTTCACACTCCAGTGCATTTCTATTAGACCGTTATTCAGAAATATATTTCTATATAAGGATCTGGTGAACAATAACTGACAATTCAGATGTATACCAATGTGGATTTATTGTTCCGTATAACAATAGTTGAAATCTATCTTAAATTTAGTCAGTCAAAAACCATCGAATCTGTTGAAAAATTAAAGGTGAAATTTGTATTTTCAACCAAACTGTGTAAAACACTAACTAATTTTGTATAAATGTAAATTTTGTCGATTGATTATGTGCCAGTCTTTAATAAAAAACTGATAGCATTAAAAGTCTTTTCAGAGTTACGAAACATTAATGTGAAAAAAATTAATGATTTTGAAACACCCATAATTTTAGGGTGATTTGACTCAACAGATAAACAGTTTCTTTCGTAACTCGACAATTTTTTTTTTTGTTTTAAATGAAATTGTACAATTGTTTGATGAACTAGTTTGGATGGTTAGTTAGTACAACATTTTCGCAGTTACACCATGAATAAAACTACACAAATTAAACATAAACTGTTGGTGAAAAGTATGATACAATACCAGTTGTAAAATCGACATAGAGTACCAAAAACTGTTCCGCCAAAAGTAAACTATCTTGCGTACTAAATCGGGTGGCGTTATGTATAGTGATCTATCTATCTATACTAATATTATAAAGCTGAAGAGTTTGTTTGTTTGTTTGTTTGTTTGTTTGAACGCGCAAATCTCAGGAACTACTGGTTCGAATTGAAAAATTATTTTTTTGTTGGATAGTCCATTTATCGAGGAAGGCTATAGGCTATACTACATCACGCTACGACCAATAGGAGTGGAGCATCAATGAAAAATGTTGCAAAAACGGGAAAAATTATTCCTTTTGAGTGCTTTCGTCGCGCGCGCTGCGTAAACGGTTGATGTTAAGCGAAAAACAATTATTACGGAATTGTTCCCTTTTAAAAGTTCCAACCAAAAGTCCGTGACAGCATATGTGTATCTTTTAAGGTTAACTTACTATAACCTTTTTTATGACAATCAAATTTGTTCAACATAATGTACTATTTGTGAAGATGTTTTTTAAACGTGATATTAATTCTTATCAAATTAAATACGTTAGTTGCCTTAAGCATTTCATGCATATTATAATTGCCCTTTACATCAAACAATTTAAATTAATATCTTAACAGTTTTTATTGAAATTTTAAAATTATGGCGGGAGAAAATAAATTCGCTGTCTGCCTCTGTTCGTTAACTTTTTACTTCCAAACCAATAGACTTTGATACGGTTTTTAGTAAAATCTTATTTTCTTATTATCTTATAATCTATTAGGCTAATAATAGAAATACTTCTTATAAAGCTGAAGAGTTTGTTTGTTTGTTTGATAGATAGATAGATAGATTGATTGATTGCGTGATTGATTGCGTGATTGCGTGATTGATTGATTGATTGATTGATTGATTGATTGATTGATTGATTGATTGATTGATTGCTTGATTGATTGATTGTTCATTTCTTTGTTTGTTTGTTTGTTTGTTTGTTTGTTTGTTTGTTTGTTTGTTTGTTGGTTGGTTCGTTCGTTCATTCGTTCGTTTGTTTGTTTGTTTGTTTGTTTGTTTGAATGTGTTAATCTCTGAAACTACCAGTCGGATTTGAAAAATTCTTTTTGCCTTTGATAGCCTGGTTCTAGCGGAGAGTTATAGGCTATATACATGAAAACGAACTGTCTGTCTATTCGAGCAAATCGGCTTCGGCCAAAACGGCTTAACCGATTTTGATGAAACTTTACACATATAACGGGATGTAATCTTTTGACTACATCCTTTCCATATGTGACATACAGAACTTTTTGTATGTCTGTCTGTACGTCCATATGTCTAAATTGATTTAAATGAAACATCAATGAATATGAAAAGAAGGTCGTTAAAACTAACAAATGTTGCTTTTTGTCCGTCTGTCTGTACGTGTATCTGTCTATTTGAGCTAATCTCCAAAACGGCTAAACAGATTTTAAGGAAACTTTGCAGACGGGAAAGAAGGTTGTCAAGAGATTTGACATTAGCTACTTTTTGTCCGTCTGTTTGTCTGTACGTCTAAGTGTCTATTCAATTCAATTTTATTTATTCGAGCTAATTTCCAATACGGCTGAACAGATTTTAATGAAACTTTGCAGACGTGAAAGGAGGTTGTCAAGAATGTCATATGCTACTTTTTGTGTTTGTCTGTCTATCTGTCTGTCGTTTGTCCTCACTGATCTAGCAACGTACAGCCGAAACTACTAAGTCTAGGAAGCTTAAATTTGGAACATAGGTTTATTTTATAAGAAAGGCTTTTTTAGAAATTTTAAACTTAAGGATGGGAATGGAGGGACTTAAATAATGACGTGTTTCAGGGTTTTTAGATTTTCACATTTTAAGGGTGGGAAACGGGAGATGAAAAATTGTATCGGTTTTTTAAGGGTGGAAGGGGAATGAAGATTGAAAGTTTGAATGGGTGTGACCAAAATTGGTTCCAGCAAAAAGAACGTATAAACCATCTCGAACGTTAATAGCACCTATAACAGGAATTTGTAGTCTACGCAAGCGAAGCTGCGGGCGGTCGCTAGTTTATCTATATATCTATTTTTTTTATTTTAATTTTAACTTCTTTTTATTTGTTTGTTAATAGTAAAAACGTAGTAATTTATTTGTTTACCGTAGAACACATATGCATTCACTATATGTTCGTGTGGATATTGTGGATCACGTGGAACGACTTTCTTAGTCGTTTTGTGCTAGCATCACTTGTCTATTGCTACAAATCAATTCATCATTGACGACCGCTTAGCCTAGTGGGTAGCGACCCTGCCTACGAAGCTAGAGGTCCCGGGTTCGAATCCCAGGTCGGGTCAGTATTAATATGATGAATATTGATACTGGTACCGGGTCTTGGTTGTTATATAATATAAAAAAAATATATATATATATTTATATATGTATATATTATAAAGAATATTTAAGTATGTATATCAGTTGTCTAGTAACCCATAATACTTGCTTACTTTGGGACTAGATGACGCTGTGTGGGAAGTCCCATGTATTATTATTATTATTATTATTATTATTATTTCATAATATCATGGCTAATGAAAATTTACATTTGAATCCCACCCCTACTGGCTTCATCTCAAATGAGTGAACAGTAAAACACTTTTCACGTTATATTAATAACGTAAATCTTAACGGGAATCCCGCGCCAACGGAATTATTTCGCATCGAGTAACTTTTAGGGGTTTCTCGACATCTTCGCGTCGGTGACACCACTAGGGTCCTGCTTCCTGGCCGCTTCGACGAAGTCGTTGGAGCTTTCGGGCTAAAGACAACCGTCCTCATTCAGCTTCAGGCGGTTGTTTAGTGGGTGCAATTCTCACATACCCCGCACGGTCTGGCGCGCCGAAACCGTTGAGTTTAATCCGCCTTCCCACCGCAAGCGTAAAACAAAAAAAAACATTTGAATAATTATAATAAACGGCGAACTTGTTCAAACACCTTGGAACATGGTACGCCATTTTCTGTGTGAACAAAGCATTGCTTAACTACTATAACCCACTTAAGTGGGTCTTTCACATCTGTGAGAAGTGCACCTAATATTCTCATTCAATAGAAGGTGTTCATTGTTTGCCTAGAGTGACTCTAGCGAATAATCGTTTGAATATGCAATTCCATAGATAATCCGGAAGCGATACCAATCATTGGATTCGATTCAGCTTCCATGTCAGTGTAGTTGTTTACGGGCGAGTAATTTTATGGCAAATAATTTACGAATTCGAATTCATTACAATATAGTTGAAACACTATTTCATAAATGTTATTGTTTAACCTATTCGCTACTCATTAACCATATTTGGTCAGATTAAAGGTCACGACCCGTTTAATTAACAGAGACAATTGATTGATGACTAGTTAAAAGGTTAACAAATTTTTCGATGTTCACGACTTCAAACGTACAGTGATTTCAAGATGCAACACAGCTGACAATCTTAAAATGTTCAGTTAAAATCAAAGCACTAAATGTAATCACTGCAACACTATCGATTTACGTCCTAACACATATGTAAGCATTTACGAGCGTATACGTGACCGTAGTTACGTAACAAACCCATTTAGGCATGTAAAGAACATTAACTTTGCAAACAGCAGGTCTGATTTACGAGCGATGGTTCACGGGCGTTGGCAGAACGCAACTCGATTTTTATATCGCAAAGCGGTCGTAAAGCGTGACTGCTACACGGGTTAAAACGTCGAACTGGTGTACTTTAGCAAATTCTGCGAGAAAGAGTTAAATGTCGGTTTCATGCCAGTTGTAAAGGATTCAATGTATATTTTCATTCATCGCATATAAAATGCATATCATATAATAGTATCCAATGTTAAAGGCGTTGTAAACAGATAATAAATATCTGAAATTCCGAATAATGAAGACGATAAGTGTAATAAATTTAACTTGAGACGAAATCGTCTTTTTTGTTGAAATAACAGCAATCCGACGACCAAAGTAAAAGATTTTACCGATTTCTTAACAACGTAAATAATTAAATAGACTAGCGTTTCCCCACGGCTTTGCCCGTGTGAACTACAGGTTTGTACTTGGACTGCTAAAGGGAAGTTCCAATACATTGACTGACCAAATAGTCGAGTGGTTAGAGATAACCGAAGCTCGTGGGTTCGATTCCCGCACGGGTCAAATATTTGTGTGCGTGAACATGTGTATTTCGTTCCCTGTTTGGGTGTAAAATATTTATATATGTATATTTTATAAAGAATATTTAAGTATGTATAACAGTTGTCTAGTAATCCATAACACAAGCCCAATACTTGGTTACTTTGGGACTATAGATGGCGCTGTGTGGGAAGTCTTTTGTATTATTATTGTGAGACGTACTGAAAAATTCTAGAGCTTTCTAGAAACATCTGGAATATTCCTAGTAAAGATTCCCTAACGTCATACATTTTCAACATCTCTTACCATTTAGGCGCAGTTACCGTCATTAAATCCTGTTATAATCATAGAAGACCAAGGGTCATCCACCACCACCAACGCGAGTGGAAGGCGGTGAATGGTTAATTTCAAGACTACTCCTCCAAAAGGCCATTTTTAAATTGGCTGGCACCTTTTTTTGCATCGGCTGCAAATATGTAATTTTATGGACTTATTTTATTACCGAAACGTATTTCAAACTGAGTTTAGAGATAACGCGTCTTAAGAAGTTTGTTTATTATGCTGATATATTTTGAAAACACAATTTTGACTTGGTAACAGTGAAAAATAAAAAGTCACTATTTTCCAGCAGTGGCATTTCGTTAAAATCGGTTTAGCGCCTATATTCGTTTTTTGAAAGCAAGCGAGCTACCACCATACTAAATTTAATCAAAATCCGTTCAGTGGTTTAATCGTGATAAAGTATCAAACATAAAGACATTTTGTAGCGATTAAAGCAGCGTAGTTGTTGTACGCTAGAGATCGGTTTGTCTTCAAATTCAGTAGCACCAGTAGCACCATAGCACTATTATATAGCATAGCACATAGCACTAGCATAGTACTATTGCACTATAGAACCGCAACACTGATTAACACTGCGTAGCAAGGTTAGTGCGGCGTAGCACTTTCAACACGGCGTAGCACCGTGGTATTGTAACACCAAGTTGGCGTACTGTTGGCGGCGTAACGACGATAACTTACTGATTCAGAGCCCCTGCTCTCGGAGCAGCCGAGAACGATCTGATCTTACTGACGCCAGGCTATGTTGTTAATATAGAAAAACTTTCGAGCACTCATAATATTTTATCACGTGTGAGTTGTGTCTACCTGTAAATAGTATTTAATGAAATCTAGAACCTCGACAGATATAAATTTTATGCGTAGATTTTCCCTTTCTGTGATGTAACCGCCCGCACGTATCTCTATTTAAAAAAAATATATAATAAAATAATTAAAAAACTGACTGCGTACTAAATAATTAACTGAAAAAAGGAAAAATAAGTCTACAATAATAACAATGTGAATAAAATACACAAAATACACTACAAATCATATAAATATGACTTGAATATTATAAAATATTTCATACAAAGACCAGTTTTCGAGGTTGAGGAGTTTTTTTTTCAAAATGGCGCATGTAGAACGTCGTAGTTCCTTGTGGCATTATGAAAAAACTCCATATTAACCGTACTACATTGCCTGTTTTTTATATTTTTCAATAAAAATTGTTTAACTTTCATACACTAGACATTGGCAGAACTATTAAATGTTAGAACGCCATTAACCAAAAAAAAAGAAGTTTTCGAGGAGACAAATTGTACACTGCAACAATGACTTAACTACATCAATCCTTTTCAGAGTTATGTAAAGAACAAGTCAACATCTCAGCTGTACTAATGTCACAAACTAAGTAAAATTAAAAGTTGGGCACAATAATAAGCACAATAATGATAACAACGTGCTTAGTGCTCGACAACATAAATTAAACTCTTAAAGAATTACACACCTGTCTCAAATCCATTTCAGGCTTATATATAGATGATATCAACATTTTAGCAGTACCAATATAATTGAAATTAGAAGTTAAGAAAAAGCACTGTAGTAATATCAATATGAATAGTACTCGATAAAAGGAACTAAACAGTAAAAGTTTGACTCGACTATGTGAATCCATGACACCAGTCTACAATTATTTTTTCTCATAAGCAGAGGTTGACACTTGAAAACACCTACGCTTGTGTAGATGACACCCCACATACAATTTTTTAGTCCAAAATACAATGGATTATGAGAAAAAAAATAATATGGATGCCTTATATTTATATATTATATACCTATTTATTTTTACTCATATAAAATTCAATATTTAGTGTGTGTTTGTAAACTCATAACACCGGAATGTAAACTAATTAATATCAACTAGCGACTCGCCCCTGTTTCGCACGGTTAGCAGAGCATATAGCCAGCCGTAGTGTTTTTTTTCTGTCGTAGTGTCTTATCAGCTTGTTGCGTTGAGTATGTGGATTGGATTTAATTAGATTTAAATCTTACGTAAGTTAATCCTACTTGGAGTATTTTTAATATATTTTATTTCCAATTCTACAAATATTTGAAAAAATAAAGAAAAACAAACTTTCTTTGTGTTTTATTTTATATTTTTATTAATTTATTTATGTTTTATTGTATATTGTTTTCTTTGTAATATTTCTTTGTATGTATACAAAATTAATATCTTCGATAGCTCCAAAGATATAATTTAAAATGTATGGTGTAAAGGGCACTCATAATCTGCATGAAATGCTGAAGGTAAATAACGTATTTAATTTGATAAGGAATAACACTGTATCCGTATAAATTGCTTTCCAATTACATCATCATATGACACCATTCTTTTGAACATATATATAGGTATAGTAAGCTATCCATAAAAGATAGACATATGCAATCGCGGACTTTTCTTGAGTCCTATAAAAAAGACACATTTCCTCCATACATTATTTTGTTATATCTCAAAAGGATTAGGCAGCGTTTTCGATCAAAGCTCCTAGCTGGCTTGATTTTTTCCGACAACAATCGTCATATTTCAAGTAATTTCCACAAAACATTAATAAATTATACACGTAAACCTTCCTCTTGAATCACTCCGTCCATTGTCCATTGGTGTCAACCATATGCCAATCCGTTCGGTAGTTTTTGAGTTTATCACGTTCAAACAGACAGACATACAGACGCGGTGGGGGACTTTATTTTATAATATGTAGTGATATGTACGTGATAACTGAATTCAATTTTTCAAATTTATTTTATTATTTTAAAGAAATCCGTCAGCAACATGTTTACATCAAAACTAAAAATTAAAATAGAATAGTTTTTATTAAAGTGACATTTATAGCATTTAATTTTTTGGCGCCTTTAGTTTTTTTATTTTAAATTATTATAAACAAACACATAAAACATAATTTCACTGAAATCGGAGTTGTTCCTGAGTATTTCTAAGTTTTGTCTATTTTAAAATTTCGTTGACTCTACTTACAATGGATACAATTCCAATTATCTAATTATTTTATCAACAATATATTTTAATAACAGTGTAACAAATTGTGTGTTAATTAAAGCTTTCAATATGAAACTCTTAGTAAAGTTCGCTGGCGATCTCTGTGGTGTAACTGGTTAATACAATAATAAACTTGTGATTAGATTCGAAGGGTCTTGGTTGTACATTCCATGCAAGTTTTGGTATTATTTGTAATACCTATCCTACCTATGATAAAAATATCTATTATTTTAAATTAAAATGAATGGTGGTCGTGCCTATAAATGTTAAAGATACGACATACGTATTTTGTAAATCAACAGCTGTTACAATATAATAATTATAATAATACCTCGGGCATCCCACACAGCGCCATCTAGTTCCAAACTAAGCAAAATTTGTACTACTTATACCAGACAACTGATATAAATACTTAAATAATGTTTATAAGATTTAAATACGTAGATTTTTTTTACACCCAAATACAGAACAAATAGACATGTTCAAGCACACAAATATTTGTCCCGGGCGGGAATCGAACCCACGACCCTTGGCTCCGCAGTTAGGGTCTCTAACCACTCGGCCAACTGGTCGTCATCTATATCTATATATTAATAAAATTGGAGTGTCTGTCTGTCTGTCTGTCTGTTCCGGCTAATCTCCGAAACGGCTGAACCGATTTCAATGACACTTTGCAGACGTGCAGAGGGCATAACCACGGGTAACATAGGGTACTTTTTATCTGTCTGTCTGTCCATCTGTCTGTCTGTTTGAGCTGATCTCAGAAACGGCAGAAGTGATTTCAATGAAACTTGGCAGACATGCAGAGGGTGTTATCATGGGTGACATAGGCTGCTTTTTGTTTTTCTGTCTGTCCGTCTGTCTGTCTGTTCGAGCTGATCTCCGAAACGACTGCACCGATTTCAATGAAACTTCGCAGACGTGCAGAGGGCATTATCGGGGGTGACAAGGGCAATTTTTGTCAATCTCAGACTTATCGTGTTGGTACTCAAACTTGATGTTTTGACGAAATCTATGTGACCACGTGACCACATTTTTAAATGCTTATATTTTCGAAACCATCAATCCCAGACCTATCATGTTGGTACTCAAACTTGATGTTTTGACGAGATCTATGTGTCCATGTGACCACATTTTTAAATGACTATTTTTTCAAAACCATCAATCTCAGACCTATCGTGTTGGTACTCAAACTTGATGTTTTGACGAGATCTATGTGACCACGTGACCAAATATTTAAATGCTTATTTTTTCGAAACCATCAATCTCAGACCTATCGTGTTGGTACTCAAACTTGATGTTTTGACGAAATCTACGTGACCATGTCACATTACCTAATTTCATAAAAATTTCATAAGATTTCTTAGGCAGTTAAATTTCAGAACGTTCTAGAATGTGTTACAATGTTCTAGAACGTCGCGTTCCTTAAACTGTCCCAGTACAACTGTGCTAGCAAAGCTAGTATTTAATATGATACTGAGGTACTTTTATCATTTAATACTTACTAAACTTAGTACTTCTTTGTTAATATACCTAACTAAGACTTTCAGCAGCTTTCAGCCTCTGGCGGTTTCGCTTTCCAAATAATGTTTAAGAATTTATTTCAATGGGTTCGCTATATTGCTCACATTGAAAAGGAAAGCTCGCAATGACAGCACACTTTTGGGAAAAAATCATAAAGCTTGGTTTGAGTATCTCACTCTGGAATAAATGAACTAGGACTACTGAAAAAAAATTTCTAAGTTTTCACAATAGTTTTGTATATTAATTTTATTATGTGTAATTCAGCGTAGATTCTTTTAACTTTTTCGAAATTTCTTTAGTTACATATTTCAGAAACAAAAGTTTAAAATTATAATTTTACATTTACACATTATTTAGAGTTAATACGTACGGAGCTTTGCCGCTGTGAAGTTATTTACCGAAAGCGTCGCATTCGCATAAATTAGAGATGAAGGAGAGGTCGGATGTCTTGGACTACTCTCTTCCGCGCACGACATCTGCCTCCCACTACTACACTGGCTGTCCGCAAACACCGCAAGGCTATGCCTGCCCATTGAGTCATTCGCAGGCAACTCAGAGCGGCAGAGATCCGTGCGCATTACTGCAAACTAATGAAGGGTTCAAAACGCTCGTCGTACTTCGATTTGTGTGAATGATTGATGTTAATATTATTTTTTATTTTGTATGTTATTGTCTGGTTATTGTATTTCATTTTTAATCTCAATACGTCAATAGCTCCAAAAATATTTGAATAGTACAATAAAAACTCCATTACATTCTCCCAATATTATCTGCAGATGTCCCTTGACAGCTCAATGTTTTTTTATTATGAAGTTCAAATAAGATTATTGTGCGTTGATTTCATTGATTGATGAGTCTACTTAGAAGTGACAAAGAGCGCTTTCTCATTACTCAACACGATATCGGAATTGGATTCCGAACCGATTGTATTTGAAATCCTATCCCAAAATTGCCAATCTTTGGTAAAGTCTCGTATTTCAGTCATCATATTTTATATTTGAAGCAATCATTTAATTTTAGTTCAATGATATATATTTATAATATTAAAACAATTGCTTTCCAAATGTATTTAAATTGATATTATTATAATTTTAGCATAGTTTCATTACACTTCTCTTTTTTAATTAACGAATAACGTAATAATCTTGCCATTAGACTTTGTTCACAAAATTTTGACTTTAGCGCCACCACCGAAACCCTTAATTGTATATCCTTTTTATCTGCAGAAGGGTCCTTAACCTCTATGTAAAATTCCTCAGCGTATTCGAGCTTAAGATGTGACACTGGCATTACATTTCCAACTGATTAAATTAGTCTGCAGCTGCAGTGACTGAGTAAAGTTCGTTCGCTCAAATAGCGTCGGTACTTGTAATCGATGCGGATTTCTTTGTTAAGTGCCATATCTTGTGGCATTATTCGAACGGCGACACCATGTGAGTGAATCAAACTTAAAAGCTCACGGTAGTAAGCTTAATATACTCAGACTCCAAAGTTAAAACTTATTTCTAGAGCATACAATATTAACAATTTTCCTAACTACAATTATTTCACGACCGCAAAGTACAGTCGTGTTTTCGAATGGTTAATTACATTTGCATTTCAATTCCACAGTACAATTTGGTCGACCTCTTTTTAATATTAGCCAAAGTTTAAAATAAAACAAACATGCCCCTGTATCTGTTCAGCGAGTATTCACTTCGAATGCTTAATTTGAGCATGTAATGTTTATGCAAAACTATTTAGGAGCACACAAATGCGACGGGAACAGTATCGTGTGATTCGATTACTCCATAATCGCGAAACGGACAAGTTTATAACTTAGTTTTATCCCTACATGTTCTCCCTGATTTGGACCCGGCATGTAATCTAATAAGGGCTAAGGTTTAGAGTAGAGCTGTTATGCTACTGCTTTTTTTCTAAAACTGATGCTTCTTTTATTTGTCTAAAAAAGCATGCTTTTTATACTGCATCTGCTTTTGCTATTTTAAAAAAACTGTTACCTATTCATCATGAACTTGAACAATTTTGCATAATTCTTTATGAAAGTGTAGGATAAAAGCAGATAAAAATGAATATTCCAGTTTGTAAAACGAATTTTCAATTTTTATTGTTTTTTTTTAATAACGCATACATAACAACAACGTCTAGGCTCTAAACTAAGCATTAGCTTGTGTATTGGGTACCAAGCACACTACACCACATGCATATAACAACCAAGATCCGGTACCAGTATCAATATTCATCATATAAATACTGACCTGAATTGGAATTCGAACCCGGGACCTCCAGCTTTGTAAGTAGGGCGTACCCACTAAACCTAGTGGTCGTCAAATGTAGTTGAAAGACTTATCTAAATAAATAAGTAATAAATATATAATCAAAAAGCAGAATAATAAAAAATAGAAACAGTAAACGACACGCGCGGCAACGACGCGCGGAGCCATGCCACTGACGAGAAAATGAAGCATATTCATAAGAAGTAGATGTAGAATGAAGCAGTAATTACGAAGCTTGCTACAATTTTTTTTTACAGAAAGCATACTATTGCTATCTGCTACTCGTTATTTTAACAGCTCTAGTTCAAAAATGAGTGAGTCGTTTTATGGAAATCGAACCAGGACATGGTATGTCTGATTCCGTAGTAACAAGCTTTCAAGGAGCAATCGTGCTAATAATCCCTACATTGCTTATTGAATTAAGCTTCGCCAATGTGGTTGTTTACAATTATGTATTACTATACCGTTGTTGGTTCTTTCTACATGATTCTGCACACACACAGGAAAAAGGATAAAAACGCCTATGCTTTATGACACCAGCTGTAAATATGAACACTGTTGAAGTTTATAGATAAAGTCATTTACAAATTGTCTTCTCAGTAATACACTAGAAATTATTTTACAGAGTACAGGTACAGAGAAATACTTTTGGAGTCGTTGAACACGTAACTAGAAGTAGCAGTTCAACTATTGCAACGATAGCCAGTTTATGAAAAGTGTATCTCACTGCGTGGTCTGTATTTTTTTTTAATAGTGAGCCAATCTATGCATAAGTACTAGTATTCACGGCTCCAACCGTGTAGACACCTTCCAAGTATTTTATATTATGACCTTTGGTGAAAATTTTAACATACGTGTTTTCTTTTAGTATCACTCAGTACTAAAAAATGAGATATGGTGCTTTATAAAGTTATCATATTACCGTGGGGATGCGCAGGCGACACATATTTGTGTCGATTGGCGGCCATCGGCTGGATATCCCTCTCTATTATACCCACGGTTGCTTTTCTTTATGCGTAGTATTAGGGTTTGACTTCATAACCGCGCTGTATCGATAATTCTTAGTCTTTAGGTAATAACTAAATATTTGTATGTGATGCCACCACAAAAATCCTAAACGCAATTCGATAGCTATTAGCCAAAAGCAGAAGAAGGCGACATGTCGGCAAATGAATTCACATTGTTATGAAACGATTAATTTTTCAGTGTAATTTATTATTAATTAATGGTGTAAAGATTTGTGTACATTTGTTTGCTTTAGTTTTCATTTCATTAAATTAAACTATTTGTATGCGTTCGAGTTAGGTACATACTGTAGCAGAGTGAGAAAAAAAAACAGTAATTGTTGTCGTGCACCACTTTTATCGATCTATTAGTGTACACCAAAAGCCAAATAAGTGATTCAAATATATGACGTCAGATTCGTAATACGTAACGAAAAGACTTTCCCACACTGCAAAAAAACTTTGTTGGTTTGGTCTGGTTTTTTTTTGGGTTCTAGAGTGTTTAATTTGTCGATCCCGATACTTTCGTTTCGAAAATATCTTTTATGGGCAGACGTGTCACTACGTCACAGTTTTATTAGGTTAGTAGTCGAATTACATGCCATTACTTTTAGTTTTTCATCACCAACGTACATACAATATATATAATGAACCATAATGGACGTAACAAAAATAAGCTTGCAAATATATCTCTCGAATCGTATAATCTTATAGATTCATTTCCCCCAAGAAATAATTCCACGAAATTTGGCGTTGTCTCCAAATGGCACAGACTACTCTGATATTAGACCATGATTAACAATATTTACGTCTCGTTGATTTTAACGGCGTCGTTATATTCAGTTTAATATTAGTCTGCGGTATTTAATCAATTGAGTGCGTCCTGCGTACCGACCTATACAATAGCAAACTATCGTTCTGATAGATGGAGGTGAGACACTGTTACACTTAACTATTATTGTCTATTGCCAATACGTTATGACCATAAACCCACCTAGATCAAATAAAAATTACTGTCATTGGTTCACATTTATAAGCAGTAACTTTATATTCAATTTACGTGTAGCATTAAGTTTATCGAAGGATGTATCCATAAAAAATATCTCTGGGTATCTAATGACGCCTAAATTTAAAGTTCAGAAGCTGTATCTGAATTCACTGTCGTACACCATAAGGGCACGTCCACACAAAACGTAATGTCTGCCAATTCCTTTAAGATTTTTTATAATTATACTTATAACGTACTTATAACCTACATTTATTTACGATACTATACTACCCTCTCCGACTTGTTTTGTGGTAGGAAAAGGCATGCTGCTAAAAGGGCTAACCGTATTTTGAAGAAATTTATAACGAGGGTGTCATAGGGCTTGGAATAACACACAGGTGAATTTTATCCCGAAAAAATACACGGTTCCCATTTATATTATTTATGCTTAAATAGCTTAACAGATTTACATGTGGTATGTATAGATTTCTTAGGTAGGCAGTTAAGTTTCATAACTTTCTAGAAAGTCTCACAATATCCTGGAGCTTTGCGTCCCTTTAGCGGTCGCACTACAACCGTACGAATGTGTAGTCCACGCGGGCAAAGCCGCGGGCAGAAAGCTAGTAATAAATAAATCAATCGTCTGTTTTTGTGAATGAAAACTGATATTGTTTCATGTCTTGTTTCATAAATTAATTTAAAACGCAATATTAATTATTAAAAATAAAGTAATAATAAATAAACTAACAAATAATAATTGTATCAGTAATAAAGATTTTAAAATATCTACTTACTGATACCTTGGTGGATGAAGGTATGTTTATTTAAGTGAATATTTTTTTAAAGTCTACCTAGACTTTTATGACTACTAACGTTATGAGAAACGGAAGAACTAATCAATAACCCAAATTAACCAATTAGTCAGTTTTTATAGTATCACGTATTTGAAGTATCATGATACTATAAATAATGACTATGGATACTTTCAGTAATAGTGCCAAGTGGTGTTGAATGTTAAGAAATAAAATTGACGCATTTTGACTTTTGAAATAAGTTTAGAAATACTTAGAATAAAGAAAAACTCATGTTGCACTTGACTATCTTTTGACGCATTTAGACCTAAAAACCCTTTCAACAACCAAATGCGCCTCAGCGTTCTAAGTACGACAATTATCCATTTTCTTGGTCACACCTTTAAATTATTCCATATACATTATACCTTGACTAAAAAAAAAAACAATGCAGACTGAGTATTGCTTTGCGTTGTTCCGTGTTGGATTTTTGAGAAATCTTTGTTTGTTAGTGAAGCCGTGCCACGAAGCTCCTTCAGGTATGTCGCTTGCGCTACACGTTTTATAATAGTACATTATGATGCAGGTACGATAAGCTGCATATTATAGTCGAGGTGTTTATAGGCACGAGGCGAAGCCGAGTGATTATAATAAACCGATGACTATAATAGCCAGATTACTGAGTACGAGCATCATCATTTTTCAATATATTTGCAATTAAAATAATTAAAATAATACTTCCAATGCTGTGTTAAAATGTAATAATGGCGGGAACTAAGAGAGCGGTTGGTTTTTAGCGGTTTACGCATGCGTCACAAACAAAATGCTTGTTGGTGATTGGTGTAAAGTAAAAAGACTTAGCACTGTAAAATACAACATTACGATACAAGTTTCGATGTCATAAAGACCGTATTAATAGCAAATGCACTGAAAAAGTAATTTACAGTATAAATACGTGAAAATAAAACTATAGGTAAGGTGGATTACTAATAATGCGAACCTAAAATGCTGTATTCACAAGCCTGAGAAGCAAGAACTATATTATTTTTAATGTTATAATATACCTAAGTATTTATATATTTATTCTTGCAAGATCTAGTTTTTTAAGGCCACAACTGCATAACAACAGCAAAGTCTTAGCTTTCCACTTCAAACAGCTTTGGAGATATAAAGCAGACACTGACGTGACTTTATAAGCGTTTAAGGGATTCTTTAGACTTTTAGAATGTAGACACTATATCTGTCAACAGAAAATCTATTATAAGTAAATAAATTGAAACTCTATATTATTTTCTGTCATCGAAGTTTGTATTCATAAATTTGTATCCTTTAAATAAACGATCTATCCCATCGAAATATTTTTCTTCTTAGATCAATCAAAAGTGTCTACGGACATGCATGGCCAAATAAATCCATCATAAAATCTTGATCAATATGGTAAATAAAATGTATCCCCTGAAAAAAAAGCTTCATTCTCAACATAACATGTCTGCTCCAAAACAATAGTATGGTTCTCATAAAGTAGATCTGTCATCCAATAAATTCAATTCCTTGCTATTCGGCATATTATGATTTTGATAGTTTAGGTTAGTATGATGACCGCGACTTACCGCCGAGCCGCGGTAGCTATCGATGAAAAGCCAGAAGGAAAACTGTTTATATTCAATGAAATATCAATTTGGACGTTAGTTTTCCATGGAAATATTGTTCAAGTTAAGGTATCAATATTGTTTTCTAACAATTTCGTCATACACTTTTGAGGACCAACTTTCCTAAACACTTCTCTCATCTTCTCATAAATAATATTTATTCCGATGATTTTACTAGGTCAATTGATAACTTAAAAGGCCGCCGTTTGCTTAAATAAGATCTTTCGTTATGAATGTTAATTAAGAGGTCAGAAATTAAAGTCTGATGACTGAGACGATAAATATTTTTTTTTTTTAAATCTGTCGAATATGATTCCATAGCTTCGTTTGGGTAATAGACATATATTACAAACCCTATTTATTAAGAAATAAAAAACCGACATTTATATTGTATTTAACTTGTAATAGCTAAAATCATTCAGAAATAACTTAGATACTAACTAAGAAAATACTCATTAAACGCAGTACCTCTACAATAGTTTAGTGAAAATATCAAAGTAAATAGAAAAAGAAACAAAGCCGCGAATATAATCGACGTCGCTACCCGTTTTATTAACGTCCGAACTTGGACAATTAGCTTACCATTGCCGGCATTTTTTTCTGCATTTTGTTTTTCCATTTTTTTTATTTTATTAAACAGACAACATTGAAGAAAAAAATATCGTTTCACAATCAGGTGAACAACACGAGTACGGCGGAAGGCCTAACAATATTGGCTTACACGAATTCGTAGAAGCTCTCACCGTAAGTAAATTGCCTGTTTGTTTCCCGTTCAATCAGTTTCTATTTTCTTTTTCCAGTAGATATATTTTTATGGATTTGCATCTCGTTTTGCCTACAGGTACACCTGGAAATCATTTCTGTTCAATCTACGGGTCTTGGTTGTTATATATATAAAAAAAATATATATAATTACATATTATAAAGAATATTTAAGTATGTATATCAGTTGTCTAGTAACCCATAACACAAGCATAATACTTGCTTACTTTGGGACTAGATGACGCTGTGTGGGAAGTCCCATGTATTATTATTATTATTATTATTTTTGTGCGAAAAAATCGGTCTATTGATTTACAGAAATCGCACTCCGATGATTCGCACTCTATTCTGTCAACTTTGTTGTATCATCATTGAGCTGAGTAATATTTATAATAAATATATATGTTGATTGAAATCTATGTTTTAGTTTTTATTGCCCATGGTCGAGAATGACATTGCAGAGTAGATTGATTAAAAAAAAAATTAGAAAGTTTGCTTGTAATACATAGTTGTATTCAGGTACTATATTACATAAGAGATAATCTTTGATAAAGTTGTTTAATATTATACATAAATATAAAACAATATATATTTCTTTGTTTTAGCTACTTTCACAGTGGAAATTCCGACTAACAAAATGAATTACGAGGCAAGCCAGCCACTAAAGGCAATAATGAAGAATTGCAAGCCACCATGGTGTAAGCTGATTAATATTCAGTCATCATCATCATCATCATCAGCCCATTTTTACCCCACTGCAGGGGCTTAGGCCTCCCCCAGGCTGAGGAGGGGGGCTTGGAGCTTAAGTCCACCACGCTGCTCCACTGCGGGTTGGGAACTGTAACGACCGCCATCTATTGACAGCGTCCGGGACCGACTGTTTAACGTGCCCTCCGAAGCACGGTGTCAGTGATATTGTGTACTTAAGTCAGAAAAACTCATTGGTACACGCCCGGATTCGAACCATGGCCCGATGGGGCCAAATTTGAGACAGGCTCGTTGCGCTCTGGGCTATCACGACACACATTCATACTCAATATTCAGTCTACTGCATAATTAACGTAACGGTTTGAACAAGCTCAAGTAACCGACAATATATTGACCTTATTGTGCCAAACTGATTAAACAACCGCCTCAACTGGTCTACCGATCTCCGAACTTGCCTCTATCGACCTCATTTGTTCCGCAATTCGGACAACTTTCGCAAGGCAAAAATTAGTTTCAGAGACGAAGTAGAAATAGCCTTTACGAACTTTATTTAGTCCTGCTTGGCAGAGTTGTATCGCAAAGGTGTTCATGATCTCCTTAGACGGTAGAACTACGTAAAAAAGATGGATATTATTTTGATTAGATAAATATTTTTATTGGTAATTTCCAGTAATTTTTTTCTGTATAAAATGGGAATTCACTACTTCATCCTTAGAACGCTGTAATCACGGAATACATAAAAAGTAACTTTTCATAAAATATGAACCCGTAGTTGGTCAAATTTCATTTTACTCTACGAAGTAAGGTAAAATTTAATGGCAGTTTACTCAATCTTAGTTTTACTTTGATAATCAAAACAAAACCTGATGTAACTTAATTTTTTACCTCGCTAGCTCCAAAAGCGATTCTTTCATCCTTAAAACTATAGAGTAAAAGTAAACGTTCCTCATTTAGTGAAAATAACTATTTTGAATTTAGAACGCTACGAATTGGCATTTCAAATTTCATTAGCTCCATTCCATTCTGTCAGCCCTTTTTATATCCCACTACAGGGCCTTAGGCTTTCATAAGCTCATGTTCGTAAAACATTCAGCAACTATAAATAGTATACTATAACACTTTATTTCACAAACAATATTTTTATATAGTATATTATTTAATGAAAAAAAACTGCTGTATTTTTGACTAATGTATTTACTTAAGACTTAATTTCTTCGAAAACATCGTTTAATTAGTTAAAATAACATTAAATTGAGTTGAAAGATTCATTACATTTTTATTTAAAGTTTTTATATACCTCATGTTGCAACTTTTCGAACGCGCTAAAAACATAAAACAAAACAGATATAAATGGCGGAAAAGCAACAAATACTTCTTTTCCCTAAATTAAGTTCTTTATTTTGAGCTGTGAAAGTCTAAAAAGTTTTCTAGTAAAGAAAATTGTAATTTAACATAATTAGAATTAAGGAAAAATATCTAATTCTAAACTTAATCATACGGAAAATATCTGAAAATCTATAGATTATTTAATGATAAGTTTCTACTTGCTGAAGGAGCAAAAACCTGTTCGAAAACCTGTAAAATAAATGTATTGTTCAGTCTACTATAGACTTTATATTTGTAGATTGCTTCCATAGTTTTTAATTAATTTGAATACTTAGTTATATGACGATTTCTCTATTTGTATAAACTTCTTAATAAATCCAGTTACAATAAATTTTTCTTGCATCTTTTATTTTCATACTGGTGAGGTGAAAAGTTGATTTTGTTTCTTGTGCTTTTGAATTTCTCACTACGCTCAGAATTCTAATTGGGAATCACTCCTTGCGCTCGTGATTCAATTACGGAGCCCTCCGCTCGCTAGAGATTCATACTCAGCATTCGCTACAAAAACGAACTTTGGTCTCTTGTTATACAAATACTTATTATTCTTACTGCGTTTATTTATATGAAACGAGTGCACATTTTGTGGAAAGTTACTTTTGCTTATTCCTCGTTTATAAATACGCGTACCTACTAATATAGAAGTACAAACGTCATCCCCAAAACGTTATATCGTACATTATATCCAAAATTATGCAAAAGGCTGCCTTTAGAATATCTGTCTCGTTTTTTTAGGACATCATTTGACGACCGCTTAGCTTAGTGGGCAGCGACTCCGCCTACGAAGCTGGAGGTCCCGGGTTCGAATCCCAGATCGGGTCAGTATTTATATGATGAATATTAGTACTGACACCGGGGCTTGGTTGTTACATGTATGTGGTGTCTTCCTTTGGTACCCAAAATACAAGCTTATGCTTAGTTTGGGACCTAGACGTTGTTGTGATTGTATGTGTTATTATTATATTATTACGCCCAACGCATCAGAATGAGTCAGATACAGTTGTCATTGAAACTCCGTCTGTTACAGTAGATTAAGGAACCGGAAGTAGACCTTTCACTTGTATAAGATTGACTATCTACTTAATTACCCATCAATGATAAAATATGAAGCGCCAAACGTGAAACTGTAATTGTGACCTTATTTCTCATTAATTCGACGTATATATAGATACACTGAAACACAAAACACGCAAGAGGAGGTGGGAGGGGATCAGGAGTGACGTAGTTCCGGCACGCACGAGACGGGGTCGCGAGCTAAACAAATATTTACTGTTAGGAGAACGCGGCGACTGTTTACCGTCCCCGCGTAATCCTATTCACGCTAGCTCGTGCTATCGGTCCAGACGCTCTTGCGCACGCAGGCTCCTTCTTTATTGTGCAATCTTCTCATTACTCGTGACCCCTGGATAAACAAACAATCTTGCGAGATACCAGACATCTTTTATTATTTTCAATTTCATTACACAAATTATCTATTCGTTTTATAAAGGAATAATACAATAAAGGAGTTCTGTTTTTCGTTGGAAAACAAAAATTATAATTAAGAAAATATAACATGGTGCCATCGTAAATAAAGTACGTAGAAACCAAGGATATAGAGACAAGGTATAATTATTGCAGTTCATTCATATTAATTCATTTTATTAAGTTAAATCAGTTATTATTAACCCCGTTCCGGTTCCTTCCTGGTGCAAAAAATTGCCATTGCAATTCAGCGCGGCAATGCGATGAGCGTCATGGGCACATTTGCGTCGGGGGCGACGAGGGGTGGATTATTGGATTAGTTTTATTTTTCATATTCTAGAATATCCTATTACAATTCAGTTATCTTATAAAAAATACCTTCCTAGTTCTTTATATGCAATTGTTTGTGATACATATTTACGTGGGTATTTTTACGACCTGCACAAAATAGGGTTACACTGATCTTATTTCATTATTGCAGTATTATTATACGGTAAATACGAAAATGTGTTTATTTGTCCTTCTTTCACATCATAAAGGGCCAAAGAAAGGAAGTGGTTTTTTGCACGGAGATAGTTGAAAGGTTATAGACTAACGCGGTCTACCGTTTATGTTGGTCAAAAGTTCACGTGGATACAAAGCTTAGAGTCTAAACTCTAAGCTTCTATTATTTCTAAAAATAATGGTAATAAAACTCAAGTACAGAACCAACTAGAAGAAAAGGTAAGGCTGCAAGAACGGAATTGGAAAATATACTTACAGAGACGATATGGCTGTTCACGTAAAAGCGAAACCTGTGTGTTAGTTCTCAGAAATGTTTTCTTTTGTACGAACGTCGCATATCGCTTAAAACTTCATGAAAATTAATGACTGGGCCATCATTTCGAAGATTACTTTCACCGCTAGTGGCGGAAAAATAAACAGAACCATCAACAACCAGCAACAACTTTATTTTTATAAATAAAAATTTAGTTAGGCTTTTAAGGAGTCAACGGAGGGCGCTGGTATTCCTTAAGTACTTCTCAAAGATGTATCTTTTTAAGATATTAAACATTATTATTACCATTAATGACTAAAAATGAACAGGACCGGGAACGGAACAAGAACTATCCGCTTGACGACCACTTCGCCTAGTGGGTAGCGACCCTGCCTACGAAGCTGGAGGTCCCGGGTTCGAATCCCAGGTCGGGTCAGTATTAATATGATGAATATTGATACTGGTACCGGGTCTTGGTTGTTATATGTCTGTGGTGTCTTCACAAAAATATTTATATACGTATATATTATAAAGAATATTTAAGTATGTATATCAGTTGTCTAGTAACCCATAACACAAGCATAATATTTGCTTACTTTGGGACTAGATGACGCTGTGTGGGAAGTCCCATGTATTATTATTATTATTAACTATAAGGAATATATTTTTTTTTTTTTCAAATTATAATTTTAAAGCAACGTGAGTGTCCTTTAGAGCCAAAACACTTTTTAAATTTTAACGTGTACAGAATATTTGCACTGAGTATCTACAAAGCCAAAAACTCTAATTTAATATGGAAAAATATGTCATTCGGTAATTGTTAAGTTCAGTGTTAAAATCTTTATGACAGTAGGAGATTAAACATATGAAATGTAGACTGTTTGTCTCTCGATCACGTTTCGATCTCAAGAACGGGTTGTACGCGTGAACGCCCACGTTACGTTGATACAGATTTTAATCTTGGTTTGTTTTGAAATATGGTTTCATTTGCGCTAGAACTAGGTTCGCATAGAGCCAAAACGTCAAAATTTCTATATACGTCATACTTACGAAGATTTCATATATTTATATAACAATTACAAAATTTCTATAACTGTATATGATGTTAATCAGGGACTTATCTTATTAAACTTTAAGAAAAATATAAGTATTTTTTTTTTATATTTCTAAAATGTTTACTAATTCCAAAGGTATTGAAGAAAATATACCAAAATCGAGCATCCCTCATCTCCGAAACTACTGAGGCAAAATTTTTTGAGAAAACTGGCATTATATGGTTTCATTTACAAGCATTACAGAAAATCTTGAATTTATAATTTCTAGCGGGAAACTGGAATTTATAAAATTTATGAAGTTATAAATAATTTTAGTGAAGTGATAACGAGTATATAATGTGTTACTTAATTTTACCAAAGACTAATTTTGAGTTTTGCAAAAAACAATCAATTTCGTTATTTAGTGTTACTTCACAATAAAATTGGTGAATCGTCCGTTCCCTACTTCTTGACCACTGTGTTGACTTCGGCGCCTTGTATTTGTTTCATGCAATCAAAACTCTATTTTCTTAAATAGGGTCAGAGACAAAGTCTTTTCGCATATAGTTTGTATGTACTTTTAAAGAAAATCTCTTTAGCTGTACTAGTTGTATCTGGCTGGTTTTGATACCATTAAAAAGGTTACATTTCAAAAAAAGAAATAATTTAGTAAAATATTGTTTCCCGCCGGTTTTCATTTGTTTTTCTCTCTGTCAAAAAAATGAGTGAATCCAACGAAGAAATTCAATACAAGTACATTTTAAAATTTTATTTTAAAAAAGGAAAAAAATCCAACGCAAGCTGCGGAAAGTATACACGAATCAAATGTCTAACTAGATTTCAGCGTAAATATCCCGGGAGCCAGGGAGCCAATGAACTTATATATTCACAAACTTATGCTGGTCTACGAAATTATCAATAACGACGCTGGAGTTTTCTTGTTAGCGAATAAACTCGTGATATTGAAGCTTGGTAAACTTTGCCTTTCTATTTCTTCACTTATTTAACTAAACAATATATTTTGTAGGTTTGATTGTAGATATTGTACACGAGTAATTTTTGATATACTTATACATATCTTAGAACTGAAGTCTCATCGAGCGTAAAATATTAGATATATGAAATTATTAGGTCGGGGAAAACGTTTCTTCCCATTTCATATGAAATTTAAAGACATTTTTTTCAAAGTTTATTTACATTTAATTACAATATATATGTGTCATTTTCTTCGATGACTGTCTGCCATTTTGTAGGTAGTAATAAGATCCCGTTTCTATAAAAATTTTGGGACTTGTGACAAGTAGTTTTGGCAGTCCTCTCTTGATATTAACCTGATACCCACTGTCTAAAGAATTCTGAAGAAACCGAAACAGGTGGAAATCTGAAAGTGCAAGGTCAGAGCTATATGGCGGAAGCGTTGACACCTCCCAGCCAAATTCTCTTTATTTTTTCTTAGTGACTGTGATACTCTGACGTGTGAGGTCTAGCGTTATCGTGATGAAAAACCACACCCTTTCGATTGATTAATTCCGACCGCTTTCTCTCAATTTCTTGCTTTAGTCTCATCAGTTATTCGCAGTTGAGATCCGAATCAATGGTTCTGCCCGGCGGTAAAAGCTCATAATGAACAATACCCTACCAATTCCACCATACACACAGCATCTCATTATTGCGAGTTAGCCCGGATATTGTCACAGTCTGTGAAGCCTGACCGACCTATGACCACGACCTTTTTCACACGTTCTTATCGTACTTGATCCACTTTTCATGACCAGTCATCAATCTTTTCAAAAACGGTTCGGTTTCATTACGTCTTAATAACGAATCACAAATGAGTAGGTACACGGTTCATTACGTTTCTTTCAGTGAGCTCACGTGGCACCCAAATATCGAGCTTTTTGTATACCCAGCTTTTTTAAATGGGTCAAAACTGTTTTGTGGTCAATTTCCAGATCTTCAGTTATGTCGTTACTACTGATACGTCGATCTTGTTCCACTTTTTCAAAAATGACCTCCTTTTGAACTGAAACTACAGAGAAATTTGAAATGAACAACAGGGAGGTGCATCTTTGACATCAAAATTCCTGGATTGAAAACCGTTTTAACCATCTTTGTGCTACTCTTACTGACACCGCATTAAGGCCATAAACGTCATAATTTTTTTCCGCAGCTTGCGTTGCATTTTTTCTATTAATTTTTATACGATTTTCGCCAATATTACATTTTTTTTTCACTCCATTACTATCTGGAATATACGTCCAATCTCAAATTACACCTTATTTGTATATGACCATAAGTTAAGGTTAGCAATTTCTCTGGATAATTTTTGGCGTTTATCATCGGAAGTCGGTCGGCCATAATAAAATATAGGTAATTTAGGAGCGTAGTAGATTTAACCACACACCAACTCGGTACTGGAATTACGCAGCTGTTGAGTTGATTCGGCACCAATTTCGTAATGGTAGTCTGCGCCCAAGTGTTTAAACCAAAACGAACACCTAACCTTTGCAATTTCATCAATTCACACACTGATCTTTTTCTTTATAAATATTATTACGTAATGAAAACAACGTTAGTAAACATGTGAAGAGAGAGAAAAAGAGCTATCTGTCAATACCGGATGCCACGGACATCGCGACGGCTAGCATAATAAAGATGTCATAAATCTATTGTTCTCGGCAGTACAGCTCGTTTGAGTTCGTTCGGACTCGCATTGACGTGAAAATACCTGGTCTGCCCCGCTCAGGGTCAATAACCGGCCAAGCTCACGCGTTATCTCTTTGTGAATGTATACATGACGTATACATGACATACGTGACAATAACGTCTAGGCCCCAAACTAAGCATTAGCTTGTGTTTTGGGTACCAAGCAAAGATACCACATAAATATAACAACCAAGACCCGGTACCAGTATTGATATTCATCATATAAATACTGACCCGACCTGGGATTCGAACCCGGGATCTCCAGCTTCGTAGGCAGGGTCGCTACCCACTTGGCTAAGCGGCGGTAAAATATTACAGTCCATATCTGAATCACACTAATGAAGCAATGACAACAACAATTCGCGTGGATGAAGTAGGGAAAGGAGAGAATTACGACTCTTGCACAGCACTTGCCGCTGATCTGTGCGTTCTGAAGTCCGATAGGCAGCCCGTTCGCGCAGGTCCGCCATATTGTAATTCCGAGTTTTCGTCAATTCTATAATATTGATTGTTATTTTATATTCTAATATAATAATTATTATTATTAGAGGTTATTGACGTTTACAACTTTTATTAAAAGAACTAATCTTTAGTTCTAAAAAAATGACTTTTTGAGGGCCGAAAAGAATTTCAATAAATTACAGGTATATAAGATATAACAAATAATGAAACCAGAACTGAAATCAAAAATAAAAGCATAACAGAAATCGAAATAAGGATTGGGAATAAATAACAAACGGTATATCTCATAAAGAAAATCGTTTGTTTTTCCGGGATGTGTACCTACCTGCCGTCAGAGTGGTGAACAATCCCTAGTAATATGTATTGACGAAAAATTTCGACATTACATTTGAACACTTATTTATGAACATATAGACAATTTGATCTGGAGTATTTTAGTATTTCTTTTTTTATATATTTCATGTATGGAATTTCTCGGTATAATCGATTGTTAAAAATTTGACGGACGCTGTCAATAGATGGCGGTCGTTACAGTTCCCAACCCGCAGTGGAGCAGCGTGGTGGACTTAAGCTCCAAGCCCCCCTCCTCACCCTGGGGGAGGCCTAAACCCCTACAGTGGGGTAAAAAAAATGGGCTGATGATGATGATGATGATGAAAAATTTCAAAAGTAAAATTTTGAAAGTTAAAAAATGAACGATGTTCAACGTATTGCACCAGTTTGTATTGTTTGTAGCAGTGACGTCATTGAATGTTTTCCATTTTCTTTTTATATCTCTGTTATTATGCCTCCAAAATTTTTTTTTATGAATAAGGTACCTATTCCCATGGGTACAGGAAATTATGAATCGTGTTCTTAAATTTTAAACAACGCGCATAGCTATTTCTATATATGAGAAATTAATTATTTTATCAATCTACCGTTTGGCAATAGTACCTACCTCGTCTACTCACAAAAATCTAATTCAAATTAGCTTCCATTTCGATCAGTTTTGAAAGTATAATGCGCACAGAAGACATTTTAATAAACTTCAAAAGGTAAAACATTATGCCATAAATTAAAAGCGTACGTAGCAGTCTTTGTTCGTGCAATTTTTCCTTGTACATTTTTAAGGGCATTCTGAAAAAAAAATATATATATATAAACAGTTTACGTAAGCTCTTGTGTTAAGTTAATTTTTTTATCTTAAGCTATTTAATGCTACAGAAAGACAGAAAAGAAAGATAAGACTGATTTAATAATTGAAATAATTTTTATTAAGTCTTTTACGCTGCTTGTCGTTTCTATTACGGATTTATTACGAACCGCGACCCAATTCACGCTCCATCAACTTCAGCTTAAAATATAGGTCGAGTCGGTAAAACAGAACTTATTCAAAGCTATTTTATAAGCCCTGTCTTTATTCGTCCCTAACGAAATTGTAAAATCGACCCAAACCTTTAAATAGGGTTACATTGGAACAAGTATTCTTTAAATATTATACTGATTCACTATCAGTAGAGCGATGGATGATGTCTCTATCATAAATACAGCGTAATTTATAAATAGTTCTTATCCTATCCTTGAAAAGTTTTACTAACACTTTCCTACCATCGATCCGTGCATAAAAATGATCAGATACTCAGATACATAAGTAATAGATAACGCAAGTTAACCTACAAAGTTGGAGCAATCTTTTTACTTCTTCACTTCACTTCATCAGCCCAATTTTACTCCACTGCAGGGGCTTGGGCCTCCCTCAGGGTGAGGGAGGAGGGCTTGGAGCTTAAATAATTTTACTTATTATGATCATTTCCGTCGCAAAACACCAATCAAAATACAAAAAAAAATGGGTCATAACATATCTTCAAAAGTTGTAAGTGAAGTAAATGAGATGTTTCGTTTAATTCCCAAGCAATTTTTTAGTAAAATCTCTGTACTTTATTTTAATGTTTGCCACGTTTATTGCATAATATTAGATAACCTTTCGTAGTCTATTCCCTCCACGCCAGTAGAAAGATACTGATCGGTTTAAATCTTTATGGTTAGGATATCTACAAATAACACCTGTTACTGCGATGATACAGCTGTCTGTTTTCTTTCGTTAAAATGATTATTTTGAACCATAATCACTTTTCCAGTAAAGTTCGTGAATTATTATTTTACGAATTGTTTCGTCAATGAATGCCTACAACCAGGTATGGTCAACTAAAGTCTAAAGTAACTACCCCGTCGTGATATTATCGAATATATAGATTAGAAACTATTGCTATAGGTACGAATTGAGAGCGCTAGCTTTTACACGTGCAGTGGTTATCTTGAGGTCTGTTTGGTATTAAGAAACTGACGTTATAATTAACTAATAGCGCGACCGGAATAGTTCCTCCGCACGCCACACTTCAATTCTTACCGTCATACCATAATCCGTGCATGTACATGTTTATAACCAACGTTCTTAATTCATGCCGTTTAGTTTAAAAATAATAACGAAGGCTACCTAGAGAATTTTTTTTGCAGATTTTCAAATATTTATATATCATGAATTCTATTATTATAGCCATTTTGATTTGTTAGCCTATTAGTATAACCAATGGACTTAGATACTTTAAATAATGTTCTTTTGAAGCACGACTTCCTAATATAAAAATAGAAAGATATACCTAACAAACACGTAAAGTTCGTTAGAAATAAATCATATATCCTCCAAAAAATACTCTATATTCTATAATATTATCTCATATCACGAAAACAAGATGCACGCTTAAATTATCTATTGTTTCATTTTATTTACGGTTACGACGACCGCTTAGCCTAGTGGGTAGCGACCCGCCCTACGAAGCTGGAGGTCCCGGATTCGAATCCCAGGTCGGGTCAGTATTTATATGATGAATATTGATACTGGTATCGGGTCTTGGTTGTTATATATGTATATGGTGTCTTCGCTTGGTACCCAAAATACAAGCTAATGTTTAGTTTGGGGCCTAGACGTTGTTGTGATGTGTACGTTATTACTATTATTTTACTTTGCTATACTCTCATAGAATCATGCTATGAAAAGTAAATATAACACTGTAAAAAATATATAAAAACCGTTTTCTACGCGAACTTCGCAGTTTTTATTATAAAATCTGACTAAGCCATTATTATGTTACACTCGCCGAAAGCGGCCTAACAATTTTCTCTGACCTATATTCAGAACCATGCACAGTACGTTATAAATGTATATAAAGTGGAACACGCCATCGCAAATATACGAGTTTGTATATCAGCCGTATTATTATACGTAGGTACTTTAGGGCTACACAAATCTTTGCAAAACCCTTATGCATTATAGAAATTTAGTAAATATTTCCATTCAAACAAAGAAATTTATACATCGGGATGTAATACAGCATGCGCGCTCAAAACCGTTTCTTCAAAACTGAGTCAATTCACTCACTTTTATGCAGTTCGGTGTTGAAGAAGCGCTTGTTTAGTTGCGATTTTTGGATTCCAAAAAACTAGAGAAGCCTAATGTTATGTCTAGATATTGTAAAAAACTCTACTCTATAGACACTTGATAGTTTATTTGTGTATACCATGGATGTAGTGATGGATGTAAAATGTGAGAAAAAAATTATAGATTTAGCCCAAATATACGCCACTTGCTATTTTGACATACTCACTGTGAAATAGACACTGATGTATACGTAAACGTACGTGCTACACATAAAATTAATACTGTAAAAGAAAATAAAGTTTCTGAAGTAACATGTCATGAATAAATCGACAGAATATAAGTTTACAACAATAATAATAATAATACATGTGACTTCCCTCACAGCGCCACAATCCCAAAGTAAATAAGCAAATATTATGCTTGTGTGTTATGTATGGGCTACTAGACAACTGATATACATATTTAAATATTCTTTATAATGTAAACATATGTAAATATGTTACACCCAGTATTGAAACGAAATAAATACACACAAATAAACGCACCCAAATAAAATAAAAATAACAATCACAAACAAATAATTAATAATTTGTTTTATTGATAATGGTGATGACATATGGGCTATTTAATCTCAGAGTCTGTCACTTTGTTCACGTTTTCGTTTGAACTAGCATGAAAACCACTTTGATTATTATGCTATCTAAGATTCATACCTTGTATATATGTGCGAATTAAAAATGTGAGTTTGTAATCGGTAATAAATTTATACTGCCATCTATATTAATGTTACGTGTTTGCACCTTATATATGATACTCTAAACTTTCATAGCTATCATTTGATTCGTACATTGTACATTTCTTTTAGTGGAGTAACTGAAGAAATTCAATTTTTTAAAGTGATTAAATACTCTGGAATAGCTTTAGCATATTATTAATACAAAGATATCAAACAATCACAAACATTCTATTTCAAAAACACTTTAACTAAAATAGTCACTTGGTTGAAATTAAATTAGGAAGCATTAATAACTAATCTTTGATTGTTTTATTTATGAAAAAGCTCTTGGTCAATAATTTTTAAAAGGAAAAAAGCTACTATTTTTATCTTACTTTAATGTATTACATGTGGTATTAAATGGTGTTACTGTCTAAATAAAATGCCCAATTTTGCATTAGAAACTGTATAATATTACATATTTTAAAATTATCATTTACTTAAAAAAATTTAGAAGGTTTAACGCAAAATTTTATATCTCCAGCTATTTAGCTGAGGAAATTTCAAAAATAAATGATTCCACTATTTCCTGTTTTACACGTCTCCTACTTATTCCCAGAGTCAAAAAACCGTACGTACTATATAGTCTATTAAAGAGTCAAGTACGCAATCGAGGGCAGACGTGACTTCAGAGATCGCCAATAATCGTACAGTACATGGTGCCTTAAAGTTTACACTGCATGTAATTAGAGACAGCGGAGGGCTCACCCTCGTTAGAATTACAAATCTGCTAATTTAGCCTACACTAGCGCTGTCGCCGCGCTGACGACGACGTTGCGTCATATACAACCTTTCTAAAACCCCTAATTAGACGACATCACTTTATAACGAAATTCTTCTAAATATAGAGTTCTTGTCTTTGATTAGAACAAAGAGTAACAGTGTTGGCTTTGAAGTAATCAATCGCCTATCTAGAGAATGTAACTTTCATTTTAATCTGATGTAATTTACGTAGAATGAGTTCTTAGCTATAAGATTGATATGCTAAGACAGTGTTAAAAACAACATTTATGTATGTATACCTACATATCTTTGGGCTGACAGTTACTGAGTTAGAATCACCATGAAAAAATCAATTGAAATATCAACTACCTCTCATGTTAGATAAAGCAATACAGAACTTTTGCGTGTCTTCACTGCAACTTGCACTGGCTTAAACATTCCTGAAGGAGTTATTTAATAAAAAAATTAAATTTGAAAAAACAAGCTTTCATTTAAAACAATATACTAAAATCGTTTAAATCTCTAAAGTATAGCTATATTAAAATATGAAATATATATTTTAAGAGCTTGAGGTATTAGACCCTATATGAAATATTTTTGATTCGCAGTTCGGCCTAGTTCACACTGTCGCGAACAGTTTACGTTCGCCATGATTTGGATTGTTGTAATCATTTTGTTAATATTTCAAAGCTTTTACGTTTGTCTATAAAAATCATTACGAGTATTTTCTGTTATTTACTATTATTGTTTAGATTTCACACAATAACAGGTTTGTTTTTCAGTGATTGTTTTATAAGTTCTGTTTTATGTACGAATTTAGTTTGGCAATGTAAGTGTTGGCTGATAAAAAGAAGGGATAACACGAAATGAGTTATATATTATACTTATACAAAACCTATACAATATGAAAAATATTATATTCTCCACTTATCATATGTAAATAATCGTTTTTGAGGCCTGGGAACCCCCTACAATAAAAAATATATTCGACATACCACCAAAATCCTCAACTACAGGCCTCTTCACGCATCGCCGTCTCTTTGAGATTACTATATACTATTGTTTTCATTTTATATCCTTTTAATTTAGGTTACAAATTGATAGCTAATTTTATTTTGTTCTTGTATATTTCTATTTTGCATGTGTTAAGCCCTAAAACACTATTGCTCCCTTATTGTGCAAGAAATATGTTGTTTTTTTTTTAAATATCCTCGTATGTGATAAGAGTATCATTATATTATACGTCATTTTTATATTACTCTTTTAAATGTTTTAAACAAACGATTGCCTATCCGTGCCAACGTAATCAGCTGTTATATAGCTTAGAACACATCCTATGAGAGAAACGCATTTTTTTTCCAATTGTTTAATATTAATTAGGTAAATTTTTCAATTAATAATTCACAGTACAGTAACAGTACAACTACAGTAATTCATCTGACGAAACCCCTTTATATGCTTAAATAAACGCTTTCATCGTTTGAAGTTCTAGTAATTAAATGTACTAATTTAAAATTCTTTAACGTTTGTATTCGAAATATTACAGAAATTGCCGAGTTAATGACAATGGATTTACAAAAAAATTAAATAAACTGTTTGAGTTACAAAAAATTGATCTCTTAATGAAGACTTCTTGTTATAAATATCAACACAATACTTATAATATGAGTCATGGAAATATAAACTTTGGTTGACTGTGTTCAATACTTCAAGAAATGTCTTTAGAATAACAAACCTATTAAAAACTATTGTCATTAATAAACTTAAAACATGTTATTTTAATGTAACATTATAAGGCATACATTATATCGATAATGTATACATTTTTAAAGTCATTAATCTGTCGTTAAAAAGTTTTAATGGTTTGTAGGAAATTTAACTACGAATGTTAAGCATTTTATGTCATTCAGGTTAACAAACCTAGTTACAATTTGCAGGACAGACCCTATTAATACCCTACACGCGTAAACACTTTTAATATATATTACTAAGCAATAATTTATTTCGCCTTGAGAGCCACGTTATGTCGTTATTTCGCTTCAGGGACATGCGATGAATTATTGTCAAATTTAATAATTAGTAAACACAGTCCATTTTTATCTCTCAGAGGAGCCTGGCCCTAGAAAGCACGTCCCCAAGGTGGCGGATCGAGGAACGCTCGTCGGTACTTCGAAAGGAGTGCCGAGGGTAGGAGGGAAACGAAATACCTCCCGCGGACCAACAGGCACACCTTCGTCGGGCCGCTCGGACATATTTCGATCCCACCTCGACGATGGTCAGCGACATTAAGTAGAATGTCGTGTAGACGATGGCAGCGGAAAAGTGATAACCAACGGTGGCATCCTAAGCCCGTCAGGTGGTAGCCGGCCGTAAAACTTAAATCCAATCAACTTTCTTCTAATCATAAAAAAAAGGTCAAATGAAAATGAAAAAAAGTTTATTTTACAGCAGATTAGCGATCTAGAATTATTTAAAAAAGCAGTAAAATACATCAGCCATAGGTTCGATAATAGCAGAAAAGTTAATTTAACAACAGAAAGTATGTGTCTATAGTCCTCACACTAGGCAGCATGCCTGTATCGTGAGGACCTACTTGGGCGTTCCCCGGAAACGACGCCAAGAGCGCTAACGATGCAACAAATGTTAGGGCGTACCACCGAAGCGACGGCACGAATCTTCGTGGAACCGACGTCCCAACAGTTCGCATAGCCAGCTGGAACGTGGGCTCCATGGCTGGACGCGGCGCGAAGCTAAGCGAGCGACGTAATGCTCAGAAGACGGATCAGCATCTGTTGTATACAAGAGACGAAGTGGAAGGGGTCCAAAGCGCGTAATATCGGTAACGGCTACAAGTTCATTTACACCGAAAAAGAGTCGTACCGGAACAGTGTAGGAATAGGAATAGCGGTCGACAAAATTTTCAAGTTCGAATGGTTGACGTCGAAAGAGTGAGTGATCGCCTAATTGTAATCAAATTTTCTCTTGATGACAAGCTCTTGATGAAACATGGCTGCGATGGTATGGCCACGTCACGAGAAGACCAGCAGACCACATGACCAGGAAAGTTCTCGAGCTGGAGCCGACACCAAGAAACCGAGGTAGACCTCGACTCATATGGAATAAAACCATACAGACCGACATGAAGAACTTTGAAATTGACCCAAAGACGACCCAGTACCGCCACCTGTGGAGAAAAATGATTAGGCGCAGCGACTCCAATGGAAATGGGAATTAGGTCGGATGAAGAAGAAAAAGAAGAAGCCTATTTTTATAATCAAATCTACACGATCATTGATTTTAAATTAAAAAAAACGGTCAAGGGCGATTCGGAATAGCATGGAGAGGATTCCGTAGTATAAATCATCACATTACCTATTATGTAGTTTAAAATCTGAATCTTTAGGTTAGAAGTCGAACCCGTTTCCTTCTATATTAGACTACTAATTAACTACTAAACCGATTGAATTTATTAGTTTTCAGCGAAATTAAGCAACACATTTCGTTTTCACAAATATTTTCAGTTTCCCGTGGGATTTTAAAGTATTAATGTTTTCGTTTAAATTTTCTTGTTAACCTTGAGTGAGGCCCTATATTTTGTATTGCTTTTAAAGATTTTAGACTCAATAGTTTCAGAGATTTTCAACTTTCGTATATTTTCGATGATGTCTTTTAAACTATACATTATATCATTATAAAAATACATATTTGTGTCTCCCAAAACTGATTTTTTAATTTAATGTGCCACATGATGTAGTGGAGAAAAGTTTTTTTTAGTTTAATAATTTAGCCTCCAGCATTAACTTAAATTAATTAAAATTAAAATCGATTATCACTTAGGTTTTCCTGTAAAATGAAGGTCTCTATTTCTTTTTTTTTTTAATTTTTATTTAGTTGTTTGAAAGAAAAGGGTGATGCAAAGTACTGCAAAGAGTGATCAATTGTCGTACTTGTATATCTTTTGAACTACATATACATTTTTATTTTAAATATATATATATATATTTAAAATTGTATTTCGCGTGCGCAACAAAACGCGATTTCTGATTTGCATTAACTCCCAAATATATTATAATTAAATACCTTTATTAACTGCTCTACTTCCATCTTTGGGTTACTTAGATCGCGGTATATGTACCAATTTTTTTTTTTCGTCCAGTGGATTCGAAAGAAATGAGCTTTGAAACAGATAGAGAGACACAAGAGCGATCCAATAAGGGCTTCGTTTTTCATCTCAAATGTTTGACAAAACCAATAATAATATCTGGGACATCTCACATCCCATCTAAGCCTAAAAAAAGTAAATAATGCTTGTGTTATGGTACTGGACAATTGTTATACATATATACTTAAAATATTTATATATACATATATAGACGCTTTTAAATCCAGACACGGAACGAAATAAACACGTTCATGGACACAAATATTTATCCTAGGCGGGAATCGAATCTGTCTGTTTTATCCTTATCAATTTTGCTATATAATATTGAAAGTTAATGAATACTCAATCAAAAACTAAAAATTGAAAACAGACCAAAACCGAAATGAGATTTATAATGAAAATTAGTAAAAGCCGCGACGGAATAGAAAACGATACGAAACTCAAAACATAAACAAGGACGTATAATGTTTCCAATACTGCTATCACGTATTTCAAATCGTTTATCTACTAGCTAGCGACAACTTTAAAAATTTGTATGATAAACTTGTACAGCGCCTCTAGCAGTACCCAGAAAAACTAACATTTCCCTTACAAATCTTTTCCATCGTCGCTAGCGTGTATCGACAGTTGAAATCACTTGAAACTAATGGTGACAGTTCAGAGGGGGAACCGTAAATGTAGCTGTAACCGGTCAGAAATCAGAACGAAAATAAAAATGAGAAACACAGCACTACGTGAAATCTATTAAAGAATGAAATCTGGAATGAATATCGAAATCGAAAGCAGAAAACGACCCTTCACGAATCGGAATTGATAAAAGTCCCAAACGAGAAACGAAATTGAACTGGAGGGGTATACGAAGAGGATGCAGAAAAGGATTCGAAACGTAACCGAAAACAAGATCTCTTACAAAAACACAGCACTTAAAAACATAAAAATAGTCTACCTAAATAATAATAATAATAGAAATAAAAATAACTAAATGGGAATAGAAAAAAAAGTCAGAACAAAATTAAATTAAATACGAATAAAACCGTTATTGTTGTATCAAAGTTGACACAAAAGCATACGCGGGTGGTGACCAGAAATAAATGCACGACTAATGTACCTAAACAATGAGATGTTTATAACTAGACGCATAACACATGACTGAAGTGAATAAACAAAAATGTCATTGTTTACAACTAACTATGTAGATATATTTAGAACCATAATATTTATCCAGAATGTTGTCTGGTCTTTTATCTTTAATAACTCAAACCACAGATTACACAGCTATAATGTAATTCTTGAAATACAATCATCTTTGAAAAATAATATTTACAATACTCTGTTGCCGATCTCGTTAAGAAAAAAAGGCTTTTTTAAGAAAAAATCTTTTACGGTTCAGTTCTTGCAATTTTGTTTTTACACTCCAGTCACTCCTTTTAAAATTGGCTCATCCTTGTGGGCGTTCAAAAACGAGGCCCTACCTAAAAAGGTTTCAAGTTTCTAAAATCTTAATTTTCGCCAGACGTTAGTACTTACGGAGCTCATTCACTTAATTGCGGTCATTTAGCTGGATACGAGTAAGTTAAGGCGGGGCGGGCGCCCTTTTGAATATTTAAAAAAGAATACAAAAATCATTCTGTAATAACTGCTTGTTTTTAAATAAGTAAGAGTGTGGTGCCAATCAGTCAACCATATTGAAGTACGACGCGTCAGCAACCATGTGAAAGAATACAATGAAACACAGGCCTCAATCGAATTCCCAAAAGTTCGTAAAATTGTACTGCACTTTTTGTTTTTGTAACAACTAAAAATACGTAAAATTGTACTTTTTGTTTTTGAAACAACTAGCAGTATTTTTTTTTTATTTTCAAAATTAAAATATTAAAATATTTTTTTTTGTAATTTTTAGATAGTAAAATGTACGCTGTGTTTTAACACACACATAGCCCGTCGATGGACCTTAAGTACAGTAAGTACGTTAATTATGCCTATACCTGCCAAGAATATTGGATTAAAAAAATTCGTGATAATTTTTAGCTCTGGATTCCATAGATATTTTTGCTGTGAAAAAGCATAAAATTAAGTTAGTGTAAAAATTACTTTTTATTGGTATACATTATTCAGTTTCCAAGATAGATAAAATCTGAAAGTTATATCGAAATCGGTTCAGTGGTTAATACTAGGTACATAATAATAAATTTGACTAGCCCAGCTATTTCTTCGATACATCGACATTTACTTCATTACTTCACTTTTAAAATACTCGTAGTAGGCATAGTATAAATATAATTTAAATTAATTTTATTGATATAAATTTTTACATCATATAGGTGTTGCATAGGCAACACATCTATGAAAATGAGTAGAAATCGTTATACTTAACTATATCGGTATACGGAACACGATATGTCACAAACGTTCCCAAAAATTTGACTAATGGTAGTTCAGGTATTTACGGCTGCAAAGGGTATGTAAGTTAGTTTAAGTTAATAGAAAAAGAAGGATTCACTTGGATTTGGGATAAACAGCGCGTGGGACGGCCGTTTCAGATAACCATTGCTCGTTAGCTGTGATAGATTGCGAAGGAACCCGTTATTCGTCTTCACTCGACACGCCGTGAGTTGCTGATTAGACGACAGCTCACGTTTCCAACTCAGTGCTCTTTTCTAGACGCTATCAAATCGATTGTCAAGCATCAATGATTTATTCGTATTTAAACTTAATTAGAAATATTTGGAAAAGAATTAATTGTTCCTTATTTGTTACGATTAATCGTTACGTGATTATTGTCGATACCATTACCTATTTTATGCCAGAAAAGAAAAAACAAATAAATTAATTTCCTGAAAAGCTCTAAACGCTAGTACCATCAAAATTACGCGTGTAAAAATAAGCGGCGCAAATTCGACAATCGAGAGACAACAACATGAAGGTTAAGGTTGAGAAAAGAAATAACTAAAAATTGTCATTTTGGTGTACGGTTTCGTAATAAAATACTTTATTTTTTCTGTACAAAATTGTGCAGCAGTTTAAATAAGATATATGCCAGTAAACCTTCAGAATCACTGGAAAGAATTTCCAAATATGAGACTGTGATATACGGACGGATGGACAACATCATGAGGCTTCCGGTTTTTGTCATTTGCCTATGGAACCTAACAACGGAGTTGCACAGGCATCTTATTTTTATAAAATTGATCAGAAGAAAAGAAAATTTCAGGGTTAAAACGTAACGAAACTTCCGATGCACGATTCAGATTCATACTTAACTCTTTTCCAATATAAGCATCAATATTGTAAGTTAACAAATAGTAATATTTGAAGCTGTATAATAATAACAATTTATTTCCAAGCCTGCGTGACCAACACGGTAGCAAGGCAAAATTCGAAATATTTCAACTGTTTTAAGCAAACGCTGACTTTGGCAAATGGTTTTTGTAACTAAAGTCACATTATGTTCCGCATAGAGCTAACGGAATGAATTTAACATCACCCATACCTTTTATTTGAATTCCCTTTTACATTTCGCAGTCATTACTCGTGGAATTTTAATGAAGCACTACATCGCTTACATCAAGTGGTCAATTATCAGAATTCTCTTCAATGCATTGTCTTATATACAATATTTCTTTTTAATCCTCTAACCTTTAGTACAGTACTCGGCCGTAAGTTATGCACACGAGTTATTAGAAAGCGGCTAAGTAAAAACAAGTTAAAAATAAAACTATAGGTAATCCTATCCTTTTTATATTCAATTACAAAACGACATTGTTTGACTTTACTGTAATTGTATAAAAATTTATAAGATTACCTATGGTTTTACTTGTAAACTTGTTTTTAGTTACCTGATTTCTAGAACTCGTGTGCATTACTTACGGCCGGGTACTGTTTGTATGGCGGTACCTAAGTTTTGTCGTACTTTGTGAATTTTTAAATTCCCGCTATCCAAGGGAAGTTATTGGTGTGAGTCCGATTTTCGAAAATAGAGTTTTCAACAGATCTCCACATTTTGAGCCATTCTATTTCTGGCTGAATGTTCGTGTGTATATATATATATGTGTATATAGAGAAACAGAATGGCTTCCCATGGCCTCAAAACATAGAGATCTGTTGAAAACTCTATTTTCGAAAATCGGACCCAAACCAATAACTTCCCTTGGATAGCGGGAAGTTAAAAATTCACAAAGTACGACAAAACTTATGTAGCGCCATACATACAGTACCCGGTCGTAAGTAACTTTGTGCGTGTGTAAGTAACTTTTTTTTGTTGTGCGATATCTTGAAAACGGATCAACCGATTAAGACCCACGATACGGTGTACTAAAGGGTTTATCAAGACTTAGATCGCATTATATTTTGAAGTTAATCGATCGAGCTGCTTCAAAAATATTGAAAAAAAAATTTTTAACGTTTTTTTAGATAACTTTGATATTTTCTAACCGATCTACTTGAAATTTTCTATACGTTTTTTGTTAATAAAAATTTCGTTGAATGCTTTCAAAAAAAAAATGAAAATCAAACGACGTGTTCAAAAAATATCGCAGTTTATAAATTTCCGAAAAAGTGTTTTTTTTTTAAATTTGAGACTTTACGATCAATCGATTTTTACAAAAAATGTGTTCTTTCAAAATTGCATAGAATGCCGTAAATTGCATTGAATTGAAACAAAGTGTTTAAAAGATATCGCAGTTCAAAAATTTCCAAAATAACGTTTATTTTGAATAAGTCTCTGGTTTTTGAGCTCGAAGAACTCTAAATTTTAGAAGTTCTATTTTAGAACTTAGAGAGCTCAGAAAATAAATTTTGTGAGCTCAAAGAGCTCAAAAAACGATGAACATCTATCTTTTGAGCTTGAGCAATAGCTTTCAAGCTCAATAGCTTTTTAATAGGGATATTTTCGAGCGCTTTGATCTCGAAAATAGCGGGAACAGCCGATGGCCTGCAGGGTCAACCGATTTTTTTTTCAATGTACCTACTCACCATTGGCAGTAAGTAAAACAGGTTTTCATACATGTAAACCAAGTGCTGAATACATTACTCCAGTATCCCTCTTGAACACAGCTACATATCTCCTCAAAAGCAAGATCTTTTGCCAAGCTTTGTTAAGCGACTCGTCGTAAACATTTCTCTGTGTATCATACAGCAGTAACAGTGTTCCCTTTGTCAAGGACAACCGTAGCCAATATTTCTTCCTCTCTTAGTTAAAAATTCAAGAATATGGTAAAAAAGAGGGAGTACTGACGCCTAATCTCAACTCTACAAAAATGGACGACTAACACCTCGCGTCCACTAAGTATAATACACTGTATGATACAGTGATACAGTATGGATATGACAGTATAATACAGTGTATTATACTTGGTAGAAACGAGGTGTTATATTTCATGGTAAGTAAATGACACTAGTGCCTGTCTGTATTGTCTTTATCTATCAAAACTTTAATAGTCGTTACAAGCCGAAGTATACGCAGCCGATCATTAGATAAGTCACTACCGCACAACGAACCCGAGATCAACCCAAATATTTAATTGAGCGTGGGTAAATATAGCCAACCCATTACAAAGTCTTAATGACAAATCCATAGAACATGTTTGTGTAATAAAATTTAAACATTAATTCGTCTAAATAGTACAAAGTTAACTTACAATTGACTGTAAAATGCCTGCACACTTTATAGTCAATTTAGAATGAATGCGACTTTAATCGTTTTTGTTGCTTTCGTTCCAGTGTCATTACAACGGGTAGAATTTAAATTGATTATACGTTTTCATTTCGTATTGTAAAAGGTGGGTTCTAGTCTGTTTGTCGGTCGGTCACAGGAGATATCTCGGGATATGTTGAACTAATTTCGATGAAATGGATTTACTCTTATGGTAATGGTACCTGTTTGGGCGCCATTTCATTGAAATCGGTTCAGAATAAACAAAATTCAGTTCAGAATAACTGTCCGTAGATAAGCCACTTAGGTATAAGAAATTGGTATATTTGTAAATTTACAAACCTTGGGTGAGATGACTAGGATATCCCTAAAAGTATTTTTTTTTTTTATGAATCTAGTATTATGTTATTTTTTATAGGATATTATAATACAGGGTGAGGTTTTAATGACCAGCCAAATTTTAATATAATGATCTTTGGTAGAAAACCGATAGCCGTCTTGTTCCCTTTTAGTACCGTTCTATAAAAAAATATTGAGATATAACTATACAAACCTTTCCCGAAAAAACCAATAACTCTAGTCACCATTCATGCCCGCCACCCCATTCCGTTTCAAGGACTCGGGCGCGTACGTTTACTATAGCTTTGAAAAGGCAACCAAACGTTAAAAAATAATACTGTAGATAAAATAATTTATTATGAAAATGTAACCCATATTTTTTATTTACGCAATGAGGTCTATTGGTGATACCTAACATCTAGAAAAATTTTGGCCGGTTACTAAAATCTCACCTTGTATAATGTTCAATGAAGCAAATTCAAAAATATATAATATGTCTTTAATCAGTGAGTTTGCTCTTTCATATGTTTCGTTCACAAATTTAAAAAAAATTACCGGTCTGTCATCAAACTTCAATCTTCTTACATAAAGGTATTTGAAAATTTTAAAAACTTTACAATGTAGATATAAACACTTATGTAGATATGTAAATCATTTATTATAGGAATAAAACATGTAGGAATTGAGAAAACTTTAGATTTCTGAAGGTTCAAAAATTCACTATTGATTGAAATCGCATAGTAATATAGTTATGCTACACGTATGAGCAGGCAATATGGATGTCAACTAAAAAAACCGATTAAGTGTAAATATAGTTCAAGAGCCGAGGGCCTCGACACTGTTGCTTAATACAGAGCAAAGCAGCGGTGGGTGTTTCAAACATGACTATTTTTTTTTCTTTAGTCTGTCAATAAATACACATGAATTTCCTATTTCTTACGAATAAAGGCAAAAGACCATGACAGAGTATCTGTGACTCGCAGTAAAGGAATAAGATGAAAATATCAACAAAATAACATTAAAAATAAATAAAAAAATTTTTTAGAACTTAGTTTGAATATGATAACATTAACTAAATACGAAAGTATTGACAACAAAATAGAGCTTGCATTAATTTCTTGTACGTATACATATACATGTATATGGTCACAGAATAGTATTGTCCCGCCTAATTTATAAAAGTAATTATAAAAACATAATAGACCTTACATAATGGTCGGCCATTCTCTCGTAATTAAACGAAATTAATGGAAGCCATTATAAAGCTGAAAATGACGGCGGTGACAAAGACAAGTGTCTGAGCTTTTTTCGTGGCGTGGCACGTGACGCGATAGAAATCTATTCCATTGTTTGACATCGTACTATATAATTACTTACAGGCAATTTACAAGCAACAAAATAACAAATATGAGTACAAAGAACATTTTATAAACTTTTGAGGTTACAAAAAGTTCCGTTAACGTTCGTTAACAGAGTTTTTTTTTAATATTATCGTTCTTTACTATTTATTCATGCAGAATACTTACTATCACACCACACGCTTTTTCAATTAAGAAATAGCTGTTTTGCAATAGCGTATTTTATTATGAATTTTCAATAATAATGACAGAATAATGATTAAATCATGATTAACATAGGTAATAATTTTTGTTTGTGATAAAAATAGTTGTTTGCAACTCGCGGGATATCAATGGCGTACACGAGCAGATGAGCGCCGGACAATTCGTACTTGTTCCACAATATACTATTGTCGCCCTTTTTGTAATGACGGTAATATATACCACGCTACAAACTCCAGCTTTCGTAGTCAACCCTGCTAAAAGTTGTTAATTTTGAGTTCTAATTTATTATAAATTCCAATTTGTTTAAAGTACAATACTGCTATTCATGTCATGAACTTTTTGAGTCAAAATGAATAAATTTATTTACTTGGCTCATACTCTCAACAAGAGAATTAACCCAAGTAACCGAAATTATGCAAAATGTTACCACCATAAACAATAAACTTAGCGTGATATTCTGTTTAAACATTGTTTTCGAGCATTCATTTCGTGTACCATTTCAATTTAATTTAAAGAACGGGTACTTAAGGGGGTTAGCTTTTCATACAAAAAAGAGGGATCGACCCGTGTCTAATCCTCGCTGTATTTCTGTATTAATATTTACAGAAAAAATATATGTAATAGGAGAAATACTGTCTCAGGGCGGTATGTCTTTGTTTTTTTGAAATCATGTTTAGTTGTTGTTGTAATTAATGGATTCCTGAAAAGCATGATTTCCGTCGGTTCTTCGTTTTAGATAATAATGAGTCGTAAATTCAATATTAATGCGAATTTTAAATAAAATGTTAAAAAAACGTACCGCCTTGGACATTCTGTCTTTATGACCCTGCTAATTTTGGTTCCAATTCATACACATTTCAGGGGTGGAAACGGTCATGACCCGCAAGCTATGTTAATACGGGTATTTTATAGATGTTTTTGGACATTTGTTCTTGTGATCTCTGTCACACAGGAATAGATCGGGGAAGAGGGATTGAAACGGAGATAGCGATGTCCTTATAATTAGCAAATTGAAACAAAACCTATGGCGCTAAAGGCTTTTCCGTCATGGGTCTCGTTTAATTCTTTCTTTGGCGTCAATTCTCTAGGTAAAATGATTTATCTTGATCAAATGGTTCTGGAGAAACGTTATAGCTTTGCATTTGAAACGGTCACCGTTCTAGTTCAAAAGACACAAATTCATTTCATGAAATAAGCCGGTTAAGTGCGAATCATTCTCGCGGGTTACGGAGGTACAGTTATATAAGTATTTATAGCTACTCTCCATCAGATGGTAAAAAACTCACGTCAATTTAAATATACTAAAAAAGATTTTTTTTTACGTGATTTAATAAGAGATTTACAATTTTCGAATTTTGTCATTGGAAATGACTTTCATTTCGTTGGAGTATAGGGGGTCATTTGGGAGTTTTGTGAGACAGGTTGATTGCACAAAGAGTTTTCGAGATATCGGGATGAATGTGGTGTCAAAAGACGCAAATGAGCAAGCTCTACAAGATGACATAAGAAAATTTGGAAAAAGTTCAAAAACAAAAAAAATATCGGCAAAAGACTAAAAAAATTGGAATTTTTTTCCCCGATTTTCATTTTGGGAGCCCGATATCTCGAGAACTAGGTCGGAATAAGAAAAATAAAAGAACGGCTCGGGGTAATTAGACAAGGGATCGATTGAGACTGAAATTGTTAGAATCGGACAACCGAAAGTAGTGGTTAAGGGTGCCCATAGTCGGAAGTCGGATATGCGTCGGTGTTACATTTCGTACTAATTCGGTTTGGTCTATCGAAATGTCGTACAGAATGTTATATTTCGAAGTTTTAAGTTTATTCAGATACAGGTGTGTTAATTTTTTTGCGAAAAAAAGTTATTTTGAAAAATATTATCCAAAATATGTGTGTTTACTTTATTCCGTTAGATTCATTTCCAATGTCGTAAGAAGTTCGTGCGAAGGCAGGAGATCCGTTGATTTTTCCTTTACTGTGTTGTGAGACCTTGCTTTTTGTCTTTCATGATTCCAGGTTGACGAGAATTACACTATATAGGTTTTGATTTAGGTACCTACTTGCAAGTGTCAAAATATGCGGCATAAATGGCGTATATATGCATTGCGTTGACTTTTTTACATCTCTAAGAGACCATAGACTTACGTATTTCATATTAATTTCAATTTGATTGATACCTCCACGCGTTCCCGAGAAAAAGGGTCTGAACAGACATACAGACAGACAGACGGACGACGAAGTAATCGTATAAGAATTCCTTTCTTCCTTTTGAGTTACGGAACCCTAAATAAATATACACCTCTAATTCCGATTTGAAGAAAGTTCTACACAATTGTACCCAAAAGGAAAATAACTTGAATTTTCTTAGAAAGAAAACACACCGTTTACTATACAATTGCATTATAATATACTTGTAGTGTAATTTCGACTATTTTTTCGTAAAAAAGGAACCTACCTCAAGTAGTCAATTTCACGCGTCTCGACAAGTTAAACATTAATGAAATAACGTGAAAGAGCCCTCGACCTTCGTACGCACGCATCCAATAAATTCAAGTAAGTATACATTTCCATTATACGTAAGCTCGCTCCCAAACTCACCAGCAACTGAAGACTTCATGATTAAATAACTTGAGATATGGTATTAACGTATTTAATAAATAAAGCTTACTAGAATTTATATTTCGTTTATGTTAGAGTCGTAAACCGCTTGCGCAGCTATTCGTACGCAGCCAGTCGCACACAGCCATAAAGAAAATCTTCGTGTTTCGTAGTATTTTGTACCTTTAAATTTGATCACTGTACAAAAAAAATTAAAAACTTTAGCCTACTATGTCCACTACTTTTGCAGCGGTAAAAATAAAAAAAAATCGTTAATTAAGATGCTAATGGTGCTAAAAGTGCTAATGCGCCTTTTATTTATTTTTGCCGCCGTAAAAAATATGTTTTTAAACCTAGGCATTGCTTTCATCTATTGTACAATGACCACCTTTGATTTATAACAGTAGCCAATCATGGTAACCAGAACAGATGGCGACAGAATGGCTATGGACAGCAGTACCTATATGGGTCTCGAACAGCTTTTCAGGATCCTGATACTGACTCCCGTAGCCGGCCCGGAGTCAACTGTTGTATCTGCAGCAATCGGCCGCGGAATGGTCGCGGATAACTCATATGGATAAGCCTAGTACTGGTATATGGCGTTCAGTTCTAGTATAGGGTTGCCTTCTGCCCTGATATAGCGGAACATGTCACCATATTGTCGTCAACGTCTCAAGATAATCTGCGGCGTCCCAACGACAAGTTTCTCAATATTCTGGTAAAGCCTGGCAGCACCTCGTGTCTAGCCATACCAGCAAATTGTCCATAGAATCACCACTCGATGAATATAAAGATAAATAATTAACCTACAAATCATATATTTCCATGACGTTAAATGAAAAGAAATATAAAATATTGTTTCATCCTTTTAGCATAATATAAACTGATCAGCGTCTGACAAAAAAATTATTTTACACTTTTAAATGCCTTAATGCGTTAAGCAGTCGGTCCCGGGCGCTGTCAATGGATGGCAGTCGTTACAATTCCCAACTCGCAGTGGAACAGCGTGGTGGATTTAAGCTCCAAGCCCCCTCTCACCCTGGAGGGGCCTAAGCCCCAGCAGTGGGGTAAAATGGGCTGATGAAAAACAAATGCCTTGATATCTTTCCTGTGTACGTATATCCAAGATAAAATACATAGCATATTCTGTAACCTGTATATAACTCTCTGATCGAGTCCTTGGGTAAACAAAACAAATCAAAACACACGCCATAACCAGTTTATAACGGATCAGAAATGTGTTTCGAATTTTCCGAAACCGCAGCACAGACAGGTTCCGCTAGACTAGTTCAAAGGAATATTCGCCGCTGCCGTATTTGATTCTCAATTTCGTTTTGCGATTGCGGTGGATTATGAATGGACGAATAAATAAAATTTGTATCAACTCCTAAAATTTTTGGGTGGTTGAATTTAGTAGTTTGGCTGTTGCAACCAATTTATAAATTTCAACACATTTGTCCACCTCGTTAGAAATACAATATGGTAAAATCAGGTGCATATTTTCTTATATAAAATATTTGTACGAGTTTCAAGTTGATCGTGCTTTATTAATATTTTTTTCATTCAAACATTAACACTATTTTTGACCCTGTTAGGGATTGAATTTTGAAAAACTCTATGTTTGTGTAGGCCTACGTTTTATGTGCAATTTAAGTAACACTTCAAGTTTCTGAACACGACAACTTGAATAAAGCGTTAATATACAAGTAATATACAATTATGCTTTTTACCTTGTCTGAAATATAATTTAAAAATTGATAAAACGCGTGTTTAATTACTTGATAGGTCCTTAAAAATTACGATTCTCGTACAAACTGTTATCTCCTATTATACTCTTTTAAGGACTAAACATCCAAAAATTTTGAAACTTATATTAATTTTCTGATCCAAATTCTAAATACCACCAATTTTCAAACGTTTAATTTCACAAATGAAGAATTTTCTTAAAAATTTACCCTTACTGTTTTATTCCTTTAGAAGTGATTCGAAATAGTTATTTGTGCAACAAGAGAGGAAAGTTCATTTTTGTGGCGAATGCTCAGTTTGAATCCTGAGCGTAGAGAGGGATTCAAAAGCACGAGATAAGAAATAATTTCCTCTCGTGTGGCACATGCAATTTTTCACCTCAGTAGCGAGAAAATACTATCGATATAAGAAAAGTGATTGTATTGTAACTAGGTATTTACGCCTTTAGCAAGTCTCTAAATTTAAATTAAATTGTTTAATAAATAACTCGCAGGCTTTCAGAATACTTTCAGAAAGTTTTTATAAAATAATGTGCTCTCGTGTAACACATACAATTTTTCACCTAACTAGCGAGAAAATTTAGATCGAAATGACTGAAACTAGGTTGAACAATACATTTATTTTACACTTAAAAATAATAATATTGTCTAAAAATTAAAAGTAAAGTGACTACAGTTTTGTAGATTATATAAAAGTGACAGTTTTGTTCGGTACTGTTATTTTAGTGTTAGTTACTTGTGTTTTTGAGATTTCTGTTTCTTTTGTTATGGATTTCCGAGGAGAAGAGGCAGATGATACGGAACGGCTTTCAATTTCTCTTTCTTCGGGTGTATTTGGACGTGACCAAGGATTTCCTGGCTTTAGGTTTATAGTCTCTATAATACGCTTGCTAATTCTAGACTCATTTTCAACTGAGTCTTCTATATATCCCTCTGCTACTGTACTTGACTTCCACCCCCCATGGCGTTTTAAAGTTGTTAGGTCAGCTCCTGAGTCAGCCAAAAGAGTAGCAGAAGTCCGCCTGAAGCAACGCCCAGTGTAGAGCTGAGGTCTTTTTCAGAAAAGTTGCTATTTGTCGGGGAAATCCGCCGATTTTGTTAATTCCCATAGGCTGTTTCGTATATTTTTCATCTCGATATTGCAAGAAAAATCGATTTGTATTTGTTTTAGCAGGGCGCAACCCCTTGTATTTCTCAACTATTTTTACATAATCTTCACGAATCACAAAGGATCTGTCAATTTTGTTCTTCGTATTTGGCAAGTTAAGTAACTAACAGTAACTTTTCTGAATGCTTTTCGATATTATTTACATTAAGATTTAAAAGTTCGCTAGTGCGACATGCACCACTAATTCCAATAATAAGTGCAACCTGTAATAAAACGTTCATACTTAGTTTTAAAGCTGACATAATATGGCCGGCATTATTAACTTACATAACTTACATAAATGAGATATACTATATGTACTAACTTTTGTACCGAGAAAATTGCAGTCTGGTGCTTCATTTAGAAAGTTTTCAATGTTGTGAGCCGTTAAAACTTTAGATTTTTTGGATTTGTGCCCTTCCGAATTTCTTTTCAAAAACGCCATAAGTTTGGGATATGATTGTAGCTTTTAGCATTGAGTAAATACTCCATAATGTAGTCGGTTGTATTCTTTTAGATAATTCCATTAAATATGATAATATTACAGTATCCGAAACGACTTTGCGCCTTTAGCAAGTCTCCAATTATTGAATAATTCGTAGGTCTTTAAATATTTTTTACGCGACTTTTCCGGAAGAAAGTTTAATTCCGCATTATTAACTTGTTCCTTTAACTCTGATGGTGTTAAATTATAATCTTCGTCACTTATTATTCAAAACTTTTTAAACTTTCACAGTAAAAAACAAAAAACAAACAAAGAAGATGAGATTTGTGTCTTTTCACCCATTTATTTGTTTTTTTTTGTGCGTTCAGAAAGTGCCACAATAAATACAACATAAAAATAAATATGTAAACAAATAATTTAAATTTCCACTTTATTTTGAATGTCATCTTAACCGATTAAACGATTAAATGATATATTCGAAAGGATTAAGTTTTAAAAATACAAAATAATCAAAGATTAAAGTTTTTTTTTTAATATTAAAGCATTTAAAAATATTGATAATGAAATAAAATGTTAAAGTGCGTTTCCGAACGTTTTTACTTTTCTTCACTGAGTGAGCAAAATTGAATTTTCCTCACTGTTTTTAGAGAACAAAGACCCGCTTTTCGAGCAAGTGAGGTGCAAAATCCTTTCTTAGTTGATGTTTGCTTCGAAATGGAAACCTCGCTTGTGATACGCTTTAGCGGTTTCGGCTCAGCGTTGGTTATTAGTGAGTGGGTGGTATTTCCATTTTATACATATAGATAGAGTAGATAGAGCCCGTGACTTTGCTCTCCTTGAGTAATTACACTTGTGTTTTAGCATTTATTAAAAATTATTTTACAATTTTACAAAAACGCTGAAACATTTTATTTTTTTCATGAGATTCTAATTTAGAATTCCTTAATAATGTTTATATTTGTTATAAGGTTTTCCTTAAGCTTGTAAGTAGTCATTTAATTGTAATTTGTTCTTTTTTCTCTTTTGTTTTGTTCTTGGCATTTCTTCTTCTTTCATTTTAAATGTGCAACCAAAATGTTAAATATCGATTTCACTTATCCCCCCCCCCCCCTCGTTATGTATTCTATGTCTGTCTATGACACTTCCCTGTTTAATACTAATGTATCGATACGTTTAATGTAATCGATTATTATGTCATATCGTCTCTATATAGGCTACATTTTTTATGCATCCCGCTTTATGACATAATACGGCAGATTCGAAGAGTTTTCCTATCATCAAATACTTATATACCTTTTCTGTAACTTTTGGAAGATTTAGGAAGTTATATCCGTCTCAAAAATGCCGTCTGTAGTAAAAGAAAAGATTACATCGGGTTTCCCACTCATAAGATGGTTTGGAAGAAGATATGGTCAGAATTTAACAGACATGACAATCTAAATTTTTGTGTGAAGAAAGTGTTTCGATTTGTTTTTGATTCCGAGTTTCGATTTATGGATAGGAGCTAGAGATCTAAGATACTTTACATAGTTTATTTTTTACTGCTGGATGTTTTTTTATATAAAGTTACGTCCTAAATCTACTACGGAAGGCGAGCACATTTGATGATAGAAGAGCTTTACAAATCTGCCGTATGTCATGAGGTGCAACACGATACATTAGAGAAACTGCCTCGGCCCACTCGTGAAAGATACGCATTCATACATATAATATACGAGTATATAAATTGTACATACGTTCATATTTACCTCCTCCTGACTTTACCGTAGTCAGTTAGAAACATGATACCTAACGCGATATCGTTCTAAAATTTGAGTACCTAAATACCTACTAAAAATTGTGTTTTCTCTACAAATTTAGTTTACTGTTTGGCCGTATTAATAAACTCAACATTATTACAAAACGGTGACCAAGTGTATAACTCTAGAACTACCAAAATGATTCTAATAAATCTTCCCATTATCACAAACAATCGCAGTTCAACTTTATAAGGGATATCACGCTGTTATTTTTAAAATCGGAGTAGTAAAAAGAAAAGTTTACTACCAAACGGACGGAGTTGCAGACGAAAGCTAGTATAAAAAATCTAATATACCCACTTGTAGATCCAAAGGGTACCACCATTAACTTATAAAAGACTTTATAAAAAACTTCGAGATCGGTTAACTCGTTCAAGAATTAAAACGAACGTATGAATCTATTAACGGCCAAAAACGTTAATTACATTACGAATTGTTATGAAGAAAGTACAGGCACAAGAATTAATGAGACATTATTACAAAAGGGAATATTACGGAATATGATAAATTGAAATATAATTATATGTTTCTACCTTCAAGAATATTGAAATCAAGCACACTCTAATATAAATAGGTAATTAAAATTATGACTCTAATAAATTAATGTTTATTTTGTAAGACATATAATTTTGTTTCCAGTATTTTTATAGCGACTTGAAAATAAATATTGAATCCCAGTTATATATAACATGTTATAATTAATATTGAATCTTTTATTTGTTGCCCGCTGGATTAATTGTTATTTTAATTACAGTACAGTGATAATTTAAAAATTAATCAACAGGCAAACTGCCACTTTGATCGACTCGTTTGTTCATTCTTTTGCATCCAGGTGTATTGTCAGAGTTTGTTTCTTCCAACCGACTGAAGTTTCTCGAAATACGAAACTTGACCATAGCTTGCCAAGTCATTAATTAGTCAACTAATCAGAGAAGGTCATAATTTTAATGGAATTTCTCTTGAAACGTAGTTAACCTGTGTTAAACAAACAATTAACTTAGTAAAAGTTTCAGGACTCGGAAGTAAAACACGTAGTGCATATGTCGCAATACAGTAGCAAAATCAGTAAAAGTATAAATTTTACTGAACAAATTGTAATTGTTCATTTTATTGTCTTCAAGTTTTAAGCCAAATTTACTAATACTATAATAACATTTTACTAAGCTATGTTAGTAAAACTATGCAATTACTACTAAATTTTCTCATATATCTGTGACTAAAGCTCAGTAAAAATATAATATTCCTAAAACCTATTAATATATACCATTATAATAATTTCTAGTGAAATCATACTTTCACTGATCTTTGCATTATACTGCAACACACACGAGGAAGATAATGTAATTTTGCTTTCTCTTGTCCATTATAACTTAAAAGTTTTGCACTCAGGGTTGAACAAGACTGTCTCACTCGATTACGCGACGCAAATATAGGTGGGTTGATGAATGGGGTTGATGCCATTATAGGTATGTTGGCATTACCAGTGCCAGGGTCGTGACCTCGATTTGTCACGAACCTATCGCCCCGTTTCGTATCAGCTGGAACGTAATGCAAGCGAGACCGGCTGGACGTAATGACGGTACACACGCGAGCTTCCTATTTTTTGTTCCGGGTTCTTGGTTGCGGTCATTTTCTTGAACGAATTCATTATTATAATAGTAATACCTAAAAGGGTTTACGTAATATGATTAGATTTTAGAAAGATTATATGGATCTCTTAAAATTTCACACTCCAATGGAAAAACACGTAAAATATCTTTAGCTACATTGTATGTAATTATGAATCAAAAAATATGTTTTTTATTAAACTAGAAAATAATAAATAAATAATTCGTGTTAATACTTTAAAGCCAATTTTGATGAGCATAGAAAATTCATAAAACCTCTCCATATACATAGCGAGCAAAATCATTTGGATCCTATTTAAATATACCTATACCTACTCTGATGAAAGTTGACACAAAATATTTACTTAAGTTAATAAATCGCTTGTGTCAGTTTTCCTTAGAGTATTTACCTGTACCAATACATGTACCTACATAATATACTGCATCGTGACCAAAAAATAAAGAACATACGCCATAGACTAAATAACTATACGCCACTTGAAGTTTTGACTTAGCACTATAAATTTGAATTTAATATAATAATCGTATGTACAGCCGGCAGCCTTTTACATCGATGGCGCGTATTTGTATTGGAAAAACAAATAAAGATTTTGAAATCACATTTTTATCAGTTATTTAAATAAATCATTAAAACAACGATAATGACTTATTTTTTGTCTTCTGGAGTTTGACTTTTTTAATCTTGCTCGAGTTTTCGATCGTTTCGTAAGATGAGATGCTCGATCTAGATGATTCTGTTATCGAAGACAAATACTTACCTAATTACAGGTCTACGACATTAATACGATAGTTCGCGAAAACTCGGATTTAATTTCTTTGGAGAATAAATTATATATAGATGTTATAGTGGGTTTCTAAGAATTGTTGACTATACCAAGCTGCCTATTAAGATCGTAGACCTGTAATATTAATAATTTATTATAATAATAAATAAGTAGGATTCTTTATATGAAAGTTCAGATTAAACTTGAAAAGTATATGACAAAAATGAAACTTTTTTTAATGTTTATTTTCGAAGACCGTCTAGTTAGGTATTTTTTTAAATTTGGTATTGAGTTATTGTACATGCTAAAAACGAACACTGGCTAGTTTTACCGCGGTATATAGTATTTTTGTAAATTTTCGGTTTTCTCCACAAATACTCACGCCTTTCTATTCGCTGTGGTCCTTAAACGTTCCGTCGATTCTAAAAGGATTAAGCGGTAATGGCTGTGTGTGGATGGTAATGAGTGGCGATAACTTGTAACTATACGGATTGTGCACTAAAAAATAATCTTTTTTGAAAATTGTTTTATTAGAAACCACACCATACCATCAACTTATTAAAACCATAATAATTAATAATAATACAGAGGCTTAGGCTTCTCCTCGTATGTGGATGCTTGGAGCTTAATTTACCACACTGCTCCAGTCCGATTTAACGATTGCTATCTATTGAGGACAATTGGGACCGACGTGGACTGCATAACGTGCTCTCCGAAGCCCAGAGTCAGTATAGTTACGTACATAAGTTAGAAAAAACTCATTTATACATGGCCTGGGTTTCGAACCAAACCTTTTAAACAAGAAGTGGGCTCGTTACCACTCGGTTATCACGACATGTAGATTATGTAGATAGAGTACCATTATTAGAAAAGTCTCACAATTTAAAAAACCATAGCAAACACCGACAGAGAGCAACCGCTGACTATATTGAACCGGAATCTAGTAGGCGTCGTCGTCGTCATCGATTTATATTTCAATTGAAACTTATTCATTAAAAAACAAACACGAAAAAGTCATCTAGGTTTAAATATCTTTTAGGAGATCACAAGAAAACTTTTATAATTTAGGAAAAAACTGCACAGAGACTTTCTGTCATACACATAAACACTATACGACCTTATAATCAGATCTGTAGGTAGTCGGTTGCCGCAAACACAGAACAAAGCAATGCCCACGCACTGCGTACCAACAACTAATTGAATTTATCTTAGAAACATATCCTCATATCATTCCATTTTCGGCTTAAGAACTAATTTTGTCTATTATAATATGTAGAGCAAATCTGAACAAAATTTTAAAATTATAAGTTTTAAAGTTAAAATTATATTACACAGTAGCTTCCCGCCTGCGGCTTCGCCAACGTAGTACACTTTGTTTCGGGACTATAAACAAAAGTTCCAAGAATTTTCAAGTAAATTCTATAGCGTTCTAGAAAATACTGAAACATTCTTACTATAGATTTTGTAACGTCACAAATTTTCGCCATCCACTACCATCAACCCAGAGTTACCGCCACCAAATCATCTTAAAATCGAAGTGGCACCAAACGGTAGCTACCGCTATACCCGTGATGGAAGGCACTGTGTGGTTATAGATAAAATCGACAATTTACAAACATAGGCTTTACTTTATCTTCGACATTTGTAAAAAGTAGCATATTTTTATGTCCAACTTTAGGACACATTATATCTTTGCCGAATTCTTCCACATCGGTTCAACGTTTGGCCATAAAACGATAACAGACATACAGACGTATTTTCCACGATAAACAAATGCCTATTTCTGTCATCAGAATTTAAGCTACCTCCTGACTGTAATTCATCTGGATCAGTTAAAGGTTTTGCCGTGAAAAGGTAACAAAACCACATTTCCGCGGTAAAAAGTAGCCCATGTTGTTTCTCGGGATTCAAACTATCGCTATACCAAATTCATTAAAATCTGTTTTACATTTGTACTTCTAGAATAAGGAATATTTTAAAAGAATCATGAAAATCTGTGATTTTTTTTTATCAAATTCTCACAAACATACACACATACGTGTACACAAAGAATTTTATATAATAGCACAAGTAAGAGTAATAGCAATTAATTTCTGACAGTCAGTACACGACATAATACTTAACTAGTTACTTCACTTCATCTTCATCAGCCCATTTTTACCCCACTGCAGGGGCTTAGGCCTCCCCCAGGGTGAGGAACAACTAGTTACTTATTAAAACTAAACTAAAGTAAGTCTTAAAGGCATTGGGCACGACGTATCACCACAGATTAAAGAGTAGTGGTACCACCACAGAATAATTTATGGTATCATAACCGACACTAGCGTTACACATGCTGCGTAGTGATGTTTCCAAAACCCGCGAGATTTAATGTAAGATTAGCGCTTTACGATAAATATCTTTTGGATTCAATTTAGCTCACCGTAGCACGTCTCCTCATTTTGCAAGTACTTTCATATACGGCGCCCTTTTAATTTGTAACATTTCATGAATTGAAAAGAAAGGGTCCATTATGTAATAAAAATAATAATAATAAACATGGAACTTCTCACACAGCGCCATCTAGTCCCAAAGTAAGCAAGTACCGGCCGTATACGCAAGTACAACCCGCGAGCCTTGGCTTCGCAATTAAGATCTTTAACCACTTTGCCAATCGGTCCGTCAAATTTATGTAATATTATTTTAATCGATTTATCTGATAAATAAATATATGTACATTATATTTAATTATTAGATAGAACAGGACAAATACGTTACCACATGCATTGATACTCGTGTACGGCATATTTGTCTTTTGTTGACTGTACATTATTCTCATGGCTTCAGGAAATTTCAAGCGTTCTTGAGGTTTCCAACTAAAGATAAATTTTAATTAGACCGTGCTCGTTGTTTATCTCTTGTCGTCTTTCGTTCGCTCCCAGTTGTTATTTTAAATGAGGTACTTCCCTAGGCTCCTACTTCCCTCTTAGATGCTTTTTTGCATACATTTTAGTAATAAGAGATTAAACGTGCAGCTACAAATGCGAAAAAGTAAAATTTTCGAAGTGGAATATCTTCGTGAAATCGCCAGGTGGTTAATAGGTATGACAAAATAAAATTTTGGGTATTACTATAACAGGACCTCGCCACTGTTTTTTGAGACTAAATGACCTCTTAAGCAGTCTGAGGCACGCCGCCTCATGCACAAAAACAAGTCATTATCTTGGTCGAGGTCGTTGAAAGTGAGCGCAAATCCCAAAATTTTCCCATACTGTCGATATATCACCCCTCTTAACTTTGTGATGGTTGTTCTCCCGCTCACCCAGAGGGAAATATATTCGAAAATAAGTATCTATCATTTCATTGGTAAAGGCTCTACATAAAAAAGGGAAAGCCGGGTAGTGTCACAGCTGCCAATACTAGGGTGACTCATTCAATAACTGCACAATGCGTCCACACTGCGTAACGTATCTAGGTCATGGATCGCGGTACAATGAATTTCTCACACATAAAAACGACACCCACTACCTTTTTCGTGTTCTCTATCATGAAACAAGATACCCCATCAATCACCCCGCCCCAACCGCGAAAGTTTCCAACAAGAACGGTTGCAACTTGCAACACTCCTCTTCTTCCTAAATCAGCCCTCGCCACACACCCGTTCCCTTGAGTTCCGATCTCCTGTTCGTACGCGTCAATCATTGTGCCGTCACCAAAACCTGTTGTATAAATCGTGAACCCTGCCAGTTGTCCACAAAACACATTTGAAGACGACCTTAAAGCGAGTATGACCACAACATAAGACATTAAACTCAAAGTATACAACACGGTAATAGCGAAAATTTGCATAACTTCCTCCCCCGAAAATATGCATGAGTTCCTCCCCCGAGAAGAATAAATTTGTCTTAAGCACGACTCGATCATCGAAGAAATGAAAAACTTTTCTAAAAATTCACTGCTCTAAACGCATGAAACTCCCATCGATCGGTCTAGACTAATTTAACGCTGCCGACCTCCTAAGGCTAAAACCGAGATCTAATCGTCCGTAAACGAGTGCACTTTAGATATATTTTTAGTTCAGGAGACATTCTAAAAACAAAACACTTAAAAAGTGCAATATGTATGCCAGAATTTGAGATAATGAGATACCATCGTGTCGCAAATGGATGCCACAGTTGTCTGTTTAAAACGATCTCTGTACTGTATGTCTATCGCGACCCCAAACCTAAGATGCGTACCTACGTGTGTCTCCTAGCTATGTCCGGCCATCAGTTAATTGCTCTGCAATGGCGCCACTAAATCACTACTCAGTTTACACACCTCGGACATTTTAACAGATTATCTAAACAGTCTGAGTGCTAATGTGGTCATCGAAACAATCCCAACGGTAGTTTTCTAGAACAAATTACCGATTCCATATCGTTTAAAGTACGTTAAACCACACTTGTAACTGTTTTTTCTCCAATAAATAAATAAATAAATAAATAAATAATAACTCGCCTTTATCCATTGCATTAAAGACGGTCGATCGAGTATAGGTACTTCCGATCTTAGATATAACTGTATTAAAAACGCGTCGCTCACATTCATCAATTAAGTTATTCTCGCACTTCGGTGCTATATACCGAATAAATTACAACTTTCGCATGTCTCAAGCCTTCCCGCTCAGCCCATAATAGTAGTTTATGCTGTAAAAGTCACAGCGCTAAGAGTAAGATGTCTGAGAGAAAAGTTTGATTGGGAAAAAATCTACACTACTTGCATATCGCAGCTGCCCTGCAGGTGTTCGAACTACCATATTATCCAGGCAAAAAAACACATGCGCAGTTGAGTTAAAAAGTAAAACCTACGATCTGAAAATCACTCGAAAAAGTCATCGAAAAAAAATATTAAACATTAAAATGTTGACTAAAGGAAAACAAACAATTTTTTGTTTCATTGTCAACCCTTGCGGAATATTACTTGAAGCATAATGAAATCAGAAAAGGGAGGCTTCAGTATTATTTTTCATTCCATTGTGAACGAAATAAAAAGTCAATACAAAGTTATTTCTCGAACACTATGAGAAAGAAATTGTAAATATAAATTAATGAAGAATTGTGTGGGGGCCGCGAAACGAAGACGTATCATTGCGACCACAGTGCAGATGACGCGACGGAGGGCCGCTTGACTCTTCAACTAAAAATACCTGGGTCTCAAAACACAACCATCTAGTCTCAAAATAGACGGAGCCTGTATTATGGATACTAGATAACTGCTATACATACTTAGATATTTTTAATACACAGATATTATTAAAAAAGAATATCTAAGTATGTTCTCGCCCCAGTATGTTCACCCTCCGTTCCCTGAGTTTCTATATTCGATACTCGACCAATCAGTCAAACAAACCAACCATATTTGACTTGTATTCTTAAATATTATGTGTTCTGTTGTTGTTCTTTAGACAATTTAAATAAGACAAGACCATGGCCTAGACTTAAACAATCTTTGAATATAAAATTCCGATGTGAATGTATTCGTAATTATTCTTCTCTGCGGCTTCACTGATTTTGATATTTTTTTTAACTTATGGGGTCACCTGAATAGGTGGCGCTGTTGTCGAGATCAATAAGTATTTTTTTTTAATTTTCCGACTAAATTTTTACATTTTTTTTCCCCAAATGAGTGAACAGTAAAACATTTTCACGTTATATTAATAACGTAAATCTTAACCGGAGGCCCGCGTCAACCGAATTATTTCGCCTCAAGGTTCGCCGCCGCTCCTGGGCGGCGGCGAACGAAATAATTCCGTTCCTGGTCGTTAGAGCTTTCGGGCTAACGACACGCGTCCTTATTCTGCTTCAGGCGGTTGTTTAGTGGGCGCAACTCCCACATACCCCGCACGCTCGGGCGCGCGGAAGCTGTAGAGTTTAATCCGCCTTCCCATCGCAAGGGTAAAACAAAAAAAATTAAAAAACTTGTAATCCCCAAATTTCAGCCTCCTAATTTTATTTATTCACGACTTATTAAATAATTAGCATTTCATTCATAACTGACCGTTTTAATAAGCTGTGGCATTTGACTTACACATCCGTACATAGTGGTCCCGGTACAACTATGTAGTCCACGCGAACGAAACCCCGAAAGTTAGCTTTGTATAATAAAAAATGTTAAGTACTTGTCGTATGTTCATTGAGCGTCACACGGAACCCGCGGTGGTTGTAACAATGTCACAGCGACAAGCTATGACATTGTTACGCACCATTGAAAAAAAAAATTCTGTACGTACAGACACACCACTTTTTAAATGAAATTTTTTTGTTATTAATAATAATAATGTATACATCACAACAAAGTAAACCCCCAAACTAAGCATTAGCTTGTATTTTGGGTGCCGAGCGAAGAAGCCACATACATATAACAACTAAGAGCAGCTACCAGTATCAATATTCATCACATAAATACTGACGCGATCAGGGATTCGAACCCGGGACCGCCAGCTTCGTAGGCAGGGTCGCTACTTTGGTCGCTACCCACTAGGCCAAGCGGTCGTCGTGTTGGTACAATACGTGTCCTTTTGTGTCATGGGTTCGCATGATCTCAGTTCAGTAGGTTTTTTTGCATATTGCTTCTACATAGAATTGGCCAAGAATTGGCTTAAAATGGACCAAATTTGTGGACCATCAAAAAGTCAGACATAAGTTACTATGTATTTTACGACGAGGTGCTGTAAGTAGCTATACTGTGCCATAATTTTATTGCTATAATACATTTTTCTTCATACATAAACAGTTTATATCGCACTTATCTATCTTTTAAATAAAAAATAGACGGTGAAGAAGCGAAGATGGTTGCGGCGCGGCGGCGCGCGTTTACAGCGAAGGCGTCAGTCATTATTCCAAAGTTGGTCGCACTCCGACAGCTGACAGTTTGGTAATGAGTTTGCTAAACTAAAACGGAACTTCGATTTCTTCTCGCGACAAACCATTAACCAACGTGCACCGCTACGAAAGGCCTTTCTAATTTATTTCAATTAAGAAACTACGTAAATATATTAAGCTACGAAATTAAATTCTGTATTTATCGTGGAGATTCTATAGCTTCTACAAAATACCAAAAACGTAATCATTTAAAAAAAAATGTTAATTAGATCGAACTAGACGAATCGGATCGAAAGACAAATTGGATCAAATAAATTTTATCGAGTCCAATTATAACAATCATCTTTTTTATCTAAATTCAAGTTTACCAAGCCACCGCCGTCAAAATTTGCATTAAAATCGCTTGCATTACTATGCCCCATTTCTCCATTACCTGCATAGTAACGAATGGATTTCTCTTTTATTTATTATTTTGACCCGAATATATTAAATACCTAACTCATCATAAATGTAGATTTAACCTTTCAAAATAATTTATTAGTTGTACTCTTGCAGCAACAAAACTTTGATTTAAATTTTTTTTAAATATTGTAAGTACTGATAGAAAACCAATTTCGTTATAGCCAATAAAATAACTTAATATTATTTATTATAATTAATTTTATAATTAATATAGTTTATTTAAATATAAATATAATTAATATCACATTAAAAAAAGCGAACAGGGTTGCAATTTATCTTTTATTATTTATGAAGGTAAAATCTAAGAGGATTGAGTGTATGTAAGGCTGGGGAAATTTATTATGTATAAACCCCAAATCCTTTTCATCAAAAGGAATGCCTTCGAACACCTATAAAGTGCGTAACTGTGAAGAAATTCCGGATAATCACAATTTCTATATATACATAACAATCTCGATATGATGGTTGAATGAAAAAAACTGGTCAAATGCTAGTCGGGATTACGTACTATAAATGATTGCATTACCTACCATATCTTTTTTTTATCTGAATTAAAGCTAGAATTTGAACCCCGCTCCTTCTCTTGAGTAGGTTACCATAGTTACAGTCGCTAGACCAATTAAAATTAGACTTCGCAATATTATATGTATTTTTCGAAACTTGTAAGTGTTCAAAAAGTTATACAGGATTTTCGTTGCGGGAGGAGAGGGAAATGAGCGTTTTGAATTTTTTTTTAAATATTTTTTATGTCTCTTAAACTATGCATTTAATTATTAAAAAAAGGCTTGTGTTTCGTTAATTAGTCCTTTCGTTTTATACGTAATATGGTCTACTTGACAAGTGTTTTTTTTTTTATTTATTTATATTGCTGTTGAAAATGACAATTCATTGATCGCTTATGTTTTGTAAAATGTAGGTGAGGCCTAATATTCAGTTTTTTTTTCTTTCAATATTTAGGCTCAGCAGTTTCGGAGATATAGTTTAGGGGTTGGGGGAATTATCAATTTTTTATTTGACATCTTTTATATATACATTTTGAAAGTATAATAAGTTTAATGCAAAAAATCATATCGGAATTAGCTTAGCCATTTAAGATCAACACGCAGCGCCCTCTAATGCCCTACAACCACTTAACTTTGAAATAGTTCTATATAAAAGTAGATAATGTTGGCTGTTAAGTTTGAGAACTAAAGTTATCACATAGGATGAGGAAAGGAACGGGAATGAATGATAAATGAAAAATATTTTTATTTCCTTAGTTAGGTAATTACATAGAAATGGGGTTAACAATAAGCCCTCCACGTAGGGAGAGGTTTGTTTGTCTGCCTGTTTCGTTCAGTAGAACGTAGTCGGCTTACAAACTTTTTTGTGCGTAAAGCTGTTGGTATCCACCCTAGTGGCCTAAATACATGCTAACTTACGTGCTACTTATCTTAATTTAAAAACTACTTAAGTAACTTAATAACTACACTACACTACGCACTTCACTTATGAATTAAGTTGAGTCTTTTTTTTTTTTTATGCTAGTGGTTGGTGGCAGGTCACCGTAGGATGCCCATCCTGCCTTCGATAGCTTCAGGCGGCCGCTTTGACACGGGTTGCTTTCTCACTTTGGGCGCGAGGGCCTTCTGTAGATGGATTATCCGTTCGGACGGCAGGAGCACATTGTGCATGCCGTGTCGACGGTATGGTGCGCCGGCATCTGTACAGTCCTCGATCCGTCTCAGATTGAGGACCCGATTTAACGCGTCGTTGTGCAGGTCGTAAATGCGCTTGTAGTACGGGTCCTCGTCGAGCATCTCGTAGAGGATATCCGTATCCAGGTTTCGTGGGAGCTGGCCCACTCGTTTCAATGCGATCCGGTAGACTCGTTCCAGTTTTAACTGGTTTGATTTGCTTATGCGTGGGAGCAATGGCACACACCCATAGTCTAGCACAGGGGCGAGGCATGCTTTGACCAGCAGCAATTTCGTGTCTAGACTGGCTTTTGAGCGATATCCGATGATCGGGTCTAGTATGTGTGACACAAGGCGGCCCTTTCTTAGTGTCGAACGTATATGCTCGTTCATCGATAGTCTTTTGTCCAGCATGACTCCTAAATACCGGATGCATTTGGAGTATGGCAGACGAGTGCCGTCCGCTGTTGTTATGTGTGTCTCATGTTTTCTCTTTGTTGTGAATAGGATACAGTCAGTTTTGGCGATATTGCAATGGAGTCCCCACCGGTTGTAGTAGGTGGTCAGGGAGTCCATCGCGGCGCCCGCCCGGCGTGTGGCAAATGCAGTGTTTGATGAGATGTTTAAGACACACAAGTCGTCTGCGTATTGTGACACAAATCCTCCGTTGTCTAATGCTTCGTTCACATCTGAGACGTAAAGATTAAATATGATTGGGCCTAGAATAGACCCTTGCGGCACGCCGCGCTCGACGACCATATCGTCGCCGACGGTAGTCCGAAATCGTCCACGCACGGTTCGTCCAGTCAAGTAGTTCTCTAGAAGTTTTATTATATTAGCCGGAACATTGGCTATCTCGAGTTTACGTACTAGTGCACCATGATGGATTGAATCCAATGCTTTTGAGAGGTCTGTGACGATCATTGCGCAGTGGTTCGACTTGCGTTCTCGTTTCAATTGGCCTGTGCGGGTAGAACGTGTTAGTCTCTCGGTACCCTCTAGCGCCTCTGTTATGTGCTTAACTGTACGGAGGATCTGTGTCTCGCAGCCCAGACCCGGACGGAAGCCGTGTTGAGTGTGTGGAATCGGCTGTAGTAGGCTATCGAGCGTCTTCCTGTAAATGACGCGCTCACAGATCTTACCCATGATGTTAAGTAGGGTAATGGGCCGGTAGGAAGAAGGTTCAGTGTGCGGTTTGCGCGCCTTGTGAATGAAGATACACTCTCCGAGTTTCCAGCGCACTGGGTAGTAACCCGTGCTGAGCGTGTAGTTAATCACCTTCCTCAACTGATTAAGTACGACGACGTGAGCTTTTCTAATTGGCTGGATCATGATGCCGTCGGGACCTGGGGCCTTGCCTGGTTTGAATGTTCGTATGGCGTCAATGACTTCTTCCATGCTACATTCTTCGATCGGGGCGTATGGCACCGTCTTATAGGTAGCTGTATCCCAAGGTGCAACGACTGTGTTTCGGACAAGCGCGGCGTCGACTAGCGCGTTCACTGTGTCTTTCTCATTTTTAACACCAGCGATGACTGGTAATCGCTGCTCAGGTTTCTTAAGCGCCTTTTGTATTCGCCATATGTTTGCGCGGTTATCTCGCTTGTCATCAAGGGCTCGTATCCATTTTGTTTCGACGTGGGCCAGAATAGCCTCGGCTGCATCCTTTTTAATGCGGTTGTACTCGCCTCCGCTAATGAGCCCGAGTCTTTGATATTGACGGGCCTTATTTCTGCGGTTGATCAGATGTATTGTTTCAGGCGGCAGCTCGTCCCTTGGTTTGTGTTCGCGCAGCGGGGCGAGTTCATTTAGAGTCTGCGTGATAGTAGACTCGATGTGTTGGATTGCTGCTTCACATGACTCGTCGGACGTGATCGTGGTCGGTTCTCCATGAGTCTCTTCGGTGAGAGCGGTGTACGCCTCCCAATTCATGTTCCGCATATTTCTGCGCATTGTCTTCTCTCGATGTATCGGAATGGGTAGCCGGAGAAGCCAGGGCATATGGTCGGAGCCGATATCTTCTAACTGCGTGCACGGGTACGTGCCAGATTGTAAACTACCCTCGCCGTAGGTTGACACGGCCGCGTCGAGGCAGCCATCGCCCGAATATAATGGCCGAGACGTTTCTTGTGTTCGCCAAATCAGAGACCCGGCGTCTATATGTTGTTGAATAAGATTACCCCGAGCGTTCGGACGGCCGTGATGACCGAGGGAAGGATGTTTTGCGTTCATGTCACCTATTACGACCGTATTTGCCTCCTCGAGGAAGTCATTGAGCTGATCTTTAACTCGGCGTGTCTGCCACGGTGGCACGTAGATGCCAGCTATAGATAATTGCTCGGTAGTATCTTGTAGCGGGATCGAGATGCGAACACCTTCAACCATGCGGTCGTCATCGGCGAGTCCGGGTAGTAAAGGTGTCTGTATCCATCGAACTCCTTGCTTTATGTACATAAAAGTTCCAAGATTGTCGGCAATCCGATCGGAGAGCTTTGTGTAACCTTGGAGATTACCCTTGTAGTTTGCAGGCGTCCTGACTTCGTTTAGAATCAGAATATCTGGATTATACGTGGATACGAGGTGACGGACCTCCGCGATTCTGGACCGAAGCCCGTTGACATTGCAATGGATTATGACTATTTTGTTATCCATTGAGAAGGCCGTGGTATTTTTGGGCAAGACGGCACACCGCCTGGATTGCTTTTGCTTCGTTGGTGTTGTCGAAAAGTACAATTTCCAGAGCGTTTTTAATGTCGAGAGCCGCCTCGCCATGTAATGCCCCCTTATTTGCCAAGCAGTCGGCCAGTCTGTTAATGAGGTCGGTCAGAGACCTGTTTTGGCTAATTGGTTGTGTTGAGGTTGCTAAGTACCTGCTCTGTGGTTGGTCATTCGCAGCGGGAGGTGCTTGTAGACTGTTTCGTGCGATCTGCGCATAGCTTGTAGTGTTTGTGACCAGTCTGGCAGGTTGCGATGCTTGCTTTGATGGTGGCGGTGCTTGGTGCACGATACCAGCCGTTCTCAATTCTCTAATGCTCTTGAGGCGCTGCATTTCTCTCTTGAAACTCGGGTATCGTCTTTGACGGGCTGTGTGCCCAGGTGTGCGGCATTTAGAGCAAATGAGTACTCGGCTGCCGTCTTCGTTGGTCTGGTCGCTCTCCTCAGTTTCGCTGCGACTTTCCATCCTACAATGTAAGGATATATGGCCGAAATCTAAGCAGCGTTTACACTGCGTGACCTGGTCGGCTCGAGGTTTGTAAGGGACCACCTTGACTCTTTGGTAGTTTATAGTCGTAATTTCACGGGCTCGCGCTGCGGTTACGTTATCGGGCATCGCTAACATGAGAGCTTTTTCGTCATTGATTTTCACTACCCGTTTGCACTCAAGCCCATATCGTTCCTTAATGTACTCTGATATTTCCGTCTCTTCGATCCCCTTGCAAAACATTCTAGTAAAAAATTTTTTTGTCCGTTCTTCGCCGGGCATTCCGTGAGTGAAGAATGGTATATCCATTTCTTCAAGCCGGCTGCCCAGAACCGGATGTTTTTCGGTTGTTGTCGCTCTTAGCGTCGCTCGTCCACCTCGCGGGTTAATGCTGATGGTTGACTGAGTCTCTTTGGCAATTGCTGTTAAGCATTTTAAAGTGTCGGAGTCGTTAGTCAAAGTAGAGTGGCCGTGTTGGCCTAGCCGGACCGTATAGACCGGTGGCTTACGTCGAGAGTTTTGTGGCTGTGTCTTTTGTGTTGGTGATGTTGTCGTCTTCTCGGGTAGCGAGTTCATTTGTTTTGATGGCCATCTGGGGGCCCGTATAGGTTTGCAGATGGCAGGTGTTGTGGTCGACGGTGGCCGATCTGTTTCCATTTGATGAGGTTGATCTTCGTCAACAGCAAGCGATGCAAATCTATTGCTCTGTGATGTTGATGGAGGGGGTGATGGCCCTGAGCGTGTGTCTTTAAACGGACGGTCCGTTGTTGGTGGTGTCGGCTGGCGGCGTTTGTTGCCGGCCATGGCATTGAGGCTGCACATAATTGTAGTGTCGCACAGGTTGGTTTCGATGTCACTTTGTGGTGCAACATGTGTTTTGCATCTAGTTGTGCGCGATCTGGAGTGCGTCTGTTGAAATAAGTGCCACTTTTCGCTTTCGCATTTGCACTGACCTTTTTCATATGATGATGACAGGAGGTCGCGAATTATACTGACCGACACAGGTCCCTGGCACTGGTCACACAATAAAGTTTTTGCCTCTAGGTTGTGTGGGTGAGCGATGTATATTATTTGTGTGAAAACCACGTTCATGTTATCCATTTCTGTGTGGGTGAATACCTTGGTGTAAAAAATATCATTTGGTCGCAGCGCGCACTCAGCATGTCTCAGCTTCATGGTACTGGACTCACTGCGATACATGTCTTTTGGTCGTGTATCCATTTTTACTTCACACCAGTAGCATGGGATAGCAACAGTGGATGGATCTTCCGTACGCACGGTTTGTATTCGGACCACGGGTCCAGCTGACGTAGCCTTGTTCGCAGCCATCGCGTGAATAGCGCCTCGAGAGGCGTGTCCGCTAGAGTTCACTATCTCGAAGGAGTTCACAATATTCTTCACTTTCCACTAAATTAACTCGTAAGTTTTTCACTTTGTAAAGTTATTCTCACTTTATTTGTTTGTATCACTCGACCGAGGGCACAGGTACCTGCCGTTTGGGGTCGTGAGTTTATAGTTTTTTGTACACAACGCACTTGAGAAGACCCGGCCGCGGCACTTGAGAGCGCCCAGCCGGAGGAATCGTTGCCACTTGCGTTACTACGTAGGGCTTAGGGCCAAGCGATTTAAAGCGTTGAACTCTTGAGCACATTGCGATATACACGACCGTCATCCGTGACGGCGTGAATCGCTCTCTCGAAAGGAACGGGGCGGGCGATGCGGGCGGGATGCGCTTATGGCCTACGCGATTGGTTACTTAAATGATCTTCGCCGCCCGCGTCTTTATTTTATTTGCATGGAAAACCTTACAGCAAAAATAAACTCAGTTTCAAACGCAATAGTAACAAATGGCCAATAATAGGTTCTCATTTATAGTCTTTATTTATTACTCGTGATAACTAGTTTCATACTATTCAATGAAAGGCAGATACTGTCATTTTTTTATAATAAATATAATCGGTAAAATTTGTCGGCTTTGAGCCGTTAATTTATAATATAATAGCAAGCGTGCGCCTTCTAGTCTGCTACATTCAAAGTTCAGTGCCTATAACTGTTTGTTCATTTTTCGTCATTAGCGGTGAAGGTAGTTTTCAAAATTATTAAATAACACCTTTCAGAATAAATAATAGTATATAAAGAAACAACACCAATCCATTAAATAGTTGATTAAAGTCTAGTCGCATTAAAATGTATTTCAAATAACTTGTTGCCGGCAATTCCCGGTCCCGTTTCCACTCTTATTTATTTTTTGTTTAAAGCGGTAAAGATAACCTTCAAAATAGTGGCTTAATCATTGGTTTTGATAAGGTATTAAAGGAGTTATGGCGTACGAACAAAAAACAGCCTTGATGAATAATATATGTTTTGATTAGTCTTGTAGTTACTGATGTAGCGTACGGAGGAACCGGGTTCAAATTCTATCCAAAATTTGGGTTCGATTAAAAAAAAACCACAATATTTTTATTACTATTATTATTTAAACGTTATAAGACTGTCATCTAAAATAAATTTCAAATGATTTACATTTTCAGTGCAGGCTGTTGAATAAATTCAAAAATTAAATAATTGTATACGGCAGATCCCTTTCAGATCGAAATTGTCGAGTTTTAAATGGCATCACTTGACATAAATTACTGCGCAAAGTCAATTTCCAGTAGAGACAGCTGTGGTGTTGTCACTTTGGAACTTTAAAATATTATCAGACTCGAGGGTCAGAACAGAGGTCTCTGAAATTAGAAAATTTCGGCGTTCATTATACTAACGTAAACACAAGCTTTCTTTTGAAAAGTTATATTTATTTTATATTCATAAATACGAGTGTTGGCAAATATTTAAAAAAAAAAATTGAATTTGTACGTCTTTCAAGCTACGCTGGACAACAACCTGTCCAAAAAAATCAACGGATCTCCTACTTTCCAACGAACTTCTTACGACATTGGAAATGAACCTAACGGAATAAAGTAAACACACATATTTTGGATAATATTTTTCGAAATAATTTTTTTTTGCAAAAAAAATAACACAACTGTATCTGAGTAAGCTTAAAACTGTACGACATTTCGCTCGAACAAACCGAATTAGTACGAAATGTAACACCGACGCATATCCGACTTACAATTATGGGCACTCTTAACCACTACTTCCGGTTGTCCGAGTCTGACAATTTCAGTCTCAATCGATCCCCCGTCTAATTACCCCGAGCCGATTTTTTTAATTTTTTTCTTATTCGGACTTCGTTCTCGAGATATCGGGCTCCCAAAATGAAAATCGGGGGAAAAAATTGTGATTTTTTTTCGTTTTTTTGCAGATATTTTTTTTTTGTTTTTGAATTTTTTTCAAATTGTCTTTTGCCATCTCGTAGAGCTCGCCGAACTGCGTCTTTTGACATCACGTTCATCCCGATATCTCGAAAACTCTTTGTGCAATCTGCCTGTCTCACAAAACTCCCAAATGACCCCCTATACTCCAAAGAAATGAAAGTCATTTCCAATGACCAAATTTAATCTATACCTAAGGAAAAGGGAAAAATTCAATCAAATAGTTATGGAAACATATATCAGAGAAGCACATTGGCGAGTAAATCCCAGCAACGGCTCGGACTCGCCGGAGTTGTGTATACCTCATGGTGATATGCGTCAATTGTAATATTGTATTTAAGGTTAAAATTCGCAAAAGACGGTAATTCTATATATAATATACTTCCATACATATTATACAATACGTCTGTCTGTCTGTCCGTTTGTGTGCTTTATGAGCTACTTATACATTTACATGATTCATTTTGAGGTGAATACTTCTTGAGGCGCACTTTGAGTTCAATCTGAACAGCGAACGAAATTGAACCGTCACGCCTCAGCGTCACTTTGGGGTCGAGCACGCTGAATCGGGAAACACTTCTTTAGGGGCAAATTGCGCTCTTTCTAAACAGTGAACGAAATTGAAATGTCGCGCTCAGCGCCTCAGCCCAACAGTGGTAATATATGGTTGTATTATGGGTATTAGAAGCTCGAGAGCAGAACCGGCCCATGCACAAAACGCATCCGTGTCAACTTTGGATCTAACGAGAAATTTAACGAGACCTGTAACACGATTTATGAAGTTTTCTTTGGCTGATTTTTGATCTGATTTTTGCCGCTTATGACGCAACTTTGTCTTTTTATAATAAAATTTTCGAATATAAATATGATTACACTATCTTTCTATTAATTTTTTTTCTGACGAATGTCAGTTTTGAAAGGTACATAAACCAGGTACAAAAAGTAAAAAAAGTTGTACTTCAAATGTAGAAAATACGGAAAAACTTCCTATACCCAACATATACGAACTGCCCAAGTATGGAAAAGGTTGGAATGAAGTATTAAAGAAGTATGACATAAACGCAGGCGCTCCAAATTAAAATCAAATTCGAATCGCATACCTAAATACGTTTCACTTGTAAGGTCTTCCCATATAAAATAGACTCGAATTGAGGATTCCAATGATACTACACAATATAATTTCCTTCGAACGTTTAGCTTAAGTTATTTGAATAAATTTTACAGGTTTCTAAATGAAAAGATTGCAAATGTAAACGAATTTTCCGGTTCAAAGTGTCTGTACTCGTACGCTTAGTGGGTTAGAATAAATAAATCTACATATATGAAACATAGAATTGGATTTTAAAAGGTCTGTCGTATGATACTTTCCTCGCTATTTTTCATCTTTGAAAAGGTTTTTTAAGTGTTTTTTGGAGGTTAATGTATTTAACTGATTCGCTTGTGTATCTAACTTTGCAACAATCAGTGCACAGAAAAAAAAGAATACTTTTATCAAGAAAATACAGTCTTCAATATATACAAATACCGTATATTCTTGGACCAATACGATTTGCATTGATATAAGAATTCTTTTTTTTATGTGTACACAGAAGAAAAATAATTCTTAAATCAATAGAAATTGCTTTGGTCCAAGAATATGCGTTATTTATTAAAGACTATATTTTCTTGATAACAGAACCCTTTTTTTCTGTGTGGTAGCAATTTCTTATTTAGCACATATACCCTATTAATTGCATAAATATTGGACCCCCGGCCGACATAAGGATAGATCGGAAATGTCATTTATGCGTAGGTACAAACGGCGTTAATGGTGGCGCCCCATTAAACCTTAACCGATTGGCGTAAAAGAATTATGTGGTATCCAAATCAACAAAAAGTACATTTCAACTTTTTTTAAACTTTAATTAACTTTAATTAAATATATTGAAACATCTTTAAAAAAATACTTAATTACGCTGGGTTATTTTTCGCAGTTAGGTTTTTTTTTCTTATTATGTATCAAACTAATTAAAAATTAAAAACTCTTAAACCCAGTTTTTGCATATCTGAATACCATATAATTATTTTGCCTCAATCGCTTAAGGTTTATCGGGGTGCAACCGTTAACGCCGCCGTAGGAAATTTGGTACTATACACACTCAGATCAAATATCAGTGATCATTAATTAACATTGGTCGTGATAGCCCAGAGCGCACCGAACCTGTCTGAAATTTATAAGGCCCCGTAGGGCCATGGTTCGAATCCGGGCGTATACCAATGAGTTTTTCTGACTTAAGTACACAATTAAGTTAATTAAGTACACAATTAACACAGTTAAGCAGTCGGTCCCGGACGCTGTCAATAGATGGCGGTCGTTACAGTTCTCAACCCGCAGTAGAGCAGCGTGGTTGACTTAAGCTCCAAGCCCCCCCTCCTCACCCTGGGGGATGCTTAAGCCCCTGCAGTGGGGTAAAAATGGGCTGATGATGATGATGAAGATATTTACGCTTGAAGTTGCTTAAAATACGCATAAAATCGACAAGCTTTTGAGACCTATAACTTTTAGATAAAATTGATCACTGAAAATTTCGGGCCGACAGAAACACACTTATTTATATTTCACTCTTTTCAGAAGAACACCTTTTCAATATTTTTTACTTACTTACGACTTTTAGTTTAATTTTAGTTTTGTTAATTTACAATTTAACCTTTTTTGTTGTCACTGTATCGCGTGGCTCTATCTAGATACCATAGAGTAAATTTTGATAGCAGTGTTTGGTCAATTCGTACTTTTATGCTAGGTACGGTGTACAAAAATGAGACCAATTCCTTAATTTAGCATTAAGACCCCTTATAGTGTAACTTCTAATATTTTTGCATGAATATGAAGTGCCATGAAATGTAGTCGCTTTTTTTTATCGCCAGAAAAGTAGAAAAGTTTCCTCATTTCGCGGCCGAGCTCTAACAGCTGGAAGAGACGACCTCAGGGCCTTCGGAACTCGACCAACTTTTAATTTTGTGTCGTCATTAATTCCAGATCTGTATTACATCCGTCTAAAGCGGACCGCTCGCTAATGAGTTCGCCTCTTCGGAAATACTCCATTGTTAAAGTGCAATCATTTGAAAAATCTCCCTCCCTAATTGAATCTGCATTGGGCCATAAACGAATCCTCGTTAATTTTGATGCTTTTGTAAATTGTTGAATAATAGAATTGCCGTTTTCTTCGAAATTATTTTTTTTCGAGAAGTTAGTAAAAGCTCAAGTATTTTATATGATCAAATCAGAACAAGGGAATATTTTAATAAGCTGTGAAGAGTATAGCGTTTGTATAGAGTAGAGTAGCGACTATGACCGCTTAGCCTAGTGGGTAGCGACCCTGCCTACGAAGCTGGAGATCCCGGGTTCGAATCCTAGGTCGGGTCAGTATTTATATGATGAATATCGATACTGGTACCGGGTCTTGGTTGTTATATGTATGTGGCGTCTTCACTTGATACCCAAAACACAAGCTAATGCTTAGTTTGCAGCCTAAACGTTGGTGTCATGTATACGTTTTTATTATTATTATGTTTTTTAAGTAACTAAAGAAGTTTTTGACTAAAAATTAATATTTAATAAATCGTCTGTGGTAAAAAATATTCTAAAATAAAATCTATTAATAATAAAAACTAAAAAGTTAAAACAATCGTTTAAGATTTCTTTAAAAATATTAAATTAATAATAATTTACTTCATTTTTCTTTTACAAAACTTAAGTCGGAATCGGAGCTCCGACTTAATTCTAGAAGAACCTTCAAATTAATGTACGGTGCTCTATTTGAGTATGGCTTTTTGAAGATGGAGTTGCCCTACAAAAAAATAATTTTTAGGCTGCCGTACCTACAGCTGAGGTAAAAAAGTGACCCTTATAGATGCGCTCTGGTGCCTGTCTGTTTGTTCGTTTGTCACATCCTATTTTCTTCGAATCCAATGGACGGAAAAATTTGAAATTCGGTAAATATACTGAGTTTGGTAAACCAATTACGAACCTTAAACGCAAATAAACGAATTCGTATTTTGATTAGAATTAAATTCTGGCATTTAATTCTTTTTAAATCGAATAGAAATACCATGTACTGAAATATTTGTCCATAACACGTTGTCAAGAAAAATAAATCGCCTCACTCATTTTATTATTCTGAAAATATGAAGTCATTGTTTACCTATATAAATTTATGTAACGAGCAAGAAAATAGCCCGTGATCCATCCAGGCGGATTGGGGTGGACAATGGGGAAGAAAAAATGCCCGTGGTACATCCAGGTGTGCTAAGCAGGTAGACCACGGCCAACACGCCAATTTCTAACTGTTTTCCGATTATTACCGTAATATTTACATGTAATTAGTAATACATCCATCCATCAGCCCACATTCGTCCACTGCTGGACATAGGCCTCTCCCAAGGCACGCCACACTTCTCTTTCCTCAGCCATTCTCTGTCCCCAGCCAATTTGTAATACATATAACCATATAATTCAGTGTCGTGATAGCCCAGAGCACAACGAACCTGTCTTAAATTTATAAGGCCCCACAGGGCCATGGTTCGAATCCGGGCGTGTGCCAATGAGTTTTTCTGACTTAAGTACACAATATCACTGACACCGTGCTTCGGAGGACACGTTAAGCAGTCGGTCCCGGACGCTGTCAATAGATGGCGGTCGTTACAGTTCCCAACCCGCAGTGGAGCAGCGTGGTGGACTTAAACTCCAAGCCCCCCTCCTCACCCTGGGGGAGGCCTAAACCCCTGCAGTGGGGTAAAATTGGGCTGATGATAATGATATAATTCATACTTACACATACATTCATACATACTTACATATGCACGAAACACATCACCCTCCATTTTGCTTCGCCGTAGTCGGATAAAAACGTATATTTTTAGATGGTTCACGCGTCGTCTTCGGAAAACAGGAACACCAATGTTTGTATCTTTCGTCGAACTAAATTCAATTTTCCGTAGTCGTCTCTCACGATGTGTACTCGCTCGCACGCGACCACCCCACTTCGATATTAAGTTTATTTACGGAAATTTAGAATGATAGACCGCCCCCGAGTTTCCAATAATTTTATCTCCGCAACGAATGCGATCTACTCTCAGAAATATCAGTTGGTTCCTTAAACGTACGAATTGACTAGAAGCCCAATTCTGCATTTACCGTCTAACAACTCATACTCTAGCTAGCTGATGCAAGATGGCAAGTTTCAGCGAGTTTTAGTGCGCGAAATCCCCGTGCGCCGGGTATTGATCACTGTGAAATCCCCACGCGCCGGTTTTCAACCCCGCGAAATCGGGTAATGTCACTTCAATACTCTGAAGTAACATTTATTGCATTTATGATTCTATAAAAACCAAATGCTGCTGTCATATTAATTTACTCTATGATAAGTCTTATGGAGGCCTTAGTGCGACGTAGCCATATTACGGAGAAAACCATCGTTTCGTGCTCATGTCTTACAACATGTCATTTTTGATTACATACATCTCTGATGGCAATTCGGCGTTAAAAAACATAGATATAATAACTGTTCAGTTATAATTCACCCATACAAAGACGAAGAGGGAGTAAGTTTGTGATCTATTTGTCACACACACAAGCATATAAAAGTTGACCCCTTTTTTTGTTGTCAATGCATCGCGTGACTTTATTTAGGTATATAAATAATCAAGCATATCATGTACGACTCGCGGCGGTTAAGATTAGTTTTTAAGATCGAGTCATAATCTTCCAGAGTTCACTGAAATGCCTGAGTGGAATAAATCCTATAATAAAGAATAACGATGATCAATGGATCATCATTAAGGCGGAACCAGTATATATACTCGGGGATTTGAACGTTCACCCAGGTGAGTTATTCGCTTCGGAACTTTCGTGTTGATCAATCATCGACATGTGTAGATATAGACTTGCTATCGTCTAAATTTGTGCCTCGTATTTTGTCAAATAATAAAATGGTATAGCGTCAAAGAGATGCCGGTTCAATAAATAAATATTTACGTCGTTAAAGTTTAATCTCACAAATTGTGGATGCTAATCAAGAACTGTCCGGTATTCTATAGTTAAATGTTACCCCAGACAGACGTTTCACGTTGCGTCATTCGTTGTTCACAAAAATTAATGTTCACGCGGTTAAATCTAAAACATTTGACAACCGCTTAGCCTAGTGGGCAGCGACCCTGCCTGCGAAGCTGGAGGTCCCGGGTTCGAATCCCAGGTCGGGTCAGTATTTATATGATGAATATTAATACTGGCACCGGGTCTTGGTTGTTATATGTATGTGGTGTCTTCGCTTGGTACCCAAAATACAAGCTAATGCTTAGTTTGAGACCTAGACGTTGTTGTGATTGTGTGTGTTATTATTATTATTGTTTTTTTTTAAGCAGGCCATAACCATTTTATATTTCCAATGCCAAAACAATATCAATTTTCATATATTCGATTCGTGATATATTGTATTTTTAAATATTAGCTTCTCACAATATATTCAGTGTGACCTTTTAGGTAGAAATCTGTTTTTAAACGATACATCAATGTCGACAGAATTGATTCATTGCTTTATCGTAAAATACGAGTGGAAACGAAATGTAAAACGGGAGTTAATCCTCAGGAAGATATATTAAATGTACGTCCTCCGTCCGCTCAAACTGCCATACGAGTGCGGGTTGAAAATGTTGAAATCGTACCATTTCATATGCGAATCCGAGAAAAAGATACATTGTGTATAAAAGAATCCATTTATTCTCACTAAGTCGTGAAATATTGGTAAAAAATGTTGCCATAACACGCACAACGTTTAATACCGAGAAAGAATATGCATAAAGTTATGAATGGACCTTTTTCGCTATATTATTCTCACGAAGAAAGTAATAGGTATACGTATTTCAACAGAATAAAGTCATTTAAATTGATTATAAGGTAAAAATGCGTTCATTTAATTATTTCACTCTTTTTAAAAGACCACCTTTAGGAAAAATATTTTTGATTGGAACCATAATTAGTATGGGACAGAGTAAAAGTAGATAACATAATATTTTAAACATATGGATAAGTAAGATCTATAAAATAAAAACTAATTAAAAATTAAAAGAATTTACAAATTATAAAAATACTGTGTCTATTATGATAAATGACAAAATTTTAAAGAGACGATGGGTTCAGGGTACCAAGGATGCTTGTCGCATTGCCGCGCTGTATTGCGACACTGATCCTCTGAACAAAGTATTCCTTGCACATAGGATCCCCTGTCAACAGACCCAGCGCGACACCCAAATCGTGGACAAGTGATTTGGTATCCTTGCACCAGGGACCCATCGTCTCGACAGCAAATTTAAATTTGAATCGAACTAAACTATCCTTAAAACGTATAAAGTTACGTTAAAATTAGTGCTAAAAACAAGATATGACATTTAAAGAAAAAAAAAAAGACCCACACTTTTCAAAATTCCTTTTTTCTGTGTCATTTTATTCTCATTAGAGTAAATTTTAACAGCAGGTATTCGCACTTGTAAAAGATGAGATAAATCGATACCAACTAGGTTTTGAATTTGAATCTAATATTTGTGAAAAATTGTGTTACATTATTTTTATTCGGTTAACTTTTTAGGTGGTGGTAGACGAGTCGCTTAGTATCCGGAATTTGATGATACAACGTTCCGCGATTTCTGTTCTTGCTAGTTTAGGGTTCTGTAACCAAATTGTAAAAAATGTCTGTCCATCTGTCACAGCAATTGCGCTCGGAAAATATTGGTACTACATGGATGACATTTTGAAAGTAGGTGTAAATGGTGTAGTGAAATTAGAAAAAAAATTGAGGTAAATCGCCATACACGCAGGTAACTGAAGGACGAAAACGGAGTACATTATCATACTCTATAAGGAATCTCTAAGGAACGTTGAAGGAAAAATCAATGACTGCATATTACTGAGATAGTTGTAGTAGATACCTACACTTGCCTACACCTCATACTATACGATACCAATGACATAAGACGTGTTTTTATCATTTAGAGATTCATGATAGTTGCGATAACTGGGAAGCGTATGTCACGATTTTATCTCTTTGGTAGTTTACGGAATTATATTTTGAATTTTATTACTCAGGTGCAGTGTCCCTTATATTATGCTATAGGTACTAAATTTTTTGTACAAATACAGCCTAATTGCGCAATTAATTTAGATGATCCACCAACCCGCAGTGGAGCAGTGTGGTGAATTAAGCTCCAAGCCCCCTCATTTAGAGGGGAGGCCTAAGCACCTGCAGTGGGGCGTTAATAGACTGATGATATGGTGTGGTATTGAGATGAAAAATTCTTTAAAAATTAGTAATATAAATCCGCTTTTAGCGGTTTGAGTGAAATCATTAATGTTCTAAGTTACTATGCAGTCTTTACACACACAATTACGAGTTATTTAAAATTTCACATAATAGTTAAAAGATCCTCAATTGTTAGAGGGCGTTTATTAAATAATTACTGTGACTATCATTTCCATCATAACATCATTTATGTAATCATTTTTATTCAGCATAAATGGAACTAAAACTTCACGTCTTTACTAGATATCGGGATGTTGCCACTCTTATAGGTCAGTAAAGAAACATTTATAAATTATGTTCTATATTTTTTTTCTAGTTTTTTACGATGAAATGAAACAAGTAATGAATCCTGCCAAATGCGGATCTATAGTATCTATCTAGTCCTGTTTGAAACAGGAGCGAGCTTATTTACGAATGTGAAAATTTTTGCGTAGATCATCATCATCTCTGCCATTGCACGTCCACTGCTGGAGTAAATCTCTTCTAGTTCAGAGGGATAAATGAAATCTCTCACACGCGCTATTGATAAGATCATAATTGATTGTATTCGTGAATTGGCACATGAAAAGAATAAATAAAACATTTATTGATCTCCAGCTTTTTATTTGCAGCTTTGTCATCTCTGAACAAATTATTATGAAGGCGCCCACGAGTTCTTCTTTGAACTTCGTCTGGGCTCACTCCTGAAGCGTGAGCGTTTTAGTGGACTGTATTTATAGGTATAGCGAGGGGCGATAGCGAAAGGAGAGGAAAGACTAAAGGGACTGACCTTGACGCAGCAACACACATATAAGTCTTCGCTGTCAGCCAGGAGCTCCTCCAGTCAGGCGGCGGCGCGGCACCAACACGTAATCGGGCACACTCCACAGTTTATATATTATAGCGTTTGTTACACAATATTATTAGGTCAATATAGTCCTTTCGAGGTAATAAAATAGGATGTTGCTGATCATAGGATAAGTCTGCATTACGCAGGCGTCCACCAACGCGCAACAATCCGTATTTATCTAGAAATGGGTTTAATTTTCTGATTTGAGGCGAACAGTTTTTATTTGAAATTAAACATTTTATATCGTCAGCGAAATATTTAGATTGCATAACCTTAATTATTTGAATTTCAGCGAAATCAAATTGTGAACTGGTAATTACTTCAGCACGAGGTAGTTTCTTTAAAAAGCGATAAATGTAAATAACAGAGCGAAGTAGAGCGTTCCACGAAGAAAAGCGTTGTGATAGCGTATACAAAGTATGAGGTTCTTCTTCGGCCGACGTAGCTAAAGCGATTATCTTTGATTCGGGTACTTCTATATTATCAGGAGGTTTGAACCTTTTAATAGGCCAACTTTCAGGTTCTTGCTGTAACCATGAGGGACCATTAAACCATAATGGATGGTCAATTAAGCGTAAAGGTGTGATACCACGAGACAAACAATCACTCGGATTATCGACTCCATTAACATCGTTATTTGTATTTTAATATCTGCCTCTTGCAGTGTTACTTCACCTTTTGTAGGCATATTTGAAGTTAAATATATTTATAGAATCAATAGAATTAAAACTGAAAACGTAAGAAACTAGACGATTCAATAAATGTCGCAATTACTGCCTGTAACATGCACACGCGGCACGCACACAAAAGGTGGGCGCGCGTAGATGCGACGCGATGTTTACCTACCTACAAAGCGAAATAATTATAAATTCTTAGATAAAATTTTGATATAAAATAATTTTATATTTATATAAAGCGTTTCGTGCGAGAAATGGAATCTACCTTGTTCAGTAAAGACTGACAGAGTAAGAATAGCGTAGTTTAAAAGAATTGTATGAAGGGAAGCGTGCAGCGAGTTATTTTAAAACTTTTGGTAAAGACTGGAATTTTATGAAGCGAGCGTGGTCAGAAGACCAAATTATTTTTTAAACCTTCGGTTCGAAGGAACATATTATTTTTTAAACCTTCGGATCGAAGGACCATATTATTTTTTAAACCTTCGGATCGAAGGACCATATTATTTTTTAAACCTTCGGATCGAAGGACCATATTATTAAATCAACATGTATATGTATCATCCAATCAACCTTTCAAAGGGGTTGCTACAACAACTTAGTGAAGTTACAGTATTATTCAATAGGCACTGTGCAATGTTAATATCATCATCATCAGCCCATTTTTACCCCACTTCAGGGGCTTAGGCCTCCCCCAGGGTGAGGAGGGGGGCTTGGAGCTTAAGTCCATCACGCTGCTCCACTGCGGGTTGGTAACTGTTAAAACCGCCATCTATTGACAGCGTCCGGGACCGACTGCTTAACGTGCCCTCCGAAGCACGGTGTCAGTGATATAGTGTACTTAAGTCAGAAAAACTCATTGGTACACGCCCGGATTCGAACCATGGCCCTATGGGGCCTTATAAATTTGAGACAGGTTCGTTGCGCTCTGGGCTATCCCGACATCCCTCTAATAAATATTTTATTGAAAGCTTACAATAATTTTATAATTTCGGGCCAATACCAAAAAAATTCAACGTACATTCAAAATAAAACTTCAAATCGGTATTTTACATCATTTCTAAATATTATTTTCACAATCGTGGAACTCGTGAAAGCCGTTACGTGTCGGTTTTTCAAAATTTATAATTTTATTATTTTATTTATTCCTGTTTAAAGATTAATAAGCCTGATAATGAAAAACCATTTTCAGTATACATACGTATCTACCGCAGCGTCCTAGGCGGCTTAAACCGTAAACCAATCTGAGAATCGGGTGTGAGGTGAGTTCAGATGCATGCTATTCATAGCCCACTGTGCTATCACATCATGATCCCATTCTCATATCAATCAAAAATCAATGTAAAAGTGCGATCATAAATTTTTAAAATGAAGGTTTTGTTTGATAGATTTCGGTGTTGAAAATATAGGATTTTTGCATACTATATAACAACAGTATTTGGTACGCAGACCCTAAATATAGTACGGTTGGGGACCTTAGAATCATCCTTAAAACATATTTGAGAACCTGCTCTTAGGTAATACCTATGTAATATGAAAAAACGCATCGAAATCGGTTTAGTAGTTTTTGAGGAATATGGTGACTATATGCACAAACGAACACCAAAACTTCTTACTCAAACGCATATAGCGTCGCGACGATGTGGGTAAAAAGGTGGGCCAACTTTTATATACTTGTGTGTGTAACTAAACAGACTATACACCCTTGTCACGCCATATTAACCATGTACAAACCGTGTCTATGTGTGTGAATTAAAGTAGATGAAATTTTTATACGTTTTTAGAGATATCCAAAATCAAATAAGCGTTATTAATAAATCAATTAAGAACATTATAAATCAATAAAATTGGTTGAAAAATAAATTTTGCATATTGCGTTATTTAACGAAATGACGTCACATTAGCTAAGAACATACCTGCGTCCTCTTCATACAACGTCACGTTAGGCCTTCAGAAGTACGTATTTTATACGTACCAATAGTATGGCTAAGAGTCACCATGTTCGTTATGTATTGCAATCAAAAATATTTTTTTGTAACCTTTCGATGACTACAAATCTGTTAATAATAAAAATGGGTGCGTGTATCAGCGTTTAAAAAAGAAGAAGTTAATTTCTATAGGTTTGTCTGTCTGTCTGCCTGTTCCGGCTCATCTCCGAAACTGCAAAACCCATTTCAATGAAACTTGGCAGACGTGCAGACGGCATTATCGAGAGTGACATAGGTTACTTTTTGTCTGTCTGTCTGTCCGTCTGTTCGAGCTGATCTCCGAAACGGCTAAACCGATTTCAATGAAACTTCACTGATATGATAAAATGATTATCAGGAGTGGCACTCGATATTTTTTATCTGTCTGTCCGTCTATTCGAGCTAATCTCCGAAACGGCTGAACCGATTTTAATAAAATTTCACAGATATGATAAAAGATTATCAGGAGTGACATACAACCCTTTTCGTTTATTTGTCTATCTGTCCGTCCGTCTGTTTGTTCTAACGTATCTTCGAAACTTTCAAAGATGTGATTAAAAGATTATCAGAAGTGACATCCAATATTTTTTGTTTGTTTGTCTAGCCGTCTCTTTGTCTGTTCGAACTAAACTCTAAAACTTTTAAATAAATTTTAATGAAACTTCGCAGACGTGAAAAGACGGACGTAAGGAGTGACATACGCTATTTTTGTTGGTCTGTCTGTCTATCTATATGTATGTTCGAGCTAAACTTTTAAAGATTTTAATGAAACTATGCAGACATTAAAAATAGGTTGTCAATAGGTAAATTTTTGTCCGTGTGGTTATCTGTTTTTTGGTTCCGACTAATCTTCAAAAGACTAAACCATTTCTATGAATCTTCGCACACATAAAAAGGAGGTATCAGGAGTGACTTTAGTTGGTTTTTGTCTTTGTGTTTGTCTGTCTGTTTTTTAGGGCTAATCGTCGAAACGGCTGATCCGATTTACTGAAATTTTGCAAATATAAAGAGGGTTTGGGTCAGGAGTGAATAGCAATTTTTTTTATTCATATAAAAAACGTAGTGTCTGTTAGTCTATCTATCTGTTCCGGTTAATCTCCAAAACGGCTGACTAATTTTGGGACCGACTTATGGGATAGCTATTCTTCATGCTAAAATGGCTAAATGAACTTTTATGAAATAAGGTATAGAGATTTCTTAGGTAGTTAAGTTTCAGAATGTTCTAGGAAGTGTTACAATGTTCTGGAGCGTCGCGTTCCTTTATCTGCCCCGCTACAACTGCGTAGTCTACCGCAGTTTCGCTCGCGTAGACTACGCAGTTGTGCGTAGTCTACGCTAGCGAAACGGCGGCGGCCGGAAAGCTAGACGTAAATATAAATAGTGACGGTTTCCCCGATTATATAGTTATTACAAAATAACTTTTTTAAGTGCGCAAAAAAATTTTACATCATTCATTATAGGTAATAGAACTTATTGACTAATTTTTTTAGGATCTATTTTTTCAAATTATTATCCGATCTTTTAAAAAAATATAATTTAATTTTAATTTAGAATAAATTTTCTTTCTAAATTTTGACAGTCTTAAGGCCGATTTTCTTCCTTCTATATTTTTATGTGTACTGTTATCAAAAATATATCCGTAAGATAAAATAATATCCATAAGAACAGAGGAAACGCATGCATTACTTCACAGTGTTACGCACAATGTAACGATTTTTTTGCGTACGCATCCAAAAGAAGTTTCGCTTCAAAAGATTGTACACTCTTGACAATATTGTTATGATTATCATACGTATTCATTGTTTAATTAACTCGACGCAATTAATTAACGGTTCGCAAACTCTTCATGAAGAAGCCAAATTGTTTATTCCTACCAGCATAAAGTATTTACATTTATCTTACTCTCCGACCAAACAGCGATAAAGGATAAATCAAAGTAGGTACATTGAGCTCCAGCGACATTGAACCCTAGCTTCAAGGTGACTTACCATTTTCGTCGATTTCGATAGAAACGTGGTTTCGTAGTATTTGCTAAAAAGAAACTGAATAGAGTAGTTTAAAACGTAAATAAAGATTATAGGGTAATTAATGTACATTTAATACAATTAGATTACAATAAAAAAATTATTGATAGACAGGGTTCTGCGTGGACGTCCAGTGGAATGCGCAATAATGTATGTATGTGACCATGACACTGGAAATCCCAGTATATCATTTATTTCTCTTGACCCTTCTTACATATATTGTTTAAACTTTCTACTGCTTGCCAGAACCATCCCTTTAAATTTAATGGTTCGTAGCCTGGTTTTAACCGATTCCTATTACTTCTCTGATGCATCTGTATGTTCCTCGCTTTTGTTCAAATAGAGGTGCGCAAAAAATATTGTCGTCTCGTTGCTCGTTACAACTTAAAGAAAGAACATTTTTATCTCATAAAAACATTTGACCAAGCTAGCAGGCAAAATCGTAGCCTTTGTACTCTATCCGTTCAAATATCTCCATTAAAAAAAAACCCGTCATTTCGTTGCGACGCGCCGCCGACGTCGGCGCCGTTGCAACTTTAAATGTCCACATACATATAAACAATCAAACGAATACACTTTTGAATATTAGTCTCGTTTTGTGATAATTAAATAGTCTATTTTACCTGTAGACTAATAAAATAGAAAAAAGCGTGTGGTACAATAGAGGCATGTGATGTCTAACTTGACTGCTGGTTGTGATATTAATCGGGTTATTACTGACGCTAATCGGTTCTAGCTGCCGTGACAGCTGCCGTCATCTCACCAGAGCCCTGCAAGCGATAATGATGGTTCTAAACTCGACTTAAACTACTCGTAGATCAAGAAGTCGCATTCCACATAGATCAGTCGTCGTTAATAGCATTCGCAGTTTGTTACCCCCTGTGAAATAAAACAAAATCGCTCCAATTTCAACAATAGTTCTGCAGCTCCAGCAGGCCGTTTTAAATGGGCTTCCTTTATTTGAGTCAAAAAGAAGCGCACCGTGTAAAATTGTATTGTTTGTGGCGCCATGTATATAACTTGCCAATAAATCGCGTATAAAATCGCTAAAGCCCGTGTGATGAACGTCCTCTTATGAAATATTTTTCACACACAAAATACTCGAGTTCGTAGCAATTGCGAGACTAAACTTGATTTTTTTTTTAATTTTTACGAACACAGTCAAACACTGTAGGGTGCCTGTGCCACATATTTTATACACAGATGCCCGTACAATCTGCTTCAATTAACTTTTATGTCTAAAACAAAAGCAATTAATTTTCGAGAGCCTATTTCACTCATTCAATCCATCAAGTCAATATGATTAAAATTTTCAATTCGAATGAGCAAACTTCGAGTACTGCGCGTGCTTACGAATTGATGATGAAACTTCAATTTGACTTATATAACAACAATATAAGTTATTCCGAAGAATAAGTATGGTTTTAAATTTTAAGAAACTTGAAACGGCTCATCGTTCGTATAAATTAGGTAATTTATAAGTTCTTGTAAGATAATGTTTATTTTACGTTGAACTATACTCCCGTAAATAATCTTGTAAATATATATTATGTGTTTAACTTAACTTTTTTTTGTGAGAAACCTATCTGTTGGAATCGATATCGAGCGAAAAACTTAATGCACGTCTGCAGGGAGTTCCACAAACTGAGCTCTGAAAGGATTATTGTTCCCGCAACAACCCCTTGTTCAAAGGGGCTAAGAAGAGATTAAATTCAATCACGCAGACGGTTCTTGAGGCGTCAAGGGGTACGAGCATTTTGACATTTAAGCGCATCTATTTATCTAATAAGTTCAAAGTCAGCTTACAATCAACTTAGACAATCAGGCGATTAGTGTTTACGTATATACTCGCAATATAATTTAGTTCGATTACCGAATATTTTCCGAAAATAGTAATCATATTAGGTTGAAAGGCACATGAAAATGTTTTTTTCGTGTCTTACGACGATGCGACATATTTCCCTGGTGTCGTGGAACGGGTGGGATTATAAAATATGATCTTATAACACTGAAAAGGGTTTCAGTATCTATATCGCTATATACGAAACCAAAGGTAATAAGGCTTTGAAGCTTTAAAGGTGATATAAAATTTTGTATCCTTTGATATAACGCTGGCTTAAATGGAAATTCCGGTATCATTTTGAAATAAAAAAACGATAAAGTGCGAATTAGATTCTGGATCTTAGGGTTTCGTCAACTTATTATATTTTTTGATTGTGTTTGATTAATGAATGAATTGAATGATTACAAGTTTGTTTTTCACAGTACCTACTTAGTAAACAAAGGTACTTAAATAATATTGTAATTAATTTGATTGGTATTTTAACTCTGAATTGAATGTATGAAGTAGTATTTTAACAATTTGTAGAAAAATCTCTTTTAAGGGTATTTTCACATGATCACTCCAAACAAATAAAATTTATTAATTGATAACTACTGCGACATATGCTGTCCGGCAATTATGTTTTATTCAAAATGAAAATTTAAATTAAATTTTATTCAATACAGATGTTTACACACACTTATTGAAAGTCGAAATAAATTGATTAGGTACCGTTTCGGAAAACTAGAAGAAAATTAGGAAAACTTGAATTTTTTAAGACGATTAGTCTTCAAGAAAAACGCTGTCAGTGTTTAAAAAAAATGCTTACTCAAGATACATAATCCTAAAAATAATAATTAAAAAGAAAACGGTTTTCTTTATCGCATGAATTTTACCTTAAACTGTTTGTAATTACCTTTGCCTTTTAGAATCCTATTCTAAGTTTTGTGATTTAATCTCGGAGAAAGATTTCACGAGACGGATAAAAACTAAAACAACGCGCGTCGTTCGTACCTTCGAGATATTCCCATTAGTGTTGTTTTGTGGATGTCGTGACGTCAAAGATGTTTTTGGATTTATTTGATGTCGCACGTCGTTCAAATGTACTACTAGGTAGTCAGAGGGGCGTAGTGACGCGCGTGAGTGACGCAGAACCTGTCTTGTTATCCGCTTGATGGATAGATGTACGAGGCCGTCTCGCTCCGAAGGTCTCATCGCTACCCGAAACAATCAACATCAACAATCTCTCAGGGAGAATTCAACGACCCTTGTTTATATCGCGTTACTGCTAAAGAAGAAAACAGTTCGTACATTATCGTAAATACACGACATTGTGCCGTTTCTTGGATTTTCAGTTTTTCAGTATTTATTTTCAGGAAATAAGATATTGTCAATCGCGCTAGGGTCTATGAATGCCGTATTAGTGTATATGTCCCAGCTAACTGGTTTTTCTTTTTTTTATAAAATTCCAAACCCTTCGACTTTTTTCTGGCCAGGACCTTTGGCACGTATCAGTGATGCTTTCATACTTCTCCCATATTTTCGTCATTGGCCCTATATCTTATTCTATAGGTTACTTCATCATTACTCTATTCGTTATAATTTTACAATTCTTATTGCTATTACAATTTCTTATTTAATGTCTATCTTCTTTATTATTTTTCTACAATTTCATAATTTATTACAATTACAATTTAATACTGTCTAATATTGTCTTTGAGACATATTTTTTTCCAATTCCAGCTAACTGTTTATATCAGCCAATCAGTTGGACGGCTAGCCCAAATGGCTAAAGAACAACTAGCAAAGTCATTGAACGCAACGTTTAACGAAAAAGCTGAACATCAGTCCTCAGATATCAAAATCGTAATATAAACGAAAATAGGATCATGTCTGGTGTAGAACAATGTAACTCCTTGACCACGACCTCTTTTCATTCGTAGGTATAGTTCCAATCAAACTTTATAGCGGATCGGAATACAACGCTTTATGCGTACTTGCGCAGGTTCAGTTATATGCTCCTCGCTCCACTGCGTCCCGCTACACCTAAAAGTGGTTACTGCGACGCGACTTGTGCCTATGTTCACATCCGTCATAAAGTTTGATTGGAACTGTATAAATATTTTCAATTATTTGTTTCCACGGGCTCTAGCTAAGGACGTAACAAAAATATAAACCTAAAAGATATAAAACAATTACAGTTCCAATTTTGGTTATCACAAGAATTTCTTTTCTTGAAGGGGTTATAGGTTTTGACCATTCGACGGCAGAACTTCTCAGCTAATACTGCTTGTACACAACAGTAGTTATTGTACTGGACATAGAAACATACAACGATGGACTAATTCAAATTTGTTATTCGCAATCATCCATAACTGCTTCATCAGTCCATTTTTACCCCCCTGCTTAGGGCTTAGGTCTCCCCCGGGGTGAGGTGGCTTGGAGCTTAAATCCACCACGCTGCTCCATTGCGGTTTGGGGATTGTAACGACCGCCATCGTCCGTGACAGCATCCGGGACCGACTGCTTAACGTGCTCTCCGAGGCAAGGAGTCAGTGATAGTCATGTACTTAAGTCAGAAAAACTCATTGGTGGACGCCCGGATTCGAACCATGGCCCTATGGCTTTATAAATTTGAGACTAGTTCGAAGCGCTTTGGGCTATCACGACACTGTTTATTCCTGTGTAACTTCATCGTATAAATTGTCAAACAGCAGCAGATTTCTACCTATTTCGGTCTCTTCAGAATTCTTCAGACAGTATCAGGTTAACATCAAGAGAGGACTGCCAAAACTACTTGTCGTGTTTTTTGATCAGAGTTCCCAAAATTTCTACAACAACGGAATCGTGTTACTACCAACAAAATGACAGACAGTCATCGAACAAAATGGCACATTTATATTGTAATTAAATGTCAATAAACTTTGAAAAAAAAATGTCTTGAGTTTTCATATAAAATACATATATAGGTACGAGTACATAGATACTTTTAGACCCAGACTCGGAACAAATAAACATGTTCACGCACACAAATATTTATCCCGGGCGGGAATCGAACCCGCGACCCTCGGCTGCACAGTTAGGGTCTCTACCCACTCGGCTAACCGGTCAGACAATTATTACCGGTATTATGAAAATATAAATATGGAAATAGACGTAACGCCACCTGACTAGAACCAACGTAACATAGATATGTGCTACAACAAACGTATAACTGATTTTGATAACTAAAAGCTTTAGTTTGAAGCTTTATAACCTGCTACATATCAGCTTAACATCAAAACGGGTCCTGTATAAATCAACTGTATCGCCTGTATCACCAATTACTGAATTTGACAGCTGTGCAGTTGATTTTGAAAGGTAATGATGATAAATCCACAACTCTATGATACAATATAGAGCAATACCTAAATGCTTTCACATTCTATTGGACTAGTTTTTCCTTTGGTACCTTCAAGAATAAGCTTAGATTTTTTTGTGGGAATTTTTTTTCGAAATTTCTAGGATTATTGTGCCGATAAACAAATACCTACTTCGATGGTTGTCACATTGGGTATGCCTTAATTATTATTGAGTATATTTCATTACAATTAAAATACTTATGGGGATTTAAATTTATTGTTCAAATACTTATTTGTTAGATATCTTTTTTGAAACGCCGCGGTCAACTTTAGACATGTTTTCATATGAATGTGCCCACAAAAAAAAACTATTCCAATCAATGTGACTAATTTGCAATTTTAATAGTTAATATTATATATAATTATAATTTAGTAACTACACTTCTAAAAATTGTGAATCAGATGATTTGTAAACATTTTAGCGTGCGATAAATTAGAACATATTCAAATATCTTTTCCTAGAAAAAAAAAAAATTTTTTAGAGAATAAATGGTGTGTTCGAATCACAGACAAGTCAACCTTATAGACCACGCTTTGACAGGGAGTAGCATTCGCCAAGGCTATGTAGTGACACTACATAACTACGTTTCTTGTAAGCGGTCAGTTGGAAGCACGTCGGAAGCCATTAAATTGTCAATTTTGAACGAGCCAATGAAAACTAGCAGACCTCTCCCTGCACCCCGCCACTTTTTGGCGATTTCGTTTTCGTACTGACGTTTATTAAAGCGTGGTCTATAGGTTGACTGGTCTGTGGTTCGAATTAACAGTCTTAGCTATGTTCTATTTCTTTTTCACCACTAAAATTGTTAGAAACAAAGAATTTCAACACAAATTTGAATCAGACACAGGCATCGCCTACTAAATTGGTGGCCAACTGGGTTTATTAAAGTAAGCTAATAAAGGAGAGAAAGGAGTGCCACATGCGCGCGGTTTAAAATTTTTTCCCCTGTGTTTCTAAGGGCCTATTACTGTCCTATCAAAGCTGATAAATTTAACATTAGAATTAACTTCGAATTAAGCACGCAGCGCCACCCAAACCCATATTGCCAAAACGAACACAGAATAAACAAACTCCCATTCGACGGGATTCACAAAATATTTGGTTTTCAAATTGCATTCCTTTAACGTCTAAGCGAGGACACGTTCAGACTGACACACAATAAAAGGACAGAGTGGCGAAGAGCCGGAGATAAGGTCCCTAGTATTTTCTTGCGAATTGAATACGATAAATGGAAAGCCTTCTCAAAAGAGACTGCTTTTACGGAGACGGTCAATAAGACGGAACGATATAAAATGAATTGACAAAATATACATTAGAAAGATAAGAGATAGAAAGGGATGTCAAAGAATTCTGAATTTGAAGTGTAAAAGAATTATGCCGACCAGAGTTGTAATACGAAAAGACAGAGGCACGTTGCAAATATTTAAGTACAAACTTGTAACCTCTAATTTTGGATTTCTATCGTAACTTTTACTAATATATTTGATATATAGGAGCATTAGGCTTGATTGCTTACCAACATAGAACCGAAATTAGTCATTGAGTTCAATCCGATATACGTCTCAGGGGTGGTTCCTTGCGGACGAACAATTTAATATAGCACTCTTATTCGATTACAGATTCATTATAACACGATTGATACTTATGCATTTTGAACAACGTTAGCAAACACAGCCAGTGCGTGCTAAGTAGCGTGAAATTCGGCGGCTCGTTTTAGGATAAACTCAAATATCTATCTCCGTCACCGGAAACGACACTCTCTCGGGCCCACTCAAAGTGATTTATCACACGATAAGATTTACTTACTTAGAATTGCCTATATGACGTCTTTACAACCACATTCAGACATAAAAAATTTACAGTTCTCGCGTTCTTGTCAACTATAAAGGACTTAAGACTGTAAATTGACTGCAGTGACGCTATGAGTCACCTCACTCACCAAGCCAGACCCAAATCAAGGCACCGTGTTCATACATAGAATCTGATAAATCCACAAATTGTGAAAATAGGAAATAGATATTATCAAAAACAATTTAATTTCTAGTAAAAACGAGACAAATCAAGTCATAGTTATTTACTCCCTTTAATCAAAAATTGACGATTTTTCATATAATGTTTTTACACTTGTTGGCCTTTAGATTCTATATATTTTAAGATTCAATGCATCTCCGTAGTCTCAGTACTTTAGGAATAATAAATAGCTTCGTTCCACGTCTGCACCTCGGTGTGTAGATCTCCTTTTGAAGCACGTTATCTCCTATATGTATGTATAATTATATAAACCGATCCTTATGATTCCCAATAAGCATCTTGCAGACTTACAATCTTACCAAAAAGCACATTATGTCTTTTGTGAAACGTTTCATACCAACACCCAAATTTTAATGAAAAATGTTACCCAAATCTTTAACCCTTTTGATTACACCTATTTTGGGACTTTAAACGTTCCCATACTCTCTACACTCAATACCTACTTTAGGAAGTTTTTATATCAAGAAGATCCTATATAATGAAACGTTCTGAAAGACGTTTTCATTCTGTAAAACTTTCCAATTATATTGTATAATTCACAAAACGTGTTATATAAAAATACTTTCTGCTAAAAATATTTTTCCTAACATTTGCTCTTATCTCAACAAAACATTGTGAGGGTTGAACCTTTGAATCTCGTAACCACCGTCTGTGAAAATAAATTCCTTGATGAAATAGAAACGAACAGCTTATCGGTAGGTACAGACATAATATGTACTCACAGACAAGTCAACCTTTAGACCACGCTTTAATAAACGACAGTACGAAAACGAAATCGCCAAAAAGTGGCGGGTTGCGGGGAGAGGTCGGCTAGTTTTCATTGGCTCGTTCAAAATTGACAATTTAATGGCTTCCGACCTGCTTCCAACTGACGGCTCACTAGTGACGTAGTTATGTAGTGTCACTACATAGCCTTGGCGAATGCTACTCATCGTTAAAGCGTGGTCTAAAGGTTGACTTGTCTGTGTATGTACTACAATACGTTTGAACTTACAAAAAATCAAAGAAATCTGTTTATGGCTTGTTAACGGCTTGTTATGGCGTTCTATCCAGCCAGTTTTTTTTTGTTGTCATTGATGATAGTAAATATTTATGTCAAATCTATATAAATTAAATGTTAATTTAGTTAAAAGTAAATTATAAGTATAAAGTCATACTACAAATTTGTTGACAATATTTTTTAATTACAATTTTACGGCGAGATTTCACAGAGTTGTGTATAAAGAAATGGGATATGACTTGCAGTTTTGTTTTTTTTTTTTAATTATTCTGATAGCAGGGAAAATCTTTTCTCAGGGACGAAAAGTACTACTGTCATCCCTCTGATTAGATAACTTCAAGCGTACTTTCCGAGTATTAGTAATGAAAAATACTTTAAATTTCGCTCGTAATAATTTGTAGATTGTAAATCCAAGTTTTCTTTAAAACTCCAAGAAATAAGTATATAGTATTTTCACAAAGAAATTGTACTTCAGAACATTTAATGATTCATTTCTTCTTTACACAGGACTGTGCTGATTGTTCAAAGCATCCCTCGTTTGAAACAGAGATGCTAAGAAAATAATATTCCATAGCTGGCTTTTATAATAAAAAAAGTACGTTCACAGAAATACCAGACAGAAATAAAGCAAAAGTGTATGCAATTAAATAAGATATAACAATGTACATACATAACTTAAAAAGTTTATCTCTCGAAAATGTGTAATTAGACGTTAGCGCGAACTTTTCAAATGAATATCTTTGCAAAGTTTAATTAGGTACTTATATATTGAAAATGTACTCTCTGAACAGAACATATGTTACGTAGGTATTGCATTCACGAAATATTTGAGATGTTTATCGTAATGTAGACATTGCTTTACGTATTTTTTGAGCATCCCAGCAACAAATAACTTTGAGCTTATTATTTGTAAGATTTAGGGTAACGTCAACATCTGTGAGTGTTGAGTTATATGTACACGTCCTTGAGGCTGGACAGGCTCGGTGCGCGCGCGCAGTTTACACTGGAGCAATCTTAGAGTGTTCTGCCAGAGACGAGTCTGCTCTTCCACATCCGCTTGCCTCGAGCTGATTGATCTTTGTTCCTGGATAACAAAACTTATTATTGACACCTTATTTACACTTACGCCCCAAAGAGAACGTCTAATTTTGATTATTTTATACTTAAACATAAATAAATCTGTTTATTAAGATAGAGATTGTGTGTTTGTTTGTATGTGGATGGAATCTTTATAATGGTTACATCATCGACTTTGAATATTTTCGGAATATGACAATCATAAGTAGTATGACTATGACTTACAGTTGACCTAAAGTAGTAAAGATTTTGGAAGAATGTTTTCAATTTAATGGAAGTCGAAACTATCGTTGCCAAGCCAATTAAATTTACTAACGTCATTGCATATGTTGTTTTATCATTTGATCGATATAAGAATCCCTGCACTACTTTTTTTTAAGTTTCCATAGCCGAATAACAAAAACAGAATTACTGTCTTTTGTCGTGACCGCCTGTGAATGTGTCGAGTAACAGGTATTCCATTGAACCTGTTGAAACACTGGAAAATGTCTTATAAGAACTGCCTTACAGTTATTATGTAGAGAATTGCGAAAATTTATACATTATGTATTTTTTTTTTCGCTCACCCCAACCGTCTATCCAACGTCAGGAAGTTTCAGAAGTAACTTTTTATTTAAGTGTATACTTCGCCAAATATAATATCTTTAAGTCGTTAACGATTTCGCTCCCCTCTAACTTTTCTATTGTGTGAATTAAAAATGTGAAAAATATATATATACTATTGATATATATTCCCAACTTTTTAATATAACCACTATTGTGAGTTATCAATAAACTTGAAATTTTTGAAATACCCTTTGATTCAAAGTCAAAGCTAGTACCTAGTCGAATCTGGTTTTTTTTCCTTATTTTTTGTTATTTTTTCCAGACTCCTGAAATCTTAGAATTAGGTATATTGATGTTTTAAAGTATGTCGTCCACACCGTGTCTATAATCTTACACAAATCTGGCAAAAATATTAGATTTCTTTTATACGCACGGCCCACCCCTCCGAAAAAGAACAATGCAGTTTTCTATAGGTACACAAACATAAAAAAGCCCACTGCCATTTTGGCATGGAATAACATTAATATTCACAACAATATACACTATTCTTAGTAAATATATAGTTGAATAATAGTTGGGAATACGGAAACAGAAATTTCTAAGGATGTGCCGTATTACTGTAGAACATTTCTTCCGAAAACTAATCAATTTATTTCTGAGCATTTCTGCTCCTTGATTATCATAATCGATCGTATCATAAGTGAAATTTTATAATTTTATAAGTACTACTTAATAATAATATAAATGAGAGTGGTTGCCAAGACAATAAATGGTCATTCAAAAAGAAAAATTATTTCTATAACCTCAATCATTTTTCCATTCGACATAATTAATTGACTTTCATCAACGAGCACCGCTAATTTCAATTTTAATTTCTAAAATCACGAGTGACTCGCGAGTGGTTAGATATACCAGATACTTTAAATAAACTCTAAATTATAAGCGAGGGATTTTTCATCTCTAAGAATAACAGCAGTGGTTGTGCAAATACGCAATCTATGTTTTTCACCGCTTAATAAACGATGTTCGCAAATTATCGCAAGAAAATTATTAGCGATTAAAATGTGAATTGAATCCAGGCATTTTAAGTTATGAAAAATCACACGCAATAACGATTGGACCCTAAGCCACTCACAAGTCACTAGTGATCTTTTATTTTTAAAATTTAAATCAGATTGAAGTAACAAAGAAAGTACTCGATGATTATCAATTGGCGAACAAAAAGAGGATTAGCCACCAGAACGCATAGTTAAATTTTCGGGTAAAAATAAAACCTAGAGTTTACTCCCCATTTATACCCCTTTTACGTTGTGAATATATGTATCAGTGTAGATAAATAATTTCAAATTTACCCAGGTTCAACTATGAAAAGGTTTCAAAATATGCGAGAGGTTAAACAAAATAAACGCAGGAAACCTGTCAAATAATTATATATTTACCATTCCAACGAGCGTACCACGTTATCAAACTTTTTGGGACAAAACTTTTACTATTGTTTCTTTGTTGGATAACTAGCTACGAAGTCTAAGTATAGCGTCTGATGAAATAAATTCACATAATTTGTAGATGCAAATTTTGACCTGTAATCAAAGAGCTTATAGTGTTTCAAAGGTGCTGCTTTTGGATTACAATTGTTTAAATAGTTTATTTCTTTAACAGTCATTACTAATTACTAATCGTTACGTTCATTAAGAAAATTATTATTAAGCCGAGCTGCGTAAAAGTCTCTTAACGAATATTTTTTTAAATAAACAAAAACCTATTGTCAAGTTTATGCTAGATCGTCAATGATTTAGAATTTATTTCGTTACACTTTTTCCTATAGAAAAATAGCTCAATTTACGCTCAAACTTTTCTTTCATAGTCGTATGACAGGGATCATTTTGTATAATTGTAAAATAAATTGGCAAATATGTATCTACTTCGTGTAACAAAAAGTAACTTCATTTATTTAATTTCACAAATTTATTTTGTGATCACTTTTTAACAAGTTTTTTTCTCGAAACATCGCTTACGATATCCACATTTTAGCCTAATCTATGATTTTTAATAAATTTCTGTATTGCTCACACTACCGCAGTCTCTATCTGCTTTTGTTCTATAATTTTGATTTCTAATTTGAGACTAATAGATGTAGAACTTTGGTAACATTTTTACTATGTCATTCATTCCATCTTATTTTTTAATCAAAATTGGTATTTTTAATCTTTTAAATAAACTCGACCTACGAGGGGTGTTCAACAAAAAGCGACAAATAGATAGATACCTACTCTTTGGTAAAAAAAATATTATTATATTGGTAGGCATAGCTTAGACATTATTTAAAGATAAATTTAAAAAAAGAGCACCAAAATAAGTAAATAATCTAGGTAAAACGAGTTCAAAACCGTTGTTGGCCTAGACTACTTATACTGGTCACCCCTACGTGAAAAAAAATAAGGTTAATTTTTATTCTTTTAATATTCGTTAGCCGGATCTCTACCGAAGATATCAATTTGGTATCTCAATAAAAGTGCAACGCGTATGTACTCTAAAGTGGTAATTTGGAAAAATATACTCAAAATTATAAAAAAAAATCTCTAAACCTTAAGGCTATCTGATATTTGTAATAACCACCACTAGACGTAGATAACGACTTTTTGTTGTTTATGTTTATAATTGTCGTCATATTGACAATACGTTTCTATCACGCTATCATTGAAACGAAACAATCTAGCTTTAAACCAGATTCGAGCTATAACAACGTATTCATTTTGTTTAGTAAAACATCCACAATTGCCGCCAACGCAACAATGGAGCCCGTTTAATTTGAACGAGAAAGCTAATTTCAATCACGATGTCGCGTCAGTGTCTCGAGCGTACTTTCGCGAAACATCCATCTATTCGAGTATTTCATGAATCACCCGACCGGCACAGAAATCAGACAGTCGAATTGACCTATTTGTAGGAAAATTGAATGGGCTTCGTCAGAGATTATTAGTTCAAGTTTACCCAATATCCAATTGAAACATGAGTAATCAAAGGTGTAACTTAGCAATGAGGCGAAAACAAGCAATTAGAGGTAAACAAAGAAATATTCTTATAATTCTTGTGCTATAAATTAAAGTAGAGAGTTCACTATTACAATGTATTATTGGTTATTTGACGACCGCTTAGCCTAGTGGGTAGCGACCCTGCCTACGACGTTTGAGGTCTCGGGTTCGAATCCCAAGTTGGGTCAGTATTTATATGATGAATGATACGGGTATCGGGTCTATGTTGTTATATGTATGTGTTGTTATCGCTTGGTACCCAAAACACAAGCCAATGCTTAGTTTGGGGCCAAGACGTTGTTGTGATGTAGATGTTATTATTATTATGTCAAGAACTGTCATTTGTTCACGAAAAGCCCGTCAAGATTTTTTGAACAAATGACAGTTCTACAATTTTTTATCAAAACTTACTTCCTCCAAATCTTTGACAGTGGTTTCCATGCCAACCAGTTTATCTTTCAAGGTCTCCATCCTAGAAGGTTTCCTCGGTGACTGCATGGAATTCCTCATTTCGGCGGCAACAATTTCTTGCAGACTCTCCGCTTTAGTGATCTTCTGCCTCAAGTATTTCCATTCCTCTTCTTTACTATTAAGCTGTGCTGTTAATTTCTGAAGTTGTTCTTTAAGAGGTTCCCGCTGGGACATGATGTTTAGCGAAGTGGCGGAGTATACTCGTTTCTTCTGTTCATACTGCTGTTGAACTGTTTGATACTCATCTTTCACGGGTTTGATCTGGTCCGCTAACGGCTGTATGTCTTGTCGCACCTCTGACAATTTTTGAGCCGTTTGTGCTACCAACTGAAATAATGCTCAAATTTTAATCAATGTCAAAAAAAACATCCAGACGTTACAATATTACCTATATATCGTCGACTGTAATTTCAATTGACGTAAGGGACAAAATGCGAAAATCACTTTTTTAGCTTCTTATATTCAGTTTTCAATTCTCTATCGATTAGTATATTTAACATTTTGATATCTTGCGAAATTTGTCCCATAAGACCGGATGTTTTTAGAATCTTAAACACGTTTTCGGAAAATAAAACGATTTAAGGAACTTTAAATTCAGTCAATGAGTTCGTAAGTAACATTATGTAAAAAAAACATAGATTGTAAATGTCGTACTTCGTCTTCACGTTCCTTACGACTGTATGTAATATTCCCGTTTATAAAGAAATTTAGGTCGTAAGTGATTCTTTACAAAGGAATTCCGGTTGTAAATTACCTACATTCAATGGTTTTACGTCCTTTTCTGACTACGTGTTGTACTACAGTTCACCATAAAATGTACGTTACCCTCAATTGTGTGCCTCAATATTTTCGTTTCCTAACTGATCTAAAATTTTAAAACCAACATGACTGTACGTTAGTGTATCCTCATTTCGTCACTCGTATACCTACCTACGTCTTTGTTGTAAAACTTTGTGACAGAGACATAGCCATACGAAGACGACCGCGTAGCTTAGTGGGTAGCGACCCTGCATACGAAGCTGGAGGTCCCGGGTTCGAATCCCAGGTCGGGTCAGTATTTATATGATGAATATTGATACTGGTACCGGGTCTTGGTTGTTATATGTATGTGGTGTCTTCAAAAAATATTTATATATGTATATATTATAAAGAATATTTAAGTATGTATATAGTTGTCTAATAACCCATAACACAAGCATAATACTTGCTTACTTTGGGACTAGATGGCGCTGTGTGGGAAGTCCCATGCATTATTATACGAAGAGGTTATACGATACGCCCGTGGCGCGGGCGCCGTCATTCTAACAGAAACCATTTTAGCGCCTAGAGTTTGTGTTTCGGGAGTGACCGACCGTTACAGCTAGCAGCTCACGCCTGGGGACAGAAATCGTTTTAACGCCTAGACATAGTTTGTGTTTATTGTAGATTTATACCAGGAACAACTTTCCATTTCGTCTGCGAAATACAAAGATTTAAAAGATTTGTGTACTAAAAGAATAATTCCAAAACGATTTCAAAAAGAATATCTTGATCTACCATCGTCGTCTGCAGTTAAAGACGCCCTACCACAAACTGATGAAGATGACGAAAATAGTGAAAGTGAGTGAGTGATTAGGTAGTTAGATTAGGTTTTTTTTTTTTTAATTCGGTACATAATAGTATTTTTTTTAAAAGATTAAGGTGTTAATATAAATAAATGTTAAACTGATTTGAATATTTTTACTTTCTGAGCGGGAGGCATAATTTTTTTTTTAAGTTTTTGTTTAGATGACGTCATAAACGAAGTTTAATAACATGTGTCCTTTGCCATGTAGCGAAAACAGTGGTATTGTGTTGTTATTTATCATAATGTCAATAATAATTTGAATTCTTATATTGTGTTAGACTAGAAAGACCATGAAAATCGATTATATATTTTGTTTCTGTACGTTATTTAATTATATATAGTAATAAGATTTAGTTTTTAAACCTTATCAATAAAATTTATCCATAAACGTTTGGTCATTTACGTCTTTTTACTTATTTTTCAAATGCCGTTACAACCTGAATATTTGTATGACTTAGCAAACTTAACCTTTACTTTATAATATTCTGTACTATTACACATTTTCATGGGTTGTAAGGGACATTTCTGGTCAAAATAGACAGGTCGTAAGGGGTTTTATTTCATGCAATAAGCTATTTTGAGTAATTTTATTTATTTTGTAATACAGAACGTTAAAAACTATGCACATTCTCTTTAAACATGGTCGACGTGAATGTATAAACAAAGAAGTTACAGACAATTTAATTTTAAAAATTAAGTTTTTTAGCTCTCCTGGAAAGTTGATGTTTGTCCCTTACGCTAATTGAAATTACAATCGACGATATGTTAACGGTAAAGTCGAAAAACCGTTAATGTTTACTTTGCCTATGTAATGCTGATATTAACTGAATCAACACGTTAAAGTGTATAACAATAAGTATTTTGTACTCTATAGTGTGTATTTTGTACTTTTGTGTCGTGATAGCCCCAAGCGCAACGAACCTGTCTCAAATTTATAAGGCCATAGGGCCATGGTTCGAATCCGGGCGTTTCGAACCAATGAATTTTCTGACTTAAGTACATAACTATCACTGACTCGTGCTTCGGAGAGCACGTTAAGTAGTCGGTGCCGGGCGCTATCAATAGATGGCGGTCGTTACAATCCCCAACCCCCAGTGGAGCAGCGTGGTGAATTTAAGCTTTAAGTCCCCCTCGCTTTGGGGGAGGCCTAAGCCCCTGCAGTGGGGTAAAAGTGGGCTTATGAAGAAGTGAAGTGTACTTCACCTAGTTAATAGGAGATCGATATTAGTCAAAGTAGGAAAAAGTGCGCAAATGGCGCGAATGTTTTTTTTCGCTTTCGTATTTTCCTAGTCTCCTCTATCAAAAAAATAAGTTAAGTCAGGTTTTGCTCGTGATAATACGAAGAAGCGGATCGACGATCAACTAAGAAGCCCTATAGTTTTTATGCCTAAATGATTACAATACTCGTAAGAATATCTTTAATAAACTGATTTCGATATGTCTGAGTTTTAGTTTGACGAGACTACGTTAGGTGATGTCAATAATAGTTAGCTTATCTCCGCTTTACCGAGTTGAAGTTCGAAATTCATTTGTAATCATCATCATCATCATCAGCCCATTTTTACCCCACTGCAGGGGCTTAGACCTCCCCCAGGGTGAGGAGGGGGGCTTGGAGCTTAAGTCCACCACGCTGCTCCACTGCGGGTTGGGAACTGTAACGACCGCCATATATTGACAGCGTCCGGGACCGACTGCTTAACGTGCCTTCCGAAGCAAGGTGTCAGTGATATTGTGTACTTAAGTCAGAAAAACTCCTTGGTACACGCCCGGATTCGAACCATGGCCTTATAAATTTGAGACAGGTTCGTTGCGCTCTGGGCTATCACGACATTCGCTCTGTTCATTTGTAATGATAAACTTTAACTTAAACCGCCCGGTACTGCTGACATTAACGGCGGTATTACAGACTCTACTGGTAACATATAGATAGTCAGATTTAGTTATTTTTATGGTCGTAAATAATATTTCAGGTTTTTAATGAATATAAAATACTAATTATAGTTCTACGAGCATAATAGAGCAGCTAGGGAATATACGAAAAACTACAAAGTGACTCGATATATTATTAATTATAATTATTAATAAGAATTTTAATGAGATTTATACACTATAAATTGATTTTGTAAATTAATGATTAAGTTTTCTTTCCCATTTTGTAAATCGGCGCTTTCCCAACCTACTGTATTAAAATCAAAGCATCTTGTACAATCTGTAATAAGTATACCTGTGACAAATCACGCAAAGATGTCTTTGTCAAATCAAAATTTACATCATCTTCGGTGTCTTTGTTGCCATCTTCGTCAATTTTCAGTTTTTTGTGATTAAGCAGAGCAACTTCAATCGTTGGGTCCGCGTTGCTAATAATATGCAAAGTCCTCGTTAAAATTCCGGTCTCGACCTGTGGCGATAATTCACAACTTCCAGGTTATCTTTAATTTTACGGAAAATCTTTTAAATAAGATTTCATTCGAGAGACCTGTGATCCCTCGTAAAAATCAAACTTTTATTAAACTACAGTTAGATAGATTTGTTTTTAAACGTTTGCTTATTTAGCACCGCTGCCTCTGAATTTCATGTAGTAATACGGTTTTACCTACATGCAAATATTGAAGGAATCATGAGGAAAAAAAAACTCAAGATTGTAGAACGTATGAGAAATCAAGTATGTCTCGTTTTTTGAAGTAATTACAAATATTTTATTAACAACTAGCTTTCCGCCCGCGGCTTCGCCTACGTGAACTACAGTTGTACCGGTACAGCTAAATGGACGCGACGCTCCAGAATAATGTGACATTTTCTAGAAAACTCTACAACTGCCTAAGGCACATCTATACCTAATTTCATTAAAATCCATTTAGTCATTTTAACATGTAGAATAGCTATCCCACAAGTCGCTCCCAAAATTGGTCAGCCTTTTTCGAGATAAACTGGAACAGACAGATAGACAACCGCTACAATTTTATTGATAGAGATAAAAAAAAATGTTTTTCACTCCTGACAGCGCCCTTTTGATGTTTGCAAAATTTCAGTAAAATCAGATCAGCCGTTTCAGCAATTAGCCTGAACAGACAGATAGACAAACACACCGACAAAAACCAACTTATGTCACCTACTGATAACCTCCTTTTTATGTCTGCGAAGATTCACTGAAATGGTTTAGTTGTTTTGGAGATTAGTCGGAACATAAAAACAGACGGATGTCTACATAGTTCTATTAAAATGTTTAAAAGTTTTTTTCGCGTCTGCGAAGATTCTTTAAAATCGGTTAGCTGTTTTAGAATTCAGCTTGAACAGACATACTGACGGACAGACAGACAACCAAAAAGTATTGTATGTCACTCCTGATAATTTTTTAATCACATCTGTGAAGTTTCATTGAAATCGGTTCAGCCGTTTCGGAAATCAGCTCGAACATACAGACAGACACTACGATTTTATTAATGTAGAAGGTTACATTACCCTTTTCACACGTAGAGCCAAAAATGGCGCCATGGTATTCAATAATATTTATTGGAATGTCTTTTGAAAATGTGCAATGTACTATTAAAAATTGATTCTTTATATTTTATGTGTAAACCAAGTATATCCAAAACTAATAGGAACTACTAATAATCGTACATAAAATAAAACCCGTGCAAATCCTCTAATTCTTCGTAAACTTTGGGACCATGGTACGTAATACCAGTACGAAAATATTGAAAACCAGACACACCTTTAAAGAGGACAAATTCGCTCTCTGGCGTTTGTACACCGTACTTTTGGCTCGGAGGGCGTTCACATACTTTTTCAACTCCTCGCCTCTGAGCACTGTGTCGCCCAAAAGCTGTCGCACCTGTAAGGAACAAAGTTTTTTCTTAAATATCCCGATTAATGAAACGGTAAGCGAAATTTGGAAATTCATAAATCTGAAATTTGATCGCTGAACTCGAACCTTTCTAAATGATTTATTCGCAAAAGAACATTTCACCCACGCACTCCAGTATTAAAGATCTGGTCATAATAGACGTAATAGCGGTGGCGAATCAGCAGAGCTACGAAGATACGTGCCAAAAGAAGGATAATCATGGCATTTTTCATGTTAGGAGACTTTTGAAGTTTTCGTGGTTCCCAATTTAAAAAGATAATTATTGTTAGTAATTTATTTTGAAATGGACATTCCATTAATTTCGCTAAACAATTCATCAACATTTATTAATTTTTTGAGATTTTTTTTCTCAACAAACTTGGTACGCTTCTAAAATTAAAAAGAAACTAGTAAATATAGGCAGTTAATTTTGAAGATTAGCAGCTCAATACTCTATTTTTGTTACCGTTTTAATTATACCTGATCAACCAATAATATCTTCGTTTACGAAAAAATACGAAGAAAAGAAATTTATCATTTATCTTCGAGTACGAAAAAGACTAATAATCCATACATCTATCTCTACATCACGTACAGTCGTATCGGTCGTTCCATTTCCTGCTTTGGTATGACCAGGGGGTAAAATTCCCCCCACATCCCAAGGACGCTCAGTCAGCAAAAAAAATTTAGTCAAAAATGCAAATACTGATTTATACAATGAGTAAAAATACGTAAATTCCTTTGGATTAAGCATTGCTCCTTTTTTTAATAAAAAACTGTACAGTGCCCACAAATATCAGGTTTTGCGAGAAAAAAAATTTCAGATGATCACGGATTCAAGCTTTCATTACCCTCATTCTTATAAATCAGCCCGACTTAGGACCTTAATTATTTTCATTATTATTTCGTTTATACGAATGCGTATTACACTAGGTACAAAAAAATATCGCCAAATATTTGGATGTCTAGATATACGCGTGTTTCAACGACAACAAAAATAACGAGTTAGCTTTTACATAAGTTATGTTGTGATTGTTATTTTCTGTTCCCGCCACGTGCGTCGTACTTCTCTGTGTGAATTATAACCGAGCTGCTAGGTGATATATATTATACGTTTTTGACGCCGATTATCTATATAGACATACGTAAATAATCAATAATCAATCATATGTACGCTTTTTATATGTAAAAAAAAAATCCTTCATAAATTACAAATATTTTATATGACACTGTACGAGTATATATGAGAACCACCATGCAATCTGTTCCATAAAATCTCAGAAGTGAGAATTCAATTTCCTCACAGAAACAAGGTTACTTACCCGGTACGTGTTTATTGGTAACTTTTAGCTTTTAAACTATTCGGAGTAGCCTATCATTTGTACCTATAATTATTTGCATGTGACACCATGGGCAACAAGTTTTATATTCATTGTTCCCATAGAACAGGAAAAAAAAGCTATACAAGTGCGAGTCGGACTTGCGTGATGTCACCACGTAACCTGTTTTTTTTTTTTTTTTATTTGAATCCGACATATCTCTTATAAGTAAGCTAATATACAGTAACCATAGACCACTTGATCAGTTTTCGTTGAAAACAAAAGGCTTAACATTCTTGCATTTTCAAGAAGGCTTGAAGTTGAAAACTTGGTAGTGGAAATAACTAGGGGGAATGCTTGATTTTCCTATGTATTCTTTATTATTTGTAAACTATGCATTATTAAATCATAAAAAAGTTTTTCATATAAGCTATGAGTGAGGCCCTATATTCCTTATTGTAATCAAAATTTTAAGTTCAGTAGTTTCAGAGACAATGGGGCGAACGCTCGAGACAAAAGTTTTTCTAATAGACACCAAATTCTCGAAACCAATAAAAAAGCATTCAACAACAGAGCTGGTTTATTAATCAAATGTAAACAAGACTTATAAACGATTATTTAGTTACATAAAAATTAGACCTGTGAATGTAGATCTGCTAATGTCGCTTCATGATCCCGCAGTTCGGCAGCGAGCTCTCGGACGTTGGCCGCGCTGGCCTCTTTCCCGCGACGTATGGCGGCCGCATGCTGCCTGAACGGCGCCAGGCGCTCCTCCTGTGGTCCGCCCGACGCCAGCCTACGAGACGCCAGCTGTTCCACTTCGTTCGCTGCCGATGCTATCTATTTACATCATATTGTAATATAAATCGACCGTCGTTCTTTCAATCTGTTATAGGAGAAGCGCCGGCTGCACGATGTAACAAAGGAACTTCTTTTGCAATAGATAGCATTTATTGTAATTTATTTGTAATTTCTATTATTATTTACAAATTATAATTTGTAATTTATATTGTAAATTTGTAATTTATTTATTTTTGTTGATAGGCTATATTCCCGAGGTTCTCTTATTGGCAACGACTTCGTAAACTATATGCCGCTCACGAACGCTCTTTTCTTTAAAGTCAAAATATTATTTTTATCTTTTTAAGTTAAGTTTTTAAAGTCGATTTTTTTTAATTTTTGTGAAAATTTAAAATTCAAAAGTAACACATGGCTTTGGACATGGACATGAATATAAAATTATTCCTTAAAAAATAAAAGATTGTAATTTTGACGATTTTTTAAGGATGTTAAACATTTCATTAAAATAATATATGGGACTTTTCTATTTTGACATGAGACATTCAAGCTTAGCCCTAACCAAAAAATATTTTCATACTTTATAAAAAACGGTCCTGAAATCGCTGACATTGACAATAAAATATGTCTGCCATTACCATTCCCGCTTATGAAACCTTGAGCCTTTTCAAACACTAAAAATGCTATATATCGAAAAAAAAACAATTCTGTTCTATCTGGGAGAATTTCATACAATGGTTCTTGGACTATATACGAAGAAGCCTAGAAAAATAATAAGTTACACGCATTATAATAAATATATTACCCTATTTAGTTAGCTATTGTTAGATAAACATGTTTGTCTCATATTTCATAAATATTGCACACAACAAAAGGTAGAGATACGTTTGTACGGCTGTAGAGGACTTGTCCGAGAAAGAGTTCTGCGAATGTTTTTAACAGTAACAGTTTCAGACAACTACTGAAACTGTAGTAAAAAGATCTGTCCTCCAATTAATAATAACACAAATATTAAATGTTATGTTAAAATATATCCTATGTAAAGTAATTTCTTTATTAGTTGCCGTCGTTATACAGGTGAAATTTTAATAACCATCCAAAAAAATTCTAGATGTTAGGTATCACCAATAGACCTCATTACGTAAATAAAAAATGTAGGTTACAGTTTCATAATAAATTATTTTATCTACAGTGTTATTTTATAACGTTTGGTTGCCTTCTTTTTTACGACGCGCCCGCGATCTTGAAGCCGAAACGGGGCGGAGTGTGCTGCGGCCGTGAACGGTGACGAGAGTTATAGGTTTTTTCGGGAAAGGTTTGTGTAGTCATATCTCAATATTTTTCTATTGAACGATACTATAAGTAAACAAGATGGCCATAAATTTTTTACCAAAGATCATTATATAAAAATTTGCACGGTTGTTAAAATTTCACCTTGTATAATTTCTACTCTTACAACACTGTAGTATTTGCGAAAATCTACTTTGTTAGATTATATATTAAAAAAAAGTTTACATTAAGAATCCTTGTCTTTGAAACAGTTTGTTAAAGATAGCTGATATTCCCCACAATTCTAGATAGCGGTAGATCGAATACCCCTATAGATTAAATACAAAGTTTAATTTAGGAACTTCAGGTGTAACGGCGGATAAAACGGTGCATAATACATTTTTGTTCCATCGCACGGGAGGAAAAAAAGGAACCCGAAAATATAAAGATATAGAAACATTCTTTTATTTCCAGAAATAAGTAAAACATCATTTACAGATTTTTGATAAATGACTTGCTTGAGCCGTACCGAGTGGTCAATGACCCTAGCTGTATAACCAAAGGTAGCGGGTTCGATGCCCTGGACAAATATTTGTGTGCATCATGTCTATTTGTCTCGTTTTATTTATTATAATATGTATTATTGCAAGTAGGTTAATATTGTAGAAAAAAAAAGTCTAAGTACTATGTATATCAGTTATCCAGTACCCATAATACAGGCTCTACCTGGTTTGGGACTAGGTGGCCGTGCATTAAATGTCTCATGCTTTGAGCTCATTAACAAGTTTGACCTCTTAGTGGACGATGTCCTGTCATAACTATTAGCACCGTATAAATATTGTGTATATTGGTATATCCTTATTTTTAATTGGCCCCTGCCAGTTTGTTTCACCTTATCCTGCACTACAACCAAATCGGAGCGCGTCGGATGTGGCTCGCTGGCGATGGCCTGCATGATCGACAACTCTCGTTGCAAGCCAGTTATTTCTTGTGGCAATTTCTCTTTCACCAAATACTGGTTCAACTGTAATAAGTTTTAAAATTTTAGATACTAAAGTATTTAGAAAAATCATAACAAAAATGTAATAAATTCAATGGCGGTGGACTCCATTCGTGATCACTGGACCAATTGTTCATCTAATTCTCAGGGAAATTAAGGAACACATTTTATACGCATTTTCTCATCATGGATATTTTTCGTTTCCCATGGTTTAAAGACTTAGGATTTTCGTTTAGGTTTCCTGTGAACTATAAACGAGACTGCATATCCCGGATTTTTTTTCAATTTTAGGCTTAATAGTTTCAGACATAAGGGGAGCAATGATTGACTTTCGTATCTTTTTTTTTTAATATCTTTTAAAACATGCATTTTAAAATTATAAAAAAATACATTTCCATCTATCAAAACAAGCACATTTAATTCAAATGCAACATAATGCACTAAAGAAAAGTTGTTTTAGAAAGTTGATAATTTGCACCTCAAATTAATTCCTAGAGTTGGAATTCGTCTATCGATTAGGTTTTTTTTGTAAAATATAAGTGAAGGAATATAGTTATTATTTTCATCAAAATTTAAGTCAGTAGTTTTCGAGATAAAAGGTTGGTCAATTTTTGCATCTTTTCTTTAATACTTTTTAAATTTATTAAATTCATTTTAAATTTACAAAAAAAATACGTCATAATTCTCCTAATAAGCACTGTCATTTGATATGTCACACGACGTCAAAGTTTCAGAGTTGTTAATCATTTTTTTTTTCATTCATTTGACGACCGCTTAGCTTAGTGGGCAGCGACCCTGCCTGTGAAGCTGGAGGTCCCGGGTTCGAATCCCAGGTCGGGTCAGTATTTATATGATATTAATACTGCCACCGGGTCTTGGTTGTTAATGTATGTGTTGTCTTCGCTTGGTACCCAAAATACAAGCAAATGCTTAGTTTGAGACCTAGACGTTGTTATGATTGTGTGTGTTATTATTATTATTATTTTATTTTCTACTTTGCCTCCCAAAACTGAAATTCCTTTATTTTCGATATGTCCATGATTGCGTTACCAAATCTGTACAAGTACACACACCGAATTTCAACTGATTTGTGCAGCCGATTAAGAAAAATAAGCCGTGACAGACAGAGATTGATCCTGTAATAAAACATGGATTCCTTTTTTTGCACCTCAGATGGACTGAACCCTAAAAATTATATGCATTTTCATATAATAAAAATAATTATACGTTTTGTTTATTTAAAAGATATTTGTAAATTGCTTTAATTTTATGTAGATGTGTTCATCATTATTATATTTTCAGGCGCTGCCGAACGTCCTCTCCCGAAAATAGGCCTCCCTCCTAGATCAACACAACACGGTCTGTCTGCACCGAGTGAAGTTGGCGATTGTGAATCTGAACTGAAATGAATCGCGGAATTCTTAGTTCTATTAGCAATTTATGCGACAATAGGTAATAGTTAGTATTATAATTCAAAACCTGTATTTCGTCCTGAAGGCGTTTTATTACATCGTTCGCAGATTTCGGGGCGGCACTTTGACCATGTAAAACATTTAAATATCTTTTTAATTGATCTGTAGCGGTTTTCAGCTGGTTTCGTTGCGTTTCATGCTGAAAATAATAATACTTATTTCAATGTTTATTAGACACGAATGCCCGAAATATTACCTTGTCCATTTGTCTAGTTCAATAGTTTATAGGGTGTTCGGCTGAACGTAATCCAAATTCATAGAGTGTGTAAAGCTTACCGAACTGAACAAAACTTTCATGAAAATAAGATAAGTGAAAAAAAACTTTATACAATGTCTTACTCGGTAACCGTAAGTTTGCGCCATCTGCTCACTTGAAACTTTTGGTTTGTTTTGTTCAATTTGGTAAGCTCTACATCCTCTATAAATTTGGACTACGTTCAGTAGTACTGTACTTACTAAGTAGTAGGTATAATTTAACATTTATAATAAAAACGGACGGGGTCTTGGATTCCCAAAACTACCACCCTAACAGCGAGTCGCACCAAAAGAGATAAAATAACATTATCGCATAAAGTAAAAATTGACAGCTATACTTTGATTAGAACGATGATGACTTTCATGTCTAAGTAGAATCAAGTGCGGACATGAAAGACATTATGGGTCTTATCAAAATATATCTGTCAGTTATTATTACTTTATGCGATATACATACGTTGACTTAAACTATTTTGGTGCAGCTCACCGTTAGAGTATAATATATAAGTTAGTTAATATATAAGTTAGAAATACATACTGGCAACAAAAAGAGACCCAGAAGATGAACATTTCAAAAGTGAATTATTGTTACTTTCAAATGTTTTAATGACAGAAATGTCTTTATATAGGTAAATAGTACACATTGTTTATTTTTAATTATTTCGCATTTCCAAATTTCTAAAAATTATCAAACTGCACCACGGGTGACACTTAGCGCTAGCAAAACAATGGTGTGTGTAATAATTTTGTTTCACGACATGAATAATTTCCTTTTTGGCCGTCATATGGAAAAAGGGCATAATAGAATTTTTTTTGTCGTATTACCATCATATTATTTACTCAGTTTAAAAGAAGTGATAGTCAAAAAAGACACAACTGACATTCAAAATTTTTAGTATTTAAATAGGCATTTACCTGCATATATTGATAAAAAGAAGAGAAATAACGAGTGACGCGGTATTTGTTAGGTTCGACTTAAACAAACCTTTTTAATATTTCCTTCCAAATTATTGGCGTTTCCTGCCTTATAGCTATTTCACCGGTGTCAAACTTATTATCTTATATGACTATTAACAGACTTTATGTACTGTACATTTGTGTTTGGCGCCGGCGTCCAAAGTATTAATAAAATCCTCTAATCGTTTAAATAAATATTATTTATTAAATTGAAAAATATCCTAACATTTTAAAGAACGCCATCTAGTATCCGTGATTACCAATCCATCTTATTATTATCCTATCTGAACGGAACTTTAAACTAAAAATTTATTATATCATGTTCATATCATAAATTAAAAAGCACATTTCATTCATTAATATAAAAGGTTATTATTGCCCAATTATTTTTTCGCCGCATTTAATAAAACTTAAGGTCAAAAATATGTAATGTACCTACCTACCTATTGAATTTTTCTCATGTCTACCCATAGACATATATATACTAGCGTAGGAGACCAACTGACATCTAAACATCGCATGACCGAAACGGAAATGAGTATGTGTGCAAAATTCACATGTGGTTGAGCCAGTTTTAGTGATGTGCATGGGTGTTTTTTATATTATCGATAGCACGTAGTACTTTCATGATAATGTGTCGTTGAAATTACTGCGATATCATAAGTCGAAATCGGCAATCCTATTTATTATTTTGAATCTGCTATACTACATAATTTTTGTTTTGAGTTACTTTTCCTAACTTTTAGTTTTTTAAAATGACAAATCATCAATCAGTCAATTCAAATGCCATTTCCTTTACTCCAATAAATATTTTTTTTTGTTAACAGTTGATAATAAAAAATTTGCAGAAGTAAAGAAAGCATTAACATCATTATGGAAATGTTAATATTTAGTTGAATACAAGCCAAGTAATAAATAAAACAATATAAATAAACGATTTTTATTTTTAATTACAATACGTCACGTTGCAACGCATAACAACAAAATTTTAACTCTTTGTAAACAAAAAAATGAGAATGTACAAAACAAAAACATTTACAATAGAGAAGTTCATGATGTTCAAAATATACAATTTAACTCGATAGAATTGAAAGATAAACCAAAACTAATAAAACAGTGAAAGTTTTTTTTAAATTCGTCAATAAATGACTGAGAAATAAATTATTGATATTTATTAATTTGACGACCGCTTAGCCTAGTGGGTAGCGACCCTGCCTACGAAGCTGGAGGTCCCGGGTTCGAATCCCAGGTCGGGTCAGTATTTATATGATGAATATCGATACTGGTACCGGGTCTTGGTTGTTATATGTATGTGATGTCTTCGCTTGGTACGCAAAACAGAAGCTAATGCTTAGTTTGGGGCCACGACGTTGTAATGTGCACGTTATTATTATTATTATGTATTTTCGTGCGGTTTGACTGGTGGATTCTTACTGCCCATGACGTCACATTGTCTACTCGATTGAGTGTCGCGTCATCTCACTGCACCACAAATTATGCCTTGGATGCCTTGGACTAGTCTATAATATCTTTTGTTTCTTTGTGTAATAGGTAATTAAGTTTTATTTGAATATAAAGGAACAAGTTTTTGTAAAAGACAAAGTGATAATTTACCTAAAATTGATATTTTCACTGTGATGGACTTTTCTTCAAATCCATTTTATATTAGTGCTGAAATAAAAGTTTAGGCTCTAAAGTTGAAGGTCCTGGTGATATATCCCGGTAAACGTACGCTGACACCGATCGCTTGGTCTTCAGATTGACCTGTACAGAAATTACAGTTGGCATAAATGCTCTGACTTTAGATATTAAGTATTATTAGTATATTACTTAATATACTTAGTAAGCACATATGAAAAAAAAAAGAAACCCCTAACGGCACAAATTCAGTAGGTATAGATCCTTTCTTCAAAAGTCGTCGGTGATTTAGTTAGACAAAACAGTTATCCGTAAAATGTCTACTGCAAACCAAAGAATGTTTTCGAGGAGTCCCACCTGTTCTATTTAACATTTTTTTCCATTGTTCTATGCTAACCGTGTTTACAGGAAACCTGGATATTATGAAATAGTCATCATTATCAGGAAGCATTTTTTAACACCGCAGTTTCTTGGAGGAAAATGAGGTTAAACTATTGTATACAGTAGTTTTGTCATTCAAAGTTAAATTATTTACGACGTTCATAATCAGAGAACAGATAGAACGTCAGACTTTAAATCATAAATAAATAACGATTAAAATTAAATAGAGCATCAGATTTTAAATCTTAAATAAATAACGATTAAAATTAATTGTGTATATATCTTATATTTTCATTTGAAAAAGTCTTGTATTTACATATATACCCTATGTGTAGTATATATGTATAGATGTCATACTTTCCCTTACAATGTGCTGCCAGGCTAAATAAACCTCACAATATGTTTAAAAACAGTTAACGACATCATTCCAGTGGAACAGGTGCAATTAGGTAATATCAAATTTACAAAATATTTATATTTGAAAATATCGACATATCGATACATTTTGTGCAATCCCTATGCTTCATTGTTTGATTGTAATTTTACACAATATTTTTGTATCGTACACATAATTGTTTAAAATAACAAATTATTTACAAAATAAAGTATTTACCGTATACTACTGATGTACAACCAAGTAAATTTAGGATTGCTTTTTATAAAAATAAGCATTAAGATAACAGTATGTTATTGGCAGTACTTACCGGTGAAATGTCTCTTTATTTGGATTATTAACATATGTTACAGTGCAATTTAAAACTGAACACTACACCATTTTTATCACAAGAATTAATTTTTGTAGAATTCAAAACGATTAAAACACAAAATAGAAAACAAAGCTGGACCTTATTTTGACAAGTGAGTAAAGAAGACTAAATGTGTTCAAAGAGGTTTTATGTCAGATTTTCTTGCATTTCTTTCTCGCATGTAGGATTTCCGCAAAGAGCTGGATGTCATTCGCACACTGTGTTCCTCTCTTACGCTAGTATATATACCTTTATGTGTCTACCTGACGTGTTTCATTTTAAATTATAATACGTTATGAGAAAATCTTTACTTATTATCTTGCTCTTTATAATGATCAGATTCTCATTAATGGAACGAAGTCATGCTACGGTTACGTATTTACCTTTAAATTAATGACGATTTATGGTTAATATTATCTCGGTACGGTAGAAGACACCCGCGCCCGTCCAATCGTAATTATCACAATAACGTAGACAAAAGGAGGTAAAAAACGACCACCATTTACCTGCTTTATTCCCTTAAAGTTACCGTCGCGCTTCTACGCACTATACGAAGGCAATTTTTGTTAATAATATTCGTTATTTTAAAAAAAATATTTAAGCTTCAAAATTTTAATATTTAGTTTTTTAACATTTTTGTGTTTATTAGTTGATATTCCATCGTATAAATTAATATCGACCCTCGATAAAAAAGTATATAGCAAAATTGTATTCACTGTATTAATCAGATTCCTACACAACAAAACAAATCTACTTTGCCTTTATTTTGTATAGTGGCGTTCCATTTGAGATATTTTAGACATGTTAGAAGTGTAACATTTTTAAGTTCCTATCTAATAAATGAAAAAAAAATTCACTCTATATTTTTTTAGTCTAGTATAGTTCGCCTCAAACTTTATAGCGGATCGGAATACAACGCTCTATGCGTGCTTGCGCAGCTACAGTCATATACCCCTCACTCCACTGCGTCCCGCTATACCTAAAACTGGTTATTGCGACGCGACTTGTGCCTATGTTCACATCCACCATAAAGTTTGATAGGAACTGTGGCTACGTGTTTTTTATCAGAAATAATAACATGGTTGTCAATAAATTATTTCTTTTGGTAAACACCAATTCGCGTCACATGGCTGCTTCCGATATTTGTCTGAATTGTTTAATTCAACAAACACTTATGTGGTACAAAAGATAGAGTAAGTAAACACTCTCTATGATTTAATTTGAGACATCATTTTGCAAATTCGGTGATTTTTTGTGTTTAAACATAGCATAGGACGTTACATACCTGATAGTCCAGTTCTTTAGCCTTTTCCTGTTGTGTTCTCAATGCTTTGCTCACCGAAAGGAGATCTTCTTTATCGTTGACATCGATTAAGTTCATCTGCACATTTTCCAATCTTTTCAATACTGTGAACAGTTAATTTTTCATTTGTTTTACATGAATTGCAATAACTAGACTTTATATTGGCTACCCTAGAATTACTTCCCTTGTCCTGCACCAGCAACCAGCGCTCAGCGCTCACAAATGTCAATCCACTCTTACCATTTTCATTCCAGCTGCTACCTACTTCTATTTTTTGTATTTATATTTTTGAGTTATATTTTATTATTTATTGATTTTTTGTTGTCCTTCGCGCCTCATAGTTAAGAATGTCCCGAAGGTCTGAATTTTCATACGATCGTAGTAGTGTATTCATTCGAAATTCGTTAAATCGATTCAAATGGTACCTCTATTGTTAGAATACAATATATCTTTGGTTTTTTATAATTAAAAAAGCGTTATTTTCGGTTGCATTATTTAATGTGAAAAACTATTAAAATATGTACCTTCCGTGTGAGATTGAATTGATAGGTACAGACGATATAGTATCGACTTATCAGTATAAAATAATGATTAAAATTATTATTATTATTTATTAAATATTAAATTTAAATAGTATAAATCAAATTGAGTTTTTTTTCAAACGAATACTATTTATGGTAACATTATCGTTGTATTGTAGACGTCGGAGCGATGTTAATTAGCACAATAATCCAGTCAGTTCAGGTCAATGATCGCATACTAACCCTATTCGCTATAGTTACCGCTGCGCCGGCGTTCAATCGGCGTACAGAAACAATATTAGTTACAACTACACGTTGTTTTGAAGAAAACAAAGTACATAATTATTTTTTAATATTTAATTATCTTTTCAGGTATCATGCCCCAAAAGGGTATAGTAGTATAGTATAGTATCCCTTTGTTGTACGTCTATCAGTCTATCAAAACCCCTTTTCTCAGAAACGGGAAGAGGTAGCAAGTTAAAACGAATATCAAATACCTACCCATGAAGGTCTGCAGCTCTATAACACAGTCGTTTGAAAAAATCAAGTTCTGTTCAGAAAATATGAAAAGATCTGGCCTTAAAACGCGTATTTTCTCGTGTCAACAAAACCTCATACTCGTTTCGCTCGTGCATTTAACACTGCCATCGCAACGTGGACAATCGACTAGTTCCACCCTAGTTGTACAATATATTAAAAAATACCACGGAACCCTCAGAGAGCAGGTTCGAATCACACTTGTTTTTATACATGTTACTTGTTAGTCGATACTTTGTGATCTATATCAGTTTTGGTCCCAAATTTTGATGACTCCGAAAATTGGGAAATGGTTCGGCATATATTTTTTATTGTTTTTTTGTGGCTTTGCCCAATGATCCTGGTAAATGCTCTTGGTGCCCCATTTTAAACGTTCCAGTCTGTGTTTAAGACAGAAAACGCCGCCGTGGCCAGCTCCGGTCGCGCGACTAACGGTGTACCCGTGGCGGCACAAATGATTGTGTATTCGTCATTTGTTTATTTATAAACTTGCCGTTTGGCATTCCGCGCCTGCCCTCGCATTTGGTTACGGAGCGTCTCCGTAAGTTAGTCCGAGAGTTCAATACCAACCTATGTCTCTTTCGATTCCCATTTCCTTGATGTCGTTGATCATTTCCGTGGCATTTTCCTTCTGCAAAGTGCGCGTGCGTTTGTGCGCCTCTTTGAACTCTTCGATCAATGTCCGATACGAATCCAGTAAATCTTGCACCGTGTTGTTACTAGCCACGTCGGTGGGTATATCAGGTAGTTTTAGATATCTGAATTGAAACACATATTTCAAGAGAATAAATTATAATAACTCAATACCATTTTTTTTTTCTACTAAAGTTCATGGTACAAAAAATTAAAAGATGATGAAAAAATCACCCGATGCCATTCAATCGTAATTATTTTTATTGCAAATTAATTTATTCTGAGAAATTAAAATTACTAAAAGTCTAGCTATGGAAGTGAAAGTGAAGAAAGAGCTAGAGACACGCTGGAGAGTAAATTTTTGTAAGTATAATGTCGCGCAAAATATAAGGTTTATTACTTACCTGTTTCGCAAGCCTCTACTATAGCTTCTTTTCAATACATTTGCTATTAATACGGTCTTTATGACATCGAAACTTGTACCGTAATGTTGTATTTTACAGTACTAGGCCTTTTTACTTTTGTGATGTAGGTAGATTAACATTATGTCAGTCGTTCATTAAACACGTAATAAATCAGGTGTGGTTTCAATTGTCACAAACGTCGTATGTGAATTACACGACTCTCACATGGGTATCGTGAAAACCAAGAGCTTGGCTCGTAGTTATGCATGGTGGCCGGGCGTCGACGAGGACGTGGAACGAGTGTGTCGCGCATGCGCAACTTGCGGCCGTCATGCGGTCGCGCCACCAGCACACGTCCCACGTCCCTGGCCCTGGCTCGAGCGGCCATGGCAGAGACTGCATTTAGATCTTATAGGTCCTATAGCGGGAGTTCGATATCTAGTAGTGATCGATGCGACATCGAAATGGATCGAAATTTTTAGAACAACGACTACTATCGGAAATGAAATAATCCGAAAATTACGCTCTCTGTTTTCACAGTTCGGTTTGCCGAGACAGATAGTATCGGATAATGGACCCCCGTTTTGTAGTGAAGGGTTCAAAAATTTTTTTGCGTAATAACGGTGTAGAACAGACTTTCACGGCACCTTATCATCCCTCTTCCAACGGCGCGGCAGAAAATGCTGTTAAACTATGCAAATCCGTGATTAAAAAAGCCTTAACCGACCGGGTAGATATTGAAGAAGTTTTACATAGGTTTTTATTGCTATACAGAAATACAGAACATTGTACGACGGGCGAGAGCCCCGCGCGCGTGTTGCAAGGCCGGATACTTAGAACAAGACTCGATGCTCTAAAACCAGAACTTGGAGAAAAAGTACGCGAGGCTCAAAGAAAACAAGTAAAAGCCGCCGGTGGCGTAGAACGTAGCCTGGAAGTCGGCAATGACGTACACTATAGAGATTATAGACATAGAGATTGAAAACTAGGTCAGGTAAAACGGAAAGAAAATACGGACTATACAGTAAAAAATCAAAACGGTAACGACAATCATAAACATATCGATCAGTTAAGGCGACGGTCTAGAGTTTCATCGGTATGGACACCGTGGTCGCCGTCAGTTTCGCAACACACAGAAAGCGAGGCCAGTACAGTAACATCACCATCTAAAAACTCCGGATCTGGACCGGGCCTAGCGCTGGCTCCAGATGTGGAACCGATGCCGTCGACGTCTGATTCGATTCCAGGCACTGACGTTGTAACAAAGGAAAAAGTATTAACACAGGCAGAACAAAAACTTAATAAAGAGGGAGAGGAGCAGCCGCTGCCACCATCGGTTACTCCCGACACCAACCCACCTGCTAGGCGTATAAGACGTCCAGTCAAACGATATGGCATCAATTTTGAATATATAATTAAGAAAAATAAGTATTTTTTTTTTGTTATAAATAGTTCTTAGCATATACAATATTATTTGTTTGTAAAAATTGTGTTAATTTAGCAAGGAGGTGTAATGTAGGTAGATTAACATTATGTCAGTCGTTCATTAAACACGTAATAAATCAGATGTGGTTTCAATTGTCACAAACATACGAACTTTACACCAATTACAAACGAGCACTCTGTTTGTGACGCATGCGTAAACCGCGAAAAGCAACCCGCGCGCGCCCTTAGCTCCGCCATTATTAATTACATTTGAAGTAGGTATCTACCTAATTTTAATCGCAAATGTATTGAAAAACGTCATATGATGCTCGTACTCAGTAAGCTGGCTATTATAGTCATCGGTTTATTATACGCACTCGGCTTCGCTTCGTGCCTATAAACACCTCGACTTTAATATGTAGCTTACCGTACTTGCATTATAATAAAGGTACTACCTACGAAAGAGCACCTTTTTCGTGGAAAAGAAAAAGGTGGTGTTTCGTGCAGTTCATTATTCTACAGATTCTAGATGCACAAATATGTAAATTAAGAAAACGCACTTAGCGAGATATGCCGTACTCTTGGCCTGGTCTTTATGTAAAAGCAGTGAGTGCAAGACGTGATGCAGTGCGCGTGGCTCGCCAGCTAAAAGTCGCGCACGAAACGCCGTCGGCTCGACACCCCCTGGTGGACGGTACTTCACATTCGCAAGCATTTCTAGGATACGATAAGACACTGTCTCTGGATCGTCTTCTTGTACATCGCACTGAGGATAAATAATAATATAATAATAATACATGGGACATCCCACACAGCGCCATCTAGTCCCGAAGTAAGCAAGTTTTATGCTTGTGTTATGGATTACTAGATAACTGATATACATACATAAATATTCTTTTTTTATAATATATACATATGTAAATATTTTACAACCAGACCCGAAACAAAATGAACATATTCATGCAAACAAATATTTGTCCCGGGCGGGAATCGAACCCGCGACCCTTGGCTCCGCAGTTAGGGTATCTAACCACTCGGCCAATCGGTCGTCCGTCCAATAAAAAAGAAACATTTAACTTTTGAAGCTATAATAATAAAAAAAAAACTTTATACATTACGTAAATAAAACGACGCAAAACATTAGTTCTTTTTTTGCGTCTAGGGCAATATACGTATTAATGGTTAATGGTAATGTGAATAGTTCATATCTAATTTGGAATAAGCATGGGCTGTATTAAACGATCTGATGGTACGACTGATTTTTTGGTTTCTTTTATTTGTTACTGTTAATTACGATACGAAATATTATACAGTATATGCGTCGTAAGTAAATTGATTAGCAACGAAAATAATTATACTTAAAATACTTGTGTACATCTTCTTAATAAAACATCGAGTCAAATATAAACATAATATTTTTTTTAGATACCTATTTAAAAGAAGTGGATTATTTTGTTTATATTACTGTACAAACAAAATACACCATTTATAAACGATAATACCTACTTATTAATCCTAAATTCTACTTTTTAGTACTAATCATTTACTGCAAACGATTATCTGAAAAGAACCTAGTACCATTTCCGTTCAACGATTGATTTGACATTGATTATTAATCGATGGAAATGAACTTGCAATGAAAATATTTTTTTTAATCATTTTACTAAAATGGCATTCAGTATTGAATTCGAGTCATAACTTAGTCACAAAATTCTGCACGTGTTCCCCCGTTCATTTTTTTTAATATCCCAATTGTCTCGTGCAGTGTCATCTAGTTCCAAAGTAAGCAAGTATTATGCTTGTATTATGGATACTAACCAACCGATATGTATTACAGCCTCATTAACGACGGAGTTATAATTAACAATAACAGATGGTGGTAGCGATCTTAGTCCACCGCTTATATAGTCAAATGTTTTATATGCCATATCCTTAGGTACTTTAGGTAGGTATATAAATCAAAGATTTTGAAACATATATTTTTTATCGTAAAATGTAAAATTCAAACACTTTTCTCTTACCTCTCCGCTTTTAGAAGTATAGGTACGGTACATGGTATAGTTCCAATCAAGCTTTATGACGGATCGGAATACAACGCTATGCATGCTTGCACAGGTTCAATTATATGCCCCTCGCTCCACTGCGTCCCGCTCACAGACCAGTCTGTGTCTGTCTGTGGTCCCGCTACACCTAAAAGTTGTTACTGCGACGCGACTTGTGCCTGTGTTCACATCCGCTATAAAGGTTGATTCTCTGTGGGTTGATTGGAACTATACCAGTACTAGACATCATAGTTTTACTATCTTAGTATAGATGACGCTACACCCCTAAGAAAATTATTTTAGGGTGACCAGCTTAAGTATTTTTAAACTGGTATAGTAGATTTCCATTACTCACAGTCCTCTATGAAGTATAGCTTAAATAAAATCGACTCTAAAGACAATGGCTAAATAATTATTGAACGAATTCTCTAGCGTCTTCAAAATATGTCATTAATATACAAGTGCGTGTCGGGCCACTCGCAGTGTAAGGTTCCGTAGTTTCCCATCAGAATATGGAGATTTAGAAGGGGCTGTTTGTTGGATATTGTGAACATATTGACTTTATAAGTTCCTCGATCATTACCTACTCGTTAACTTGTAAAGCCTACTAAGCTGTGACATTTTTCCTTTTAACTTCATTATAAACAAGGTGAAATTTTAACAACTATCCTTTAAATACAAGGTAAGATTTTAGTAACCGGACAAAATTTTTTTAGATTTTACGTATCACTAATAGACCTCATTGCGTAAATAAAAAATATGGGTTACATTTTCGTAATAAATTATTTTACCTACAGTGTTATTTTATAACGTTTGGTTGCCTTCTTAACGCCATAGTAAACGTACGCGTCTAAGGCCTTGAAACGGAATGGGGCGGCGGGCATGAATGGTGACTAGAGTTATTTTCGTTAATGAAATTTTCCGATCATCATCAACCGATGGCCGTCTTGTTTCTTTTTAGTATCGTTCAATAGAAAAATACTGAGATAAAAACCATGACGTGTAGTCACCGCAGCACGCTAGTTTAGCAGGTTGCGTCATCTCGGTCTCAAGGTCTCGGGCGCGTCGTCACAAAGAAGGCAACCAAATGTTATAAAATAACACTGTAGATAAAATAATTTATTATGAAAATGTTACCCACATTTTTTATTTACGCAATGAGGTCTATTGGTGATATCTAACATCTAGAAAAAATTTGGATGATTGTTAAACTTTCACCTTATATATTATGTTAGTGTTTCTTCAAAAATTATCTAACCGAATTATGGTGGTCACCCTTCTTCATTAGACTCGAGGTCGCATCGTTTGTGTAGTGTTTATGTTCGACTCAGAAACCTCGCTGCACAAGGAACAACGATGTTCTACATGCGCCATTTTGAAAAAACACGGTTTTTTAGTTATTAATTTTTCAAAATGGATTGTTGATTTGTGTCAGTTGGTGATTGACAAGACACATATTAACAAGTCCATAGAGAGTGTAGAGTTGAAACAGAGGTTGAAATGAATTTTATACCACTGATTGACCATGCTTGGTTAGGAGATTTTTCAAATTGGCGCACATGGAGTGACTTAATTTTTGTCATTATGAGAAAAACTCCAAATAATTACATTATGTAGAATTATATGAGTGTAAATGAAATACGTAACAAATCAGAGTTTCGTCACATTTTGTTTTGAAGAGAAAAATTCGACGTTCTACAGTAGAATCGAAGTTATCCTAAAATTATCCGTAATTAGCCAATTATTTGTTTCTAAGCATTAAATAGATGCTATCTAAACACTTCAATTTTAAAAATAAGTAAAAAAATTCATATTACTATATTTTTCCCGAAAGAAATATCGATGCAGCGAGGTTTCCGAGTAGAACATAAACACTATACAAACGATGCGACCGCGAGTCTAATGAAGAGGGATAACCACCATATTTCGGTTAGATATTTTTTGAAGTAACACTAACGTAATATACAAGGCGAAAGTTTAACAGCCATCCAAATTTTTTCTAGATGTTAGGTATCACCAATAGATCTCATTACGTAAATAAAAAATATAGGTTACATTTTCATAATAAATTATTTTATCTACATTGTTATTTTATAACATTTGGTTACCACCTTCTTTGCGACGACGTGCCCGAGACCTTGAGTTCGAGATGACACAAACTGCGAAACTACGAGCCAGCGCGTTCTAGTGATTTTGTAATTGGCCGATGGTTTGATCGTTTAGGGAATCAGTATGGAGGTATTATATGGCAGTGCATGCATTCAACGATTAAAAATCGAACGATCAAACTATTGAAAACCACTGCCGATCCCTATTTAATTAAAGTATCGAACGATAATAGCGTCCTAAAATACACAGTGTATTCTGGGGCTTAAATTATCGATCCACAGCGCGGTCCGCCCGGAGGGCGCGCGGTGCGAACGATATCAGCTATGGCGAGCAGTGGACCAAAACTCGTTCGTTTTATGTCAACTCAATTTGCGAACCGTAAGAGGCGCCCGTGAATTTCATAACTTCGCTATAAGAATAAAACTTATGCGGTGCAACACTTAAGGATCGCTCACTCATCGCACATTAGCTCAGAACATAGAAAATAACCTTAAAACAGTACGAAGTGGTGCAAATACGATGTAACTTCCAATACGTTAAAATACCTACGTGGCGCGCTGCGGCGGGGAAAATGATAACTATAATACGCGCCACCGATGTAAAAGGCCACCGGCGGTACACATTCGCCGATCGGAGGCGAGTTCAAAATTCAAAATTGCCAGAGGCAGCGCTATGCGAGTAAAAGAGAAGTGTACAGCCGGCGGCCTTTAACATTGGTTGCGCGTATTGTACACATATTGGTTTATTCGGGAAAGGTTTTTGTAGTCATATCTTAATATTTTTCTATTGAACGGCACTAAAAGGAAACAAGACGGCCATCGGTTTTCTACCAAAGATCATTACATTAAAATGTGGATGCCTGTTAAAATAGCACCCAGTATAATTTTATTGATGTAAACTATATATATATTCTATATCATGTAATAATAGGTAGTTTTCCTTAAAATGACATAAGAAATAAACCACGCTACGTGCGCCAATTTGAAAATCTAATCAAGCAGTTGTTAATCAGTGGCAAATCTATACTCTTTATAGAATTGTTAATATGTCCTCATATCCGTTCTCTCTAATCGCCATTTTAAAAAATTTGTAACTAATATAAATAATGAAATTAATTTCTTATTTTCAACCATAGTTCGATAGGATACATAAAAACGGTATGTTAGAAAAAGTGGTCCTACCCAATTTACTACTGTGTTATTAGAAAAATAAACACGTGTGTGTCACAAAAGATTGCATATAATATTTGGCAGATGGTAAAAAAATCATTTAGCATAATTTTTATTCACCTTAGTTGGTATGTCGTAAATGTAGGGAACTGAGATATAAAAAAATAGCACTAAGGGAAGTTGGTATTATTGATTTGCATGGAGTTTGTTTAAATCAGCATTACATAGCCATGGATGTATTATTGTCTGGATAGATAGTCAACGTCACACGACGTAGATTTATAAGTCACCTAACCGTTCCCCAAACGTCGTATCAAGCAGCCTTAATGCTTATTCGGTCATGACACTATTCATACCTCCACTGTTTAAAATGGTTTAAAATGGAAAATGTCGGATGGAAATATGAAAGCAATATAAATATATAAAATATAGTCACTTACCTTCATTGAGTTCAGAATTTTCAAAATTCAATACATACCTATTATAATGACAAACAACGTTATTCTTTTCAAAATAATTAACTATATTTTGACACCTACACCATGTTTGAAATTAGTTTTTTAACTTAGCGATGATCCTGGGTTCCAGCACTATTCAGCCCTGAGTCCATAGATCTACACTATCTGAGTGTTACTAGTACTCAAATCCAAAATTTCCTTGAAACTAGAGTAAAAATGAATGTAAAAATATTTTTAAATTATATTTTACACTATCTAGTAATTAGAGGTTGTATTGCTGGGTGCTACTGACCTTTAACTTTGGAATTATATAAAATAACTTGACGAAAAATCGATGTGGCATAATCGAACTTCGAAACCATTCGAAACAAATATAATGACCAACAAAAAAATCTTTAATACCCTAAACTCTTTTACAAAAAAAATATAATAAACAGCAAAAAAAAATTAAGTCTAAAATTACAACAGTTTTAGCTATCAAAGACCAAATTTTAATGTAGTAAATGGTCACCAAATCTTTGTGAGCAAATTAATGCGCTATTTCTGCCAAAACCACTACGATTGCCATAAAATGTTGGCACATTACCAAATAAGGTATAATAATGATGCCAAATTAAGTAATGTCTCCAGCTTAAAAGCCACTCCCGCGACACCGCACCGCACGCGCCGCGACGTATGCGGAAATCCTTTCATATATTCCGAACCCCAGTAGTTCTGAATTGCGAGAGGGTTTACGAGCATTAATTAATAGAAAGTTACTTAAAACAATTCCGCTACTCAGCTTTGCGAACGATCTGGATTCGGGTATGGTTTTCGGTGTGGTATTCAAGACTTTCTTACTTTTTGTAATTTTTCACTCCATATTGTGTTACACGTGTCATTTATCAATGGTCTATTTAGGAGTCTGTCCGAGTATGAGGGGTCTGTCTGTAGGAGTATTAGGGGCTGTTAATCAATGTCCAATCAGGTTAATTTAGGTTAATGGTCTATTTTTTAAAATCATTAGGTTAGGCTAGGTTCGTTTATGTCAATGTGAGTAGCGAAGCGGAGCGGAGCAACAAGCCATTCAGAAGCCTATTCATCAATTTCGAATTAGTTTTGTTTAGGTTAATGGTCTATTTAGAAGTCTGTTGATCAATTTCGAAAACAAAACTAATTCAAAATTGATGAAGAAGCTTCTGAATGACATGAAAATATTTGCTTGTCATTTTAAATTAAAATGTGGTCAATATTTTGGTGGTCATTAACTATTTTTGGGTTAACAATGATTTGTTTGGAGTCATTTGCTTTAATAGGATAGCAAGATGTAAAAACTTTGGTTATAATTTCACATTAAAATGCGGTTATAATTTTGGTGAACATACTGTTTTTAGGTTAACAATGATTTGTTTGGAGTGATTTGCTTTAGTAGGATAGCTAGATGTAAAAACTTTGGTTATAATTTTGGTGGTAATTTTTGGTCATGGTCATTTACTATTTTTGACGTAATATTTTACTACCTACATCTGGTGATAACTTAAACATAAGCCATCGTACTTTAGTGATTAGGGAACACTTCTACCACAGAGGAAATATAAATAGTAGGGTGATGCCTTTCATATCCCAGAAAATACCAACGTCAGGGCCAATATCGTATAACATTTTCCATAATTATTTAGAAAAAATGAAAACTACCTATTGTACATTTATATTCGTATTTCCGAAACTAGGAAACAAAATTTTATTTTGTTACTAAAATCATACTAAATCGACTCCCGCGATATCTCCATTCGGACCGCGTCTGCCGTGGTATGGATGCTTTATGCACCTAGTGAAGTTGGTGACTGTCCAGAATCTGCGTATTTGCGAACTTTTAGCTGTTTAAACTGTTAGCAATTTCATCGGATTATGTATACCTTTTCTCCGGCATTGAAGCTGACGAGTAAATCCACCAGAACCTGCAGAAGCTGCCGCTCGTCTAGAGAGTCAAATTGAATTAAATCATATCTTCTACCAAGCGTTTCATTTAACTCTTTCACTATAAACTTCATTTGTTCCGTCATTTTGACTAGTTTAACGAAATATTCTCTTCGAAAATATCACTATATTTATGGGCGTTTTGTAAATCAATAATGTTGTTATGGCAACATGATCGACAACATATATCACCTCGTTTCCACCAAATATAATACACTGTATGATACAGTGATACGGTATGGATATGTCTGTATAATACACTGTATTATACATGTGTTTTGCATGGTTCTTTTCCTCTAGAATACAAATATTATACAAGTCTTATGTATTATACATTTTTTGTATCAACTTAACACAACATACAAACATACAACTAGTAATTTGTTTGTAGGTATAAAATATTATCTATACATGTTTTGGTGGCAGCAAGGTGACTATTAATAGAATACTTGTATGGACGAAAGATCAACATGGAGAAAAAAGTTAAGAAAAATTAAATAAATAAAGAATAATAATGATAATTTGTACAAAACAATTTATAATTTTATCTTATTTTAGAATATTAATAAGAAAATTATATTTAGGACGGACTGAGAGAAGTAGGAAATAAGGGTAGAAGTGTAAAAGTAGAAAAAGCAATATCAATTTCTAGGAGATTTTTTAGGCACAGCGACTATTGTATAAAAAGTACAACACAAAAATATGTGGTTGAAGGTGGGTTTGAGACTTCATCATCCAGTCCACAAATGTAAATCGAAGAGTCCTTAAACAAGATCAACACGAAGAATGTTTCCTATTTGGTGTGTGCTGCAGGTGCTGCAGTTATATCTGTCTTTGACCACTATATAATAATAAGAATACATAGGACATCCCACTCGGCGCCATCTAGTCCCAAAGTACGCAAGTATTATGCTTGTGTTACGGGTTACTAGCCACTGATATACATACTTAAATATATATATTTTAAATATTACCTATACACATCATACAAATACATTATATGGAACTAGACGTGTGCGCGCCGCGCCTTAACCTATGAAGTTGCCGTTTTGTATGAAATAAGTAAAAGTATATTTTTTTTTTTCAAACACCTTTATTTCTTTTATTCAAATTGATCACCCGTGCAATCGATGCATCTTTGCCAACGCAGTGGCAGTTTATTGATGCCTTTCTTGTAAAAATCAACTGGACGGGAGGCAACAAATTCTTCAAAGGCATTTTGTGTACTGTCTCTCGGGAATTGAATTTTTTTCCCGTTAAAGAGTTGTCTAAATTTTGAAAAAAGTAATAGTCGATACGTGCAAGGTCTGGTGAGTACGGCGGATGAGGGAGAACTTCCTACCCCAACTCTAGCAGCTTGGTGACTGTTGAGCAGTGTGGGGTCGCGCGTTGTCGTGATATATATATATAGATTTTAGCTTTAGCACTGCTACTCCAAATAAACTTAAACTATACCAAATCACACTCCTTCATGCTCGTACTGTGCTAAAAAAAAGAGGTCCAGATTTTTCTTCGCGTATTAGTATTATAATCAAATTATTATCTATTACGCTTTCGGAACAAGCACTGTAGTACCTCCATATTTACCTACATGATTTCTAAATTTGCGTTTTTAAAATACCTATACAGAAGTGGAGATGTGCTTGGAGTGGTTTTCAGTGCATATTCGGATATTATCAAAATACATACCTATACTATGTTGCGGTCTTGTAATCTCGAAGGACGATTGTAGGTAATCTAGTATTCAAATCTTTTAGAATTTTTAATATTCGGACATGCACCAAAGAAATTTGTGATGGTCAACATACACCGGTGCATCTCGGACATTCTCCAATAGTGAACATTTATTGTAACGTATAAAATCGAACGTTTGTCTATCCTGTTATAAATTACACTGGCCCAGATTTCAGCATTTCACGATTTCACCATTGTGAGGGTATTTGTTCCGGAAGGTTTTAGTGTCGTTTTAGTATTAAATTTCGCTGGCAAATTCGAAAAACTCGATAGGAAATTCGTAACTGGGTTTTTCCCCAACGTAACATCTCAATCAAAACGTCAATGTAGGCTAAAGAAAGTTGTCGAAAGTTCTGGATAATGAAAAAATTCTAAATGACATTAGAGAAAATTTTAGATAACTTAACATTGTGTAAGATTAAAGACAATTTTGAGTTTTCTTGTACATTCGAGAAGTTTCTGTAATCACAGTTTCAATAAGACATCTAAACTTAGTGGTAGGTACAATTTTTTTTAATTTGCCGCGTTTTTCACGATCACCTTGCAATGGCCAGAATCTAGGCTGTAAAAAACTTTTTCAGTTTATATGTAGCTAAAAACTTTGTGATGAATTTTAATGTTTGATATAAAAATGATTGAGCCTTGAGAAAGGACATAAATTTTATCGTGGACATGCGTTTGTGTACTTACTTTTTTATGACTAAACCGCTGCGCTGAATCGATTTTGATGAAAGACATTTGTATCCTGAAAATGAGCTATTTGTGTAAAACCGAATCATACATATCCACACGAAAATGAACGTCTTTTTCACGACTAAACTATGTATTCTCATTAGTACAGTCACGGAAAACACCATATTATTATTGAGTGTTAATCAAAGGGACAGTGTGAAGAACTAGAGTGTATTATCCTGTAGTCCACGCGTGCGAAGCCGTAGGCATTTTGTAGTACTGTTTTTATTTTGATATTTATACTATTGTATGATAATTAACCTGTAACAGAGTGATGGATGTAACACGGCAAACGATTTCGATAAAATATTAAAAATGTAATCAGACCTGTGGGTCCGGGGAAGGGTTTTTTTTGTTTTGACGCCACTGCTGATGTATAGCCCTGTCTCAACATTAAGGCGTATACCTAGTATAATGTTCACAGGGTGCCATGTAAAATAAAACCTTGGTGTATTATAAATACGAGGAGAAATAAAGCGATTAAAATCAATAAATTATATTTTTATTTAAAGATATTTTGCTGCCAACGACATATTTTCAACAAATTGGCATTATTATATACTTTGTGCCTAAGTAACTGCAATAAGTTTGTTTTCTCTACTTGGTATGATACACTTTTAAGAGCCCAATTAGGTATGTGAAGTATTTTGACGGTAATTTTTGAATATTTCTTTTCTAAAAACATGAATTATTTTAAGAAGTTACAATTTTAAATTTATCTATTATAAATACTGAGTAAACAAATAATTCATGTTTTAGATTGGTGACATCACATGGGCTGCATATAATTTCGTTTTGCCTTGTAAAGACTTGAGCAGAATTTGTTTTAAATATCATTGATACCTGTGTTACATTTTTTTGCAGAATAACTTGAAAGTTAACCTGTCTTCCGACATTATAAAGTTCAAATAGAAATCAACGGCATTTTATTAAAAATAATAAAAATCTTTAATTTTTTTCAAAGTGTAAAATATAAAATAGATGTTTTTTTTTTTTATAAAATGCCTCGAAACAGTTTTTGAAGTAGCATCAGTTTGTAAATATTTAACATACCTAATTACGCTTTCCCAAAAAATTGTACACAGCCAAAAAGATAGTCACATGCACTGAATTCAATGTGACATGGCTATTAATAAACACGTCATTGTACAAAATAAAAAAAAAATTAAATAATGCAATCTAACAGTATCATTTAGATTGACAAAATTTATTTAAAACGAATTTACTGATTGAATTATTCTTTTCTTATAAAGAAAATAACGTTACAGTATTCTGTCCATTTTCAATGTATCCTAACTAGCACCAGGTTCATATACCTCATATTGAAATAACAAAATTATTTCTCACTAACCAAAAAATGTGATTTCACTTCCGTTTACAAATTCTCATTCTCACAGTTCTTTCCTGATGCGCTACTTAAACTATACCGTGCACCTATGTATGCACCTGTAATTATTAATGTAAAAAATTTAATATAATAGTGTAATTTTTGATAATGCACGCGCAAATAATACTGCTATGAAAGCACACCACGAATGAAATCCTGCGGAAATTTTCTTTAAAAGATACACACTGCGTTTTATCTGTCCCTTTTTGGTATTTTCGTAGATATTTTATTGTAAACAAACTTTATCATTTAATATCAATTCTTATACGACTTCTTTCGTGTCGCGCCCTCTGCTTTGGTCAACTGATTGTCATTTTATATTAATTTTATATAACGCAAACTTTTACAACTATTTGATGGCCGACAAACAGATAAGATGAATCCGATTACTTATATTTACTTCAGTTTGTACTTCACTAAATAAATAATTAACTAAAAGCTCATCGATCATCCGATGTTAATTTAGTATTCGCTTAAAACTATTAAATAGATTCGACACTCCACAAAGCAGAAACAAACTAAAGCTTCATTGTTAAGTGACATAACTAGTTACTTACAATCTCCCAATATTTATTTTTAATAAATGACTAAAATATATTTCTACGCATGCATTGAACAATTACAACGCGTCGTTACTATGCGCGATAGAAATAACAGAAAAATATCTTGTTTCATTGAGAGTAGTCCCTTAGTGGGCGTATAATGGTGCTCACCTATTGTTTAAAGTGTATTTACATAAGAAATTGAGCTTCACGTTGGGAATGTTTTAAACAAAAATGCCCTTTTTATGTAGCTGGTATTTCAAAATGGGATTGGACGAGGATCACTTAAAATTAAACACCTAACTAATATGAAAGTATAAATGGATATTTACATATACAATTGTTAGTCACATAACCGCAACGACGCACCTTCGGAAATATATCAGTACTCAAAACATGTCAAACGATAAGACACACTTTTATAAATTATACAATGTACAAATCACACATTTATAAAAAAAATCGACATTCATTAATTATAACTTAATGAGAAATTAGGTACCTTGTAAATGAATCACCATTAAAAATTAACAGCTACTTCACTACTTCTAAATCACAATATAGAAAAATAAATAAGGCTAAATGCCACTTACAAACACTAGAACTATTAGTCGTGTTGCTCCACGGTACTAAAAGCGAATTCGTAATTTTAATCGAAGTTGCTTTAGATCGAGTTATGCAAGGATTGTGACCAGTGGTCGCCGACTTTGGTGAGGTTCAGAGGAGGCCGCCCTTTCTGCCGAAAAGCAGCGAGCTAAGCGTGCCGAGCGGTGACGAGTGTGGACCTGGTGAATTTGTGGTCGTCCCGCCGACCGTGCCCAGGTCGGTGCGCGGGCGCGGGGCGCGTGCGCCGCGACCTCGTCGCACAGGACAAGCGTTGCCACCTGCCTTGCCGTTCGTGTCTAACGCGCCTGAACCGGGCTGGGCGGGTACGCCGAGAGGCACCTCTGGCACAGACCCCAGGCCGCTTCGTTCGCCCGTGGTAGAGCCGGCCGGTGAACGCAAAGTACGTTTGAGGCAAGTGAGCTGCTCCATGGGACTTCGATGCATAAGTCCCATGTAAAGCGAACCGGGTGTCTGCAACGCCAGCGGCGCCGGAGACGAACTATCCGACGCTGGTGACGACAGAAAGGTGCGACGTAGCATGGACGCGCCACTCGCGATCAATGCGTGTAACGACGGTGCCCCACCATCCGACGGTACCGGCGTAGGCGGAGGCGTTGACTCGGGTGAACCTGAAATTATGGATTCACTGCCTAGTAAAGAACTCGTGTCTTAATGTAAAGCAAGTTAAAAAAGGGGGTTAATAATGACCTCCGAGTAGCGGGCTGTTAGCAGGAGTGGCGGTAGGCGAGAAGTGAGCACGCGATGCCACAGAGAAGGACTCACGCCGCGAAGCGGTGGGCGAGCCGGTGGCAGAAGAACGGCGCGACGTGAGCTGTGAACTCCAAGCGCTACCGAGCACGCTGCTGGCGAGACTGCTCATGCCACTGCTGCATACACTGCCTGCGACGCTGCCCGCCAAACTGCCATCGTTCGGATGCAGTACCGTACTGCAAATACTTCACTTTAGTTTCATCAAGATTCACATTACAAAAATTGAATCTGCATTTTAATTTGTTTGAAACTATCATAAATAAATAAAAATAGAATAATAAACTTTTATTTGAAATTGTAACTATGATCAATTTATTCATCTATTATATTATAAACACTAAGATTATTCAGTGACATTTTTGGTATGGCACTTAAAATATATTTAATTCTGCTCACAGATAAATTATAAGTTAAAAATTTTGAAGTTCTGATACTACTCGAATTCTAATTCTGTCAGACATTCAAAGAGCCTGAACGATCTGAATGATCTGATAGCATATGCATTAATTAGCAGAAAATCATCATAAAACATAGCTTGGGGTGGACCACTAATATAGAAAAAGCAAAAAATCCATATGTTAGCAGTAAACAATTAAGATGTAGAAACCTGTTGGTGAGCGTGTACACATGACTGGAATGTGGCAGCCGCAGTATGTCGTCGTCCTCCTCCACGTCCGATAGCCGGTACATCTGCATGCCCAGCGCCACTGCAGATCGCGCCCCCCGCACGCCCACGCCTTCTTGCTCCTCCAACAAACCTGGCGTTCAAAATGAAGTAAAAAAGAGTTCAGTTTGTCGATTTCTATGTTTCCACACATAAATTGAAATACCAGCGATTATCATCCACCAAGTTGAAGCGGAACTCGATTTCATCAGAAATACATTCACTCGCATGCAAGGGCTACTTAACATACCTAAATATTTATTTGTATTTCGAATCTAACTCCCTCACAGACTGAAAATATAATAATATATATTTAATAATACTCTCAGTATCGGACTGTGATTTGTCAATATTAAGCTACTAATAATATAATACAACGATAAATTAATGCAAATTTTCTTCAAGACACTAGGTAATTTTTTGCTGTTCAAATGCTTTATCAACTTTCTTATCAATACAATGAGAAACTGGCCGATTGGCCGAGTGATTAAAGACCCTAATTGCAGGGCCACAGATAGCGGTTTCCATTCCCGCCCGGAACAATCATTTGTGTGCATGAACATGTCTATTTGTTCCGTGCCTGGGTGTAACATATGTATATATTATAAACAATATTTAAGTATGTATAGCAGTTGTCTAATAATCATAATAATGGCTTAATTTAGGGCTAGATGACGCTGTGTGGGATGATCCAGGTATTAATATTATATTCCCTTATATAACAATTTTTCTGACGATAGAAGCCCTGGCGCTAGTAAAGTGGATACGCCAGTTACCAAGGGCGCGAGCAAATCGCCAGCCTTCCCCAATATGGCCGATGGCCGCTGAGACTTTGCCGTTTCTCTCAGAGCCTTGGTATTGATACAACGTGTTCTCGTCTAGTTTATTCGAATGATTTATTCATTTAATTAATTCATAAACTTTGTACCGTTGGATTTTTTAATGAATTTCTGCGGTCGTCGCTAATACTGTGGCGTTTCCCAGTGTCTGATCAGTGTTGAAAACAAGCCAGGTAAACTCGATCATCGAACAGGGCTGTGATACACTAATCTTAAAAATAATAAAATCGAAGGATTTTACAATCTCACCGGACATGTTAGGTTTAGCGAGCTGCGCCCAAGTGCCCAGGGTCAGCGAGCCTTCGAGCGGTTTCACTATTTGCAGCTTAGTCGGAGTACGCCAGCGCGCACCACATGCGCCGCCCGCACCCCACACCGCACTCTCTAGACTCGTATCGCGTTCTATATTAAAAATAAAAACGTTTACGATAAAGATTGACGGCAAAAACGAATATGTACAATTCTGTACATAAAGTGAAAAATAGATTGGGCCGTTTCCAAAACCGTTTTAAGATAAATTGTTTCTTAGCCATGTTTTACTATTAAGACTTCCTAAAACAGCATAATGGTAATTATTTCAAGAATGATAAATTTAACTGTTTAACCTTGATTTGACGTATGTTTCACATTTATATTATGACAGTTTGTGGGTAAGATATTTGTATCCAAGTAATAAGGAAAAAAATGCCATTGTAAAAGGAAGGCCATTCTCCTCCTATTATACAAAGTAATATGAATAGGTATTATTAAAAATAATTTGTAGCAAACGTAAATAATAATATGCGTAGTCTGTGATCCCAGACATGAAATCATACGTCATACGTCAGATCATACGTCAGATTGTTTTTTATCCTTGACTACCTTCAGGAGTTTTTTTCAAAATGGCGCACGTGGAACGTCGTGGTTTCTAGCGATATTTTGAAAAAGCTCCACATTTACCGTACTATTCTACCGCTGCCTATTCTTGTTATTTTTTGTTAAAAATACGAACAGAATACTCGACTCTGGCGAAATTGCTTTATATGCAGAGAACGCCATTAACTAAGAAGAAGAAGACTACCTTCAGGCAAAGAAAACATCACAGCCTTCCGACTATTAGAAATTGGAAAAATTATGAAAAACAATTACTTGCCGCAAGGCAAAAATATTGAAATCAGGTTCTGAAAATAGTTTAATCTATTAAAAAATTTTTTTTATAAAATAGCTCTACATACCGAATTACTATTGTAAAAATGCCCTAACATAATATATTTACAACTTCGCTTTTGTTTCAAACAAGTAAATGTATTTAGACCAAACAATTTTTATATAGTATCTTTTTTCCTGAATTTGGCAAGATAATTTTTATATTTTCTATCGAGAATGTGGTTCAAAATAAACAACCAATTTTGTTCTTTTTGTAGACGCGTTGGTGTATTTTTCAACACTATACCTACTACCTACATATAATGCGGAATCTATAGGTCTAAATCACCAAGCTTTGAATTAGTCTTGATCGGGTATAACTAGAGGGGTAATCTAGCCATTTTGTTCGAAAACCAAAATTATCACATTCGCGAAATCAGCGGCGTACGAGGGACAGGCGGGACGCGCGTATCGGCCACGCCATTGGGTCGCGGCCGTCGATATGCGCTATTGAATAAAAAGCAGATATCCATAAAATATTTTTTTCAAATTTGCTATTAATACTGTCTTCATGACATCAAAACTTGAACCGTGATGTTGTATTTTACAGTACTAAGCCTATTTACTTTACAAATACGCGCATTCTGTTTGTAACGTATACGGAAACCGCGAAAATCAGCCCGCTCCCGCCCTTAGCTCCCGCCATTGTAACATTTGAAGTATCTACCTAATTTTAATCGCAAATGTATTGAAAAACGTCGTATGATGCCTGTACTCAATAAGCTGACTATTATAGTCATCGGTTTATTATAAGTACTCAGCTTCGCCTTGTGCCTATGAACACCTCGACTATAATATGCAGCTTACCGTGCTTGCATCATAATGTTCTATTTATTTAAATGTTGTTTATATTAAGTAATTTCATGGGCTTTATAGTATTATCATGGTTATAAAAATTTAATGTGATTAAGGGGGCAATTACAAAAAAAACGGCATGTTTAGGTACATTTTTAGGAAGTTTGGAAAGATATATGGTCATAAACCTAATTCTAAAATAAAGATCAGTTCTTAATTTACAATTGTGTTAGAAAATATTTGCATATTTTACACTCTTTCACACTGAAAAAATATTATTTTGTAACCCACTTTTGCCGAAATCCCGGAAAATTGACATTTTTCGGTACATATTACACAATCATCACAAGGTTTTTTGAGATAAAAAAATCATTTGAGTATTGTTAATACTTCATTCTTTCTTTCTGTTAGAGGAAATTTTGATAATAAACGGAAAAGTGGCAGAAAAAAATTATCAATAATATGCAATTTCACCGAAATTTCGCCATACTATTTTGTATGAACTGACAGCACACTGACAGTTTATAATCAACCGCACACGGTATCGTGCTTCAGACCGTTCCGAGGAGCGCTATTGAAAGGTCGGGTGTACGTCTTTGTTTCTCTCCGATCAAATGCTGTACGTATGGTAAAGTTGAACTCAATCAATCTTGAGACGTGGGTGAAAGTAAATTTATAATATTTTATGAATTGAATTAGTTTGAATTATTTTTTTTCCAAGGCGGAAAGCTATTAAACTTAAAATAAAAATCTTACACTATATATACAATGTACATAATATATACATTACCGAGTTGACCAACTAATAAATTTTTTATGATAAAAATATTATATTAAAACATATTTAAAAAGTGGTGTCCTCTTGGAATGGTGTAATTATTTTTATTTTAATACGCTTTTATAAGTTCCACCTGTATGTTTTTTTGTATCTAATGGAATCTTTAAACGCGATTGTCACCCACTTCCACTGAAGATATTGGGCTGAAATTCAGAATACATAAGTAACTTCAATGACAATACACTAAAATGATAAACATAACTTGATGTTGCAGCCAGGATTGTTTCCTCATAAGGATACTCCTCACCGGTTAATAGCACGAACACGAAACTTTGTATGTAGGTTGGATTTCGATAGTTATCCCTGATTTTCACTATAAACTGATGATGCACCACGATAATTTGTTTACGAGGGAACTCCTCAGTGGTTAGATTAGCACCGACATGAAGCTTTGTGTCGGTTTGTATCATTTCATCGTTTTATTGGTAATTGTGAGTTCCACCTATGTTTGTAAATTTTGATGGAATGTAGTTTAAAAAATATTGAGACTAAAAAAAGAAAAACAATATGTTAAAAAAAATTTTATAAATTATACTTTGATAGACAATCGAACTTTAAAAAAGAAAATAAGTAGAAAATTAATCTAATTGTGAAAAATCGTGGAGTGCAATGAAATATTTAAAACAACTGATATCGGGCACCCCACGTTTTGTCACAATAACATTATTTTTCCTCATTAAACACTTTATTCTTATTCTAAAAGTTATTTTCTTCTTTATAGATCGATTTGGTATTAAAGCGCAAGTTTCTTAGTTTTTTTAAACTATAATGTTTTTAGAAGGCGGTCTGAATGATCGTTAAATTTGAAGGGCAAGTTAGTCAAAATAGGGGTGTTCGCGTGGTTCCTCTATTTATAGAAATAAATAATGGTGGGAGCTAAGGGCGCGAGCGGGTTGCTTTTCGCGGTTTACGCATGCGGTGCAAACAGAATGCTCGCTTGTGATTGTAATCCATTGAAATGTTACATTTTTTAGGCCTTATCTTGCGTTTCTTAGAGGACGCAATTTTATTTTTTAGATATGTAAGGGGGTCAGTGTAAGGTTAAAACCAAGTTTGTGAGGTCGCCACCCTTGTCCCACGGCCGCCATCTTGGAAAAAGGGTTTGAAATGGTTTTAACGGTTTATCTCGTAATCTATTGGTCTCATAAAAAAAAATTGTTAACATTTTTTGTTGCAAATTAAATTATCTACAACTTTGATTCAGCAATTTTTTGTCGCAGAACCATAAACAAAAAAGTTATGAGCAAAAATGTACAGAAATTAGATTTTTCGATATAACTTTTTTTCTAATCATTTTACGAAAAAATGATATCAGATCATTTTTGTAGATTGTGTTTTGAGGAACAACTTTTATTTGGAATATTTTTTAATTTAGTCAATAGTTGAGGTTTTACAGCGCTTCGAAGCGAGTACCATTTTTCAGTACTCATAACTATACATATATTATATGAATGTATTAATGATTTGCCATAAGTTTTTATCATCTTGTTTTTTTTTATGATAATCTTTTTAATTATTAATTTTGCAATATTGATATTAATTAATTATTGATTTGCCACTCCATTACAGAACTTTACAATTATTGATTTTTAAAATAATTTTTATTTTTTTTATATTTTTTAAAATTATTAAATTCTCTTGACAGCCTAAGGTATAAACGATTCGCCAAGTCAGTGACAAAAAGTACATTTAATCTATCTCCACTTCCTCCAACACAAGACACAGCTCGCTTTCACAGTTTCCGAGTCTACCATCAGGTCCAGTCGTGGCTTGGTAATTATAATGATCCTGAAGACTGGGGCTGGAAAAAATGTGGAAAATTATTGATGCCAGTGCAGAGCTCTAAACCTCAAGCACCCCCTGAGCTTCTAAAATTATTTTTTTGCAAATGCAAAGGAAACTGTGGAGCGATGTGTGGATGTCGAAAAGCAGGGCTGAAATGTTCTGCAGTATGCTTCCATTGTTTGGAGAGACTTGCAACAACGTAATGGAGCTCTCAAAATTAATAAATGAAAATGATTTTGATGATGAACTGCCGACATTAACACCACTTCCTTCTCCAGTTCCCCAACTAATATTTAATGTAGAAAGCCAACCAGATGCTGAGCCGCAGCCTGGTCCATCAAAAAGACCGAGGACAGATTAGTTGTGATTTAAAAAATTACCGTGGATTATGCCTACTGGGGATACCACTTAAAAAAAACACGCCTCCAGACTCTACCTCGTGGAAGGTGGGGAAAAGAGTCAATAATTAATTGACAATATTGCAAAATCAATAATTAAAAAGATTATCATAAAAAAACAAACAAGATGATAAAAACTTATGGCAAATCATTAATACATTCATATAATATATGTATAGTTATGAGTACTGAAAAATGGTACTCGCTTCGAAGCGCTGTAAAACCTTAACTATTGACTAAATTAAAAAATATTCCAAATAAAAGTTGTTCCTCAAAACACGATCTACAAAAATGATCTGATATCATTTTTTCATATCATTTTTATCTGTACATTTTTGCTCATAACTTTTTTGTTTATGGTTCTGCGACAAAAAATTGCTGAATCAAAGTTGTAGATAATTTAATTTGAAACAAAAAATGTTAACAATTTTTTTTTATGAGACCAATAGATTACGAGAAAAATCGTTAAAACCATTTCAACCCCTTTTTCCAAGATGGCGGCCGTGGGACAAGGGTGGCGACTCCACAAACTTGGCTTTAACCTTACACTGACCCCCCTACACATCTAAAAAATAAAATTGCGTCCTCTAAAAAACGCAACCCCAAATGTAACTTTCCAATGGACCATTGGTGTAAAGTAAAAAGATTTAGTACTGTAAAATACAACATTGCGGTACAAGTTTCGATGTCATAAAGAACGTATTAATAGTAACTGTATTGACAAAAGTATTAATCGTTGTTGTAATAACGCATACAGACTTGTTTTTTTTTTTTTTTGTAATGTGGACCATATAATAATAAAATTTTAATCTATACGAAACAGACTTTATTTTAGTAGTGTTAGGCTCAGAAAGAAAGAAGTTCAAAATGGCAGACACTATTTTCAGTTTTGACCGCAGATTTGTGAAAGGAGACCACATGGACCCATAGATATCGATTTTGAAAGCAAGCAGTTCAAAAACTAAAACAGATTCAAAGGCAGTAATTTTTTTTAGTTCTGAGCACAGATTCGTAATCGAAGACCATACAGACTCTTAGACATTGATTTTGAAAACAATCGGTCCAGAATCAAAAATAGTAGAATTTGACGAAATGGGAAATGAAAAGGTCACCTCATTCAATGGGACCTCGGTTTCGCCATCGGATAACTGTGGCACAGTGTATTGTCTAATATTTTTTTTTATGGAACTGTAAAAGACATCTTAACCCACACCCATAACACAAGCTTTGCTTAGTTTGGGACTAGATAGCGCTGTGTGGGATGTCCCAGGTATTATTGTTATCACTACATATTATAAAATAAAGTCCCCCGCCGCGTCTGTCTGTCTGTCTGAACGCGACAAACTCAAAAAGTACCGAACGGATTGGCATATTATTGACATTAATGGATAGAGTGATTCAAGAGGAAATTTGTTGAAATATGACGATTATTGTTGAAGAAGTCGGAAAAAAATCAAGCCGGTTGGAAACTTTCATCGAAAATGCTGCCTAATCCTTTTGAGATATAACAAAATAATGTATGGAGAAATTGTGTCTCTTTTATAGGACTAAAGAAAAGTCCACGATGGCATATATCTATCTTTTATAGATAGCTTACTATACTATTTTTATGGTGTAATATGATGAGGTGATTTGAAAACAATTTATACGGATATGGTATTAATCCTTATCAAATTAAATACGATATTTACCTTCAGCATTTCATGAACATTATGATTGCCGTTTGTATTCTACAATTTAAATCAATATCTTAAGAGCCATACCGGACGACGCGACACGCGTGGTTAGGCTGAAGTTATCAATGTTGTATACAAAGAAATATTTTAGTTTGTTTTTAGGTATTTATTCTTTACTTTTTCATATATTTATAGAATTCGAAATAAAATACATTAAAAATAATCCAAGTTGGACGAACTTGCGTTACATTTAAATCTAGTGAAATCCAGTCCACATGTTCGACACAACAAGCTGATACGACACTACGACCGTAAACACATTATGGCTCTGCTACCCGTGCGAAACCGGGGCGGACCGTTAGTTATTATATAAAATAAAGCAACATTAAAAACCTGACATAAAAAAAAAACTAATTCTTAAATAAATAAAAATAATAATGATCAAGACTAATTAGTTCTGGTATAGAGCCAAGTATGTGTTGCCTCTGGTGCAGATGCGCGTGTAGTAGTAAGCAAGCTGTCAAGTAAAACCTATTTTCGAGCTGTCACTTTTTGTATATGGGTCCTTAATTGTACAAAAGTGTTGGTCTCCTTTTTTGTTGACATTAAAACAATCTTTTGTGTTCCATACATTTTACAGAAAATAAAAATTGTTGTTGAAATTAAAACTGTCTTCTGTGTTACATACATTCTACAGAAAATAACAAATTTCTATCATATTGATGAAAATTTATAGATGTGATAATGTCTAAACCGATTAATTGTTTCCGAGCTTGTAGAGATTGAAGATTGATTGATTGAAGAAAAAAAAGTTGGAATATGTTGTCGAAATAAGCGTGCTTTCCTTTGTCGCCGACATTAAAAGCCTTCTTATGGAACATATTTATTCGTTGATACCAGGAAACCAGTTCTACCGTAAAACGTCTTCGATCCATTTTTCTTTAATCTTTGGATCTCTACGAAACTTAACAAGTGATGACCTATATTAGTTATATAATGGACATTAGGTAATTTTAAAAAAATTATTAAAAAATGTAGAACACAACATCGATGCTTTATGGTTTATCGACACTGACGCAGCGCATTAACTTAGACAATGGACGCGATTCAAACTGCTGCACACTGAAGCTTACTGGTCGTTTGATAAAATTGAAGATTTTCACAAACACATAAAATGAAATATTTTTTCTTTTAAGAGACTTTTTACTAGAATTGTTTTTACAATACTATAGCACACCACACCTTTTTGTGCACGGTATCGCAGAGACTACGAAGTTGACAAAATTTGTCGGCTTTGTCGTTGATTTTAGCAAGCGTGCGCCTTCTAGTCTGTCACTTCTAAATTCAGTGGTCTATATATAATTCACACCTTTGATCAAAGTCGACCTTATCATTTGAAGGATTTGCCAGAAATCACGCCAATATGACGCCAAAAATAAGTTACTCTTCTTGTAAGTTATGTGCGCATTTTGGAAAATCTCTTAACCGAGTATTTTTCCATTTTTCAATTCTAAACTCTATATGGAACCATACAATATGTTGTCACATCCAGTCTCGTCAAACACCATTTTGAAAAATTACTGACTGAGAAATCATATTTTTTTAAATTAAAATTTTTAATCAAGATTTATTTTAAACCATATTTTTAATAGAAAGCATTAAAACGATACATTAGAGAAAGTGGTCCTCTTTACTTTTTTAAACTAGAATGTTGTGCCAAAAGGATAGGCAAACAATGAACATTATGGCCAGAAGAGATCCTACGAACCTGTATTCCTTCGATACATCGTAGCGTGTGAAGCAGCAAGCGAAGCGCGCCGGTTGTTGATGTCTGCGTGCGTTAGTCTTCGCAATGCAGCTGCGAGTTCCGAAGCACCCGGCACGCCTGGCACGCCTGATCCGCCCGTACCGCCACTGAATATTTTTATAACAATATTATTTTTAACAATAAAACTATGACTACTATTTATTTCTCAAAAAAAAAAAAAAAATATTGGAAAAATGGATTTCCATCATTACGTATTTTTTTTCTAACAAAAAACTATAGTTCTCGAATGCTTTTACTCGGGTTAGGGTCACACAAGCCTGATTCTGTCTGAATCGAGTGTCGTGCTTCGTTTTGTAGTTTGTGTCAAAATGGTAACATAAAAGTGTATTTGGAATTAGCTATTTACTAGCTTTCATTCGATACCCATATTGTTCAAAGACAAAAAAAGAAATTATTTTCCCTCTCTGTAATGATTTGCAGACACCATAATTAATTATATATCCTATGTCATTCCCACAATTAAGGTGAACTTAACGACATCTCACAAGTCACATGGTACACTCCGTCAAGCCGTTCAGGCTGCACAGAGCTTGCCACAGAAATATACATACATTCGAAAAACATTACCATCCACAGTCGAGTAAAAATTGAGCATCAAGCAGTCATTACAGCAATCATTAAGTAAATTTTTAACTAAAGAATGAAATATATAGAATGTGTTCCGTGATTTTGCCCTCCATTCCATTCCATCAGCCCTTTGTTATACCCCACTGCAGGGATTTTGACCTCCCTTCAAGATGAGGGGGCTTGGAGCGTAAATCCACCACGCTGTTCCATTGCGGGTTGGCGGATTGTAACAACTGCCATATTGACAACAACCGGAACCGACTGCTTAACGTCCTCTCCGAGAAACGGAGTCAGTGATAGTTAATGTACTTAAGTTAGAAAAAACTCACTGGTACACGCCCGGATTCGAATCACGGCCACATGGCCTTATAGATTTGAAACACGTTCGCTACGCTCGGGCTATAACGACACCACAGGATTTTGCCTTACTGCTTTAATAATAATAATACCTGGTATATCCCACACAGCGCCATCTAGTCCCAAACTAAGCACCGCTTGTATTATGGGTACCAGACAGCTGATATTTAAGACTATAATCATAAAATTTTGGTCAAAGCAGTTCAATAAGGCCATGAGGACTTCGATGACGACTCCCACAGTAAAGGACCTGGTTCAGCCGTTACCAACATAATTATGGCAAAAATGAAGTAATTTCAGAAGACCGGTGTATCAAACAGTGGAAGGAATACGTAAATGAAATAGGTAATTCATAATATTTAGACATATCTAACAAGAGTCAGTGTGAGATGGGTTGGATCCCTAAAACGTTGACTCCATTCGATATGTAACTACGAAATGCTGCAAGGCGTTTTTAAATATGTGTAAATGGAGGTAAAGAGATAGTAGTCAGTGTTCAATTTTAAACTAACATACCCTAACCTGACCGTGAAAAAATCCGTCTTCCTCGTAACAAATAAAAACAACAATAATAAATATATGAATAACTCACGGGTATAGCTCCTCCGAGTCAGCCTCGGATGTATCGTCCATGACCGAGTCGTCGGACGGCGGACGCGGAGCACGAGGCGCGTCCACTGTATCGGAGCCGGCCAGCGAGCCGCCGGACCACCGCGATGCGCACTGCACCGTCTCGAACACTTTTTGCATGCTTGATCTAAAAATGATACATATATATAAATGATAAATTCACATGTTCACTCGCGACCACGTACCGTAAAGTGAAATTGGAAACGATCAAGTGGACAAATGACCCGAGAGCGACAGCGGGAGTCCGTTGAATGCTGCCGCGAGCGGACATTGAAAAGGTCACTCGCGTTTATCGAGTATAATTATATTTGATATGGCCTTGTTATCTAAATAATGGTTGGACAAAAAATAAGCTGTACGGTTAGCACATATGCATGATTTATATGACACAATTATAAAAACACAAAAGGGTACAATCACGAAAATTGGAACAGGATGGAACTTCTCATTTATGTAGATGTGGCAAGTGTACCTTCAAATAAGATGCCAGAACCTATTTTTATAATGAGTTATTAACATAGCATCACTAAAAGAAATAATGAAACAATGACTACTTTAATATCTGTACACATTGTAAAAATAATGCTTGTAGATATAGAAATCGAGGGGAGAAAATTTCATTGACAACAAAATAGTCATTATTATTTTTACATTAATCACTTACAAGTTGAAATGCAAAAAAACATACAGAGTCGTATTACGTTGACTACATTCAAGCAAAGCCATGGAATCCATAAAAGGAGAGCTTGGTGAGCTGGGTCGAGAAATTTAAATTAGAGATATTATCAATGTACAATACAGGACAACAAATGAAGCATTTTCACTAAACTATAAAGACATAATTTCAATGAAATTATGTCTTTATAGTTTATCATCAACATAATTTCAATGAAACTACGTGAAAGTGTAGATACTCGAAAAGAAATAAAATGCGAAAAGTGCCAAAGATTTTGACATTCCAAAAATATGAACACACCGATGTGCTAAGTGTGGCAGTGACCGTCTCACAACATCGTACACTAAGCGCTCTGATATCGACACAGTATGTTTTAACTGTCAAGAAAACATCCTGCCAGCTGCAGAGGATGTATGAAGAATATAAGGAACAAATCCTGAAAATAAAACCAAGACAGGAAGATAAAATGATGCACCGCCACCTTGGAGAACTTACAATTGGAAAATCCAGAATAACATTATAATAAACCACAAACATACAAACTGCATAGCTACACCAAACACGACATAAGCTACTAAAAAACGAAAACATTTCGTTTTCACGACCCACACACAATAAACTTAAAAAGAACCCAATAATGTAATGGAACTGTTGGATGCAATGTTTATCAAAATGACTCTGAACCTGAGAATCATGATATGGAACGCCAACGGTGTAACTAAACGTCGACAGGAACTGGAGTTATTACTGAAAACAGAAATTGTCAATCATTGCATTGATCTCCAAAACAAGATTTACAGCAAATGCCACTAGACTAGACCGTCGGCCGAGCCCCTTTTTATTACGTTATAGTATTGCGCCTAATGACATAATACGACATATTTGAAAAGCCTTACTATAAATCAAATGTGCTTGTCTTTCTATCTATTTCTCTGGTTTATATTCACGGCCGACCTGCCTACAGTAGAATGGTATTTCAAACCCTGAAAAGCAACGTTGTTACATCGAGGTTAATATACAACGGTCACCAGGCATGAGAAAGGCATACTTCAGTGGATAAAGGGTCACGATGGAGCACGTGTTAATGACGCAGGGGACCAACTGACGAGAAGAAGCTCAAAAGCCGTGACGGTGAGACCAGAACCATTTGTGCCAACGCCTTTTAGCTCAGTTCGAGCAAAATTGCGTGAATTCACCAGTACGCAACATGAACAGATTTGGGTTAATGTTATGGATTGTAGACATGCCAAGGCAACTTTGCCTATGTTCAATGCCCATTAAGTGGAGCGCAACTACGTTTAGTGGCTGGAGCTCTGACTGGTAACATCCTATACAACAAGCATTTTCTCGCTACGTGTATTACAGTCCTATGTGCCGCACCTACATAGAAACTGAGGAAATGGCTGCTCACATGCTTTCAGTGCGACGGGGTGGCACCTACCGGGTCATACACCTCGGCTCATGGAGGCGCTCCCAGAAGTCATTTGCAACATAAAGAGACTGCTGGACTACCTCGTGGAGCTTCGGTAGCAGGAATAGAGCCACCACACCAACACACGAAATAAGTGTATTGACGTCAAGTTGCCGAAAAGGCGACCGTCATCAAAGTAAACGAAAGCAAGTCAATCTACGTAACCTTCACTCTACGAAGACAACCTTATCCAGCGGTCCGACTTTACAACAAGATGCGTGATATCTAGGTACTTACACACTTAGACGCAAGCAACTCGACATAAGACTAACGCCGGGGCTGTACACTCTCACCGAGCGGAAGCGAGATCCAGAGACAGCGCTATACGAATAAAAGAGAAGGGGAAGATGCCTTCTTTATTTATCTATATAACGCTGTCTCTGGCTCTCACCTCCGCTCGGCGAGTGTGTACAACCAGCGTAAGAGACTTGAACATCCCTAAAGTAAAGCGAGTGATGGCTACCTATAGCAGCAATTATCAGACAGGAATGATGAAACATGTTAATGCATTGGCAAACTAGCTGGAAAGAACAGATCGTATCTAGGTTTCTAAGCTAAACAGGCATAGCATACTTGCTCTAATAACTAGATTTGAACAGAGAGTAAGGGGAACATCACTTTGAAAGTAACCCAAAGAATGTCTACCTCAACCAAAAAAGTTGCCTATTGTTCTCGAATAGATTGTTAGTATGTTAATATTTGTATCCTTACATCGTAAAAAAATCACCTTTCACTCACGCCATGACTCGTAGTCACGTAAGTTTCGGTTATCTGTCCTGATATTGGCAGATGCCATTTCTATTGACACATGCCAAAGTATACAAAATGTAATTTCTTGTTTGTTTTTTGTAAATTATAATTATTTTTTATTTAGATAATATTTAGTTTAATAAATACAAATTTAATGTATTTTTAATATAGACTCAAATCACTGAGTGCGAGGTCTGCCTGTGTGCGGACGCATCGTCATGGCGAAACAGCACGTCAGTATTTAACTTTGCACGATGTTTTGTTTTTATTTGTTTGTGTAATCTATATTTTAACGTTATGGATTAAAAAATTATTAATTACTTACAAAAAAAAAATGCTAACTTTTAAAATTATTTAATATTTTTTTTTTCAGGAACTACCGTGGGCCATTTCAATCTTTATAGCACGTTCTTCCATGTTTGTATTCAAAACATCAGAATTGAATCATGGAATAGGACAAATACGGAAAACAATTAAAATATCGAATGCAGGACAATTTTTGATTGATCCTCGTATATCAACATAAGGTTTTGTACCTATTTTTTTAGATTCAGGGTGCACAACAAATTATTATGAGTGCTTAGAAAGTTATACACACTGTGCGAGTGGGTCGCTGATGCCAGAGTCGAGGCTGAGGTCGGAGTATATGGAAGAGTGCATCTCGCGGTAGAGGTTCGAGGGCAGCAGGCCAGCCGCCATCGCCACGCTGGGCATGAGACCGCGCACGGGTTCGGCGCGCCGCCGGAATGCGCGTAACTGCTCTTGTGCTTCAGTCAGGTGGGCAGTGATTTCTGCATAACGTTCCTGATATCAATACGAATTATGTTATTTATGGAAGCGAAGACATTTTAACAGCTTTCGTAATGAAAGATATAAATATGTATAGACGGAAAAACAGTAGTGTTTGCTGCAACAAGATATAAAGTTATGACCGTCGTTTTGTCTGTTAAATATTATGGGAAATAATAACACGACTATTTTTCTATTATTTTTTCCCATTTGGTATGCGGAGGGATTATTTCATTTATTAATTAAAATTAATAATGTACAAGAACACTTAAAAACTTGGTTAAATTATGAATTCTTAACTTTATTACAAGTGATATAAAACCAAACCAAAACTGATTTCACTCCATAGTGTGGATATTCACTTCACTAATGTAGTGAATATCCTTTTCATTTACTAACGTGGAACTTTTAATTAGCTGGACTAAACTGCCCGGTGATAATGTAATCTTGTAAGCCAATGATACCATATATAATGTAATTAGTGAAGCATTCAGCTTGGTTGTGAATCAGCTCACTGAAATGAATTGAAAAGGGGGCAATAAAATGTATTGACGATAAATTTGTTAACAATTAATTACAGAATATAAGCTAATTTTAAATACATGAATTATTATAAAAATTATACATTGACAAAAAAATAATTTGATAAAACAAATAATTTATTCATACGAAATTTACGCGCGTGTGTGTGTGTGCGTGCGTGTGTGTGCGCGAGCGCGCACGTGTGTGCGTGTGTGTGTGTGTGCGCGCGTGCGTGTGTGTGTGTGTGTGTGTGTGTGTGCATGTGTGTGCGCGCGCGTGTGTGTGTGTAACAAACACTGCAAAACAATCCCAGGTAGATATTTTTTAAACTAGACGTTGAGTTGATTTTTTTTACAAATGTACCCTTCGTGTATTTCAGAGGTCAATAGAATTATTAAAAAAATTAAATCATTGCATTCTCTCAATAGATAATACGTTATTAGTGACTGCATTATTTTAATTTGGTTAATAATTTATTGCTAGTAATTATAATTATAATAGGACCTAGGTAATCTATCTAGGACTAATAATAATATCTAGTCCCAAACTAAGCAAAGCTTGCATCATGAATACCAGACAACTGATATACATACTTAAATATTCTTTATGATATATATATATAGATATATAGATATTTTACACCCAGATACGGAACAAGGAGAAATGTTCATGCACACAAATATTTGTCCCGGGCGGGAATCGAACCCAACACCCTGGGCTCTGCAGTTAGGGTCTAACCACCCGGCCAATCAGTCAGTTTCAGTCAGTTATTATTGATTATATAAGAAAATAAATCATTGATATTGACTTTAATTTGGTCCATAACTGACAACCCAGTAAAATCAATTTAGTCCAACTAATAATAAAATCACTAATATTCAATTATTTTATTTTATGCTTTAAATTTATTTTCTAAATATGTGAAAATCTTCTTAATATTCTATGGTGTACGATAGGTGCTGTGTGTCCTGTTAACAAAATAGGTGCTTAAATTATTAATAAGCAAAAAAATACCTTTGCATCAACCAATTCGGCAGCCAAGGCATTTTGATTTTCCCTTGTTATTTCTAATATCCTCAATGTATGATCATGTTCAGCAGTTAACTGTAAACAAAGAAAATAAAACAATTATAGCAATAACGTAGTTTAAGAATTCGCCGCTCAATTTTCCTTTGTGACTGAATATCGCCGGCCCGTCACCGCAAAAATACAAGTCAAAATTGCTTGACAACAATACTTTCCATTTTGCCGTGCTAAGGATATCGATATGCCGTTTTCGTCCTGGACCACAAAAACTTCCATACTCCTTATATGTGAGAAATTTAAAGTAGATGTTTGATAACAAATTAACGTGTAAACTAGCTTTCCGCCCGCAACTTCGCTTGCGTGGATTACACTAAACGTTTGTACCAAAACCGTTAAAGGGACATTCCCTTTCAACATTGTGGAACATATCTAGAAAATTATGAATTATCTAAAAAAAAAAAGACTGAGACTTTCTCAGTGATGATTCCGCAAATCACACATTTTTGCCACCACTACCACCCACGCTGATATCTGTGAAATGCAAGAAACCTTATCATAAACGGCCCAATCCTTTTAGAGATACATCTCTACTGCAGAGCCCCCGGGGCCTATACCCTTCGAAACCTATCTAAGAACTTGCTCTGTAGTGATATCTATGTAATGCAAGAAACCGTACCTATAAAAAGCGACACAACCGTTTCAGAGTAATACCTCAATCACAGCGACCCCTGGTGGCCTATAACCTTAAAAATCTATCTATAACTTGCTCCGTAGTGGTACCTATAATGAAAGAAACCGTATCGTAAATGACCCAACGATTTTAAAGAAACATCTCTACTGCAGTGCCTCTTGGGAGCATATAAGCGTAAAACACAGTCTATATAGCACTTATAGAATCATAAAACGCGTTTAAAAAAGTTTCGTTAAAATCAGTTAAATAGTTTGTAAATTAAATACTCACAAACATACACACAAACATACAAAGAATTTTAGATTATAGTATGGATGGAAATATTTTGTCAAATCACCTGTTGCAATGATCGCTCAGTGACGGTGAGTCGCGCGGTGGTCGACTCGAGCTGTTGCTGTAGCTCCGCCGCTCGTTCACGTTCGTTCGCCAGCTCTGAATCCAGCTCGTTCCTTTCGGAATTGGCACTTGCTAAATGAAAAAAAAAAGTTTGATGTAAAATACATATCTATTAAAATGTAAACACATAAATGTAGCACATAACGACTGATAAAGTCCGTATCGCGTAATTCACATTAGCGTTATCAGTACACAAGTATTTTTGTAAACAAATAAATTACTATTTAGTACAAGTAGTACAACAGTGAAACAGGAATTAGATAGCAATAGTTATAAATAGAAGCCATGACATCACTCGCCGACGAAGCCCCTTTCAAGTCTCGAACTAGGCAAATATACCACTATTAGAAAAAAAGTTTTTGGTGTCAATGTAGATTTCATGCCTTGTATTATTTGGTGTCAACTAGTCACTTGTATAATTATTACACGTACCACAGGCATAATTTATTTAATAATACGGCAGCTCGGCAAAACGTGGACTTACGGAGAGCGAACGAAGAAAAATAAATTTACAAAATCAACTCACAATAGATTAAGTTGTAGACTTCAATGTGTTATAAAAATTAATATTTTAAATTATTTCGGATGTCTTCGTGAATTGCCGAATATTTTCGAACTGAGGTAGGTATTAAGATCGTAGAACAACTATACACATATTTTAAAGTTTCATTTGGATTCGTTTTATTTCGTTCTTCTCAAGATGGGTTTCTTCTTGTGCTGATTAAGGTACATCGTTGAAACAAGTATGGTCTGACAGGGTGCAGGTCTTACATCGAAAACACGCTGCAAGGCCACCTTGTTCCACCAAGCCCATTATCTTCGATTCATGTTGAAGTTCTTGATTTATCAAATACTTTCGATAACAAAGAATAGTTGCAACTATTACTTATACACGTATTGTGATTGATACAGCATAATTGTACAGTTCGAGACAAAGAACTTGAAAGTGTTAAGGTTATGAGCGCGTTATGCCTATTTTTGGGACTTTGTGGCGGTACGAAACGAAAATCAATGAATCAACAAACTTTTACGTTTTCCAACTGACCAATAAGCATGCTTGCGATCACTGATTGGCCCGTTTAAATGAGCTTCGCCAGTTTACATTCGCCAAAGCGGTGTGCGTGTTTTATCCCTATCACTGTCGCTCAGTTCAAGTAGTTTGTCTCAAACTGTACCAACCATTACAGATTTCATATTTCACGAAAACATGCTCAAAATAAATGTAGGTTCGATGAATCATATCTCCAGCTCCAGCAGCACCTCACCATTACGGGGCCTACAACGATGAAGTACAGCAATTGTTCCATCACACTTAAAAGTCAATATTTACAGAACTTATTAAAAAACTCATCATATGATATAGCTCATAAAATTTGTATATTTAAAATCACATAACGATAATAAATTTGAATATTAAAACCAAGAAAATATAGAAAAATTAAAGTTAATAATATATAAGTAATGTAGGTACTACTAGATAATAAGAATTTTCGTCAATTTCTACATACATAAAAAAATCACATTATTTATTCCATACATAACCAAAGTTTACTCTTAAAAATGGCCTGTCCATCTATTTATCTTTATGAGTGAGTATACTAAAGCAGAGCCAATATAAAGCGGACAAGAACGTCAGTGTTGTGATCGGATTGGCTCGTTCGTCCGTCGCACCTCACTATTTCACTATAGAATAGTTTTTGAGAAAAAAAGATTAAATAAAAAACATTGCTTTTGAGATAGGCCAAGGGTGTCCACCGAAAAATTGAAACATTTTCCAATCCCATATTTGGATACATGAATAAAACTAGTTTCAACAGACACAGCTAAAGATCGTAGCTTCTACACTTTCCAAAGTTTCAAATAAATAACTGTCATAAGGAATATTAACAATGGATTTACCAAGTACATCATAAAAACCTTTCACACAGTGAATTGGGCCATTATCTTTTGAGGACAAATGTAACGTTTGTTTAGAGTACTTAATTTTATTGTGACTTTAATGTATTGACTTAAATTAACATATGACGAACCCATTGTGAAATTAAAAGTAAAAATACAATATTAACAACTTACTGAAGTTAATAAATAGGAAATCAATTACAGCATGGGAATATATATTACATAGGGATATGCAAGCAAATATACGGCCTGTGGCACATATTTTCCACTTCGCCAGAAATAACACCTGGGTCTTAAATAAAATAACTATACATATATGATGCCTATGAAAGAAGAACCTAGATAATTAAATCATAATCTTTATATCAAAATCTTCATATAAAACAACAGCAATGGAACAAATGGCAACCCATTTTATTTAGCTTAGTTCTAGTTTAATGACTTAATTTTTGTTGTTACACATTTATAATATAGTATTCCAATAATGCTAATTAACTGTATAGGCTTTTACAATGCTGTAGATAATAATTGTCAAATTAATATTCTATTCTATTTACAGATGTAATATATTGAGAAAGAACATGCACTTAGAAAAACATTGAATGTCATAAAACTATATTGCAATACACTTGTGACAAAGATAAATAAATAAATACCCTTATGGTTATCTACCTTACCTTAGCTTATCTTAGCATATCTAGCTTAAACAACTGCTTGGCTTAGTGGGTAGCGATAGTGCTTACGAAGCTGGAGGTCCCAGGTTCGAATCCCAGGTCGGATCAGTATTTATATGATGAATATTGATACCAGTACAGAGTCTTTGTTGTTATATGTATAAGTGTCTTCGTTTGGTAGCCAAAACACAAGCTAATGCTTAGTTTGGGACCTAGACGTTCTTGTGTTGTATACGTTATTGATATTATTATTATGACTCATTCAAGTGACTAGTAACTTCCACTCCACCTACTCGGGAAAGTGTCATTTATTGACTACATAGCAGAAACAAAATGCGTTTTTGCACCTTAAGTAGGAAAAACCGACCCAGTGTAAGTCGAACTTGCGCCCGTATAGTTATAATCATATTTTATATTTTTTGACGCCACGCACTGCCAGGTGGCATTTAAATGTATATCTATTTATTCATTTTTCACTTATGGACACTCCACAGGAAAATGACACAAATATTAGTAGTAATAATAATAATAACGTATACATCACAACAACGTCTTGGCCCCAAACTAAACATTAGTTTGTGTTTTGGGTACCAAGCGAAGACACGTACATACATATAACAACCAAGACCCGGTACTAGTATCAATATTCATCATATAAATACTGACCCGACCTAGGATTCGAACCCGGGACCTTCAGCTTCGTAGGCAGGGCACTATCCACTAGGCTAAACGGTCGTTAATAATAAAATAATTGTATATTTTATTGTATAATATATATGTAACAATAATAGTATAATAAAATAACTATGTGGCGATAGTCGTGTGGTAGCAAACCCGCTCTTTGTTTACAAGGCCGTGGTTCCAGTGGATTCCCATGGCATGAGGCACCAAACCAATGAGGTTTTTTAAACATAATTATGTATATAACTATTACTGACTCTGTGCCTCGGAGAGCACGTTAAGACTAGACAGATTTTAATGATACAAATTTATGGGTACCCCTTTCAATATAAACTGATCGGTCGTAATCGGATATTTTCATTATTTGTCGTAGTAGATGTCACAATTCAGCATCCTTTGCTGGGCTATAAAAATTCAGTTCTTTTGACAAATAATCAGTAGCGTGTAGACGGCGATCCCTGACGTGGCACGCTAAAATAATGTAGCGTGTTTTGGAATACTCTACGGCAACAATTCACCAAGTGTCCTAGTGGTTTAGCGTTTATGTTTCGTGGGGATATGGGATCTAGCTTTATTGTCCACGGCAAAAGTAACGGGAGCCAAGTTTGACGTTCAACTTACAAAGCTGATGTGCGATATCGCGCAGCAACTGCCTTTCAGCGAGCTCAGCGCTGTCCGCGCCGGCGGCGAGGCGCGCGGCCTCATCGCGCAACGCTCTATTCTCGCGTTCCAGGGCACCGGTGCGTTTACGTAGCGCCGCCGCGCACGCCTCCTCCTTTTGCTCGTCCGTTTCTGCTCCGTTCTCAGTGTCATCGGTTAGTACCTACGCAATATTACAATGTAAGAACCACATGTAAAATATCCATATATTAACATGTGAAGGTAGAGCTTTCAATCCCTTTTAAAGCATACTACACGCACGGAGGAGTGAGTGATTTGGTATAAAGTTTATGTGGAGTAGGAGTGCAGAAAGCTAAAATCTATATATTATATGCATCACAAATACTGTCAACCATACGAGTATAATAGTGTGTTATTTGAGGCAACTTGAATTGAATTACCTACTCTCACTTAATTATTATTGGTGGTTTTAAAAAAGTGAGTACAGTCGAGTTTCGACCACTGTCTATATATTGATACGTGAAGAAAAAACTTTAGACCCCTTTAGAACAAATATTTGTGTGCATGTACATGTCTATTTGTTCCGTGTCTGGGTGTAAAATATCTATATTATGTATTTATTATAAAGAATATTTAAGCATGTATATCAGTTTACTGGTACCCACCCATAGTACACGCTTGGCTTAATTTAGAATTAAAAGTTCAGGCTTTGGTGACTGAAACTATTTAGCATCGTTATTTTATATTCTATAAATATATATCACATTCGAATCAATTTCAACTACGAATTCGTCTAATTTTCCCATTATCAAACACGTAACAAATTTTTCTAGACTCGCTACAAGTTACCATTCCAAAAATAACGTATAAAACCATTTCATGAAGTAAATGAGTAAGCTTCTGGAACTGGACAGATAAACGCACGACAAAGGAAAATCGTATCGTAACTTGCATTTGTTTGCCATCGCAAAATAAATAAGTTGACATACATACTTTTCTTTTTTAAATTTTCCCTTTTCTTTTTTAAATTTTCCTTTTTACATAGTATTATTATTGGTGTTGATTCTTTTCGAGAATTCGGTTAGGTGTTTAATAAAATTGAAATACCAAAACATTCCAGAATAGAATGTTCACTTAATAATAAAAAAGTTTATGGCGTTTGTTTGGTAGTTCAAAGTTAATGTTTTACACTACAGCTTCATGACACCTAGTCAATAGATTTCGCGCGGATGTCTGCTGCAATCAATTAGAGAAAATGATGAAAGCTTAGGATCAACCAGGAAAACAGAATAATCCTCTTACAGGACAATTCTCAAACACATGTCGCAAGAATAACATTGGTCAAACTACAGAAGCTGAACTTGGAAACTCTATTAACCATCGTGTGCGAGATGTCCCAGATATTAATCTGGGCACACACGGCTTTCTAATCCCAAACTAGGTAACTAGGTAGAGCCTGATATATGGGTGGGACTGATTCCTTTTCTATTCCATTCCACCAGCCCATTATGCCCCACTGCAGGGGCTTAGGCCTACCCTCAAGGTGAAGGGCCTTGGAGCTTAATCCACCACACTACTCTAAACTAAAAAACTACTACTAAATAACAAACTCATTGGTAAACGCCCGAATTCGAACCACGCCTGAACGGCCGATTCTTTTAATCGAACATATTCGTACGTACGTACTCGTACAGTGTTACTTTTTATTCGGTGTATATAATTTTGTCACGTAGTCAGTGTCCTCAATAAATCATATTTCAATAATTTTTTTTTAATTCCGAAATTTTGGGGTTATTGACCCGCAGTGCCTAATCCTAAGACAATTTTAGCGCCACACCGACGTATGGCCGTTTATAGAGCCGGCACACGCACAAGGCCGTGGGAGACCGAGAGTAGCGCGAACGTAACGAAGTGGCCATAGATACCACTGTTTCTATGGATAGCTCCGGATGTTCGGATAATCGCACTGACTAAAACGTGTATATGTGGTAGTGTGATGCGTAGGAATCAAACCTTGGAACATGTGTATATACTAAAAAGAGACGCAAGTATGGCCACACTAATAGTGCTTTAAATTGGCAACGTATCACGCTTAGAAGGAGCCTGGGTGGCAGTAGGCAGCTGTGTAAAGATTGTTGATCGACTGAATTCAGTTGGAAGATTGGTCAAGTGATTCAGTGAGGAGGTTTGTCTAAGAATCCAATGAGTTAGACCAACGACACATTTTACAAGAGTATATTGTTCTGTGTATTTTGCCGATAAACGTGCCTGGAAGCCCTAAAAGTATATTGTCCTGTGCTAGGAGCTGTTGTCACAACCCAAAAATATTCGTGCGATCATCCACGTTTGTTATCTTATGTTATTTCATAGTTAGAAAAACATTGATAATTTAGTGATCCATACTATTTTGTTTTAATATAAAACACTAAGTTACAATAAAAAATACTACTAAGTAGCTGACCAGGCACGTTCACTTCCGGGGCGTAACTCCGCTGCGACATATAGATATTTTACAGCCAGTTACAGGACTGATAAAGTTGTACATACACACAAATATTTGGTATCGGGAATCGAACCCGAAACCTTTGGTTCTGCAGTTACGGTCTCTAACCACTCTAACTCATCAACCATTATGGTCTCTAACCATTACCAAAATCTTACACCAACTGGATACCATTTCTCCAGGCACTGGATCACTTCTTGCTCAGAAAATATGTAATTACCAACAAATGACATAAAATGCTTTTCCCGATTTCACTACTCACTCTCGAGCTTCTTCACTGCAGGCATTACGTTAAGTTACTAGTTAGTTAGTTCGTTACAAACTCAAGTTGATGAACTATTCTGTCTCTTGTTTGAGATATTATAAACTTAACTTTTAGTTCATTAGAATTATGATTTTTGACTAACATATTGATAAACAACCAAAATTATTTACTGCAAAACATAAGAAAAAAGCTTATTAAAGCCTATCTATACAAATAAATAAAATTGAAGTGCCTGTGATTTCGAAATGAAAAAGACTTTTCTTATGTTCATTTGCACATAACCAAAACCCGAACAATCGTTTTTAAAATATTTGTTTGTCTGTTTGTTTGTCCGGGTTAATAATCTCCGAAACGGGTCAACCAATGTTGATGTGACTTTTACTAACAGATAGAGGAAATTTTACAAAATATTAGACGTTAGTTTTTATTCCGGAAACTTAGAAAACTGTAGAAATTAAGAAAACCACGCGAACCAAGTTACGAGCGTTCACTAATCTATAATACTAAACTTTTTTTATGTCTTTTCTTACCAATATTCCTTCTATTGTATATTATTTTGAATTATGTATATTTAATCGTTTCGGCTGCATATGCAATAAAAGATGAAACTTGTCTTATTTCTGTTTGGTATCACTGTCCAACTACTTTGTGACAAAACGTGAAACAGTTTTTATTAAAACTAAACAAGTATATATTCCTTACCTGCAATAAGTCTGACTTGGCGTGTAGGTCGTGCCTAAGCTGCGTGATGTGGTCGCGCGCGGTGCGCAACTCGCCTTCGAGCGCAGTAACACGCGCCTCTAGCCGCCCGTTGGCCGCCAGCAGCTCTTTGCCGATGCGCGCCGTCAATTCCAAATCTTTCTCTTTCTGGAAAATCATGAAAAAATATAATGTAATTTGATAGCTTGCGTGGTGCAGTGGGCTAACATAACTGTTTTCCGATGTCAGTATAAACACGCTGGACCGTATCCGATTCTGGATATCAATATTGTATCCCCGTTAAAGTTATGAGTGTCGTCACATTGGTATTCATTATACACGGACAATTTGAAGCTTGTGCAATATATGTAAGACTCGTTACGTTCCTATTATATTACCCTGTGCATTATTTTTCAAAGATGTTTTTGTCCGCAGGCCATACTGTATTAAATATTTCATCAAAACCAATGATTGAGTTATCATTTTGAACTGTACCTTCACCGCTAATGGCTAAAAATAAACAGGACCACAAACAGGACCACAAACGAGACCGAGAAATAGTTCTATAATAGCCAGAGGCTTCGAGTCCCGAATTTGAATCCTTCAGTTCAAGTGAGATTTGGTGGTATCGTTGTTAATAAGTGTAATAAAAAAATTATGAAAATAGCCTAGAAAGTAATTAGAACCAAATAAGGACCTGAATATGTTTTAATGTACCTACTGTGAATTTAGTAAGATTATACCTATTTTTTACTGCTGTGCATATTGGCTAAACCAGTTAAGTATACAAACCTGAGTCTTAGAGGATTCGCAGTCGCGTTCTTTGTTATTGAAGTGAAAACTTTTAGCATCGTTGTGATTTGAAAGTCGATGAAACGAAAAAGCGACAGTAAAAAGAGACAGACACATAAATTCATAAGATTTAACGTGGGAGAAAATGAGATAAAAAGCATTATACAGTGTTTCTTATGTTCGTGGTTCTCTTTGTGCTCTGCTTCGTACCCCCTCCACTCGTCTTTACCAAGACATAGTGGGAGTTCACTTGAGCCTCAGCGTTGTACGTGTGTTAATACGTGTTTGTGCGCGCATGCGTAATACAAAGCTTGAGAAAAGGCATCACAACAACCGTGGTGTTTTGTATACGTGTGCGTACTCTTGTATCATTTATCGAAAATGTAAGCTCTGAGTCTGAATAAATTTATGTAATCTATACGAATAAAATGGAAAATTAATTATTTTACATTGTATCACTATGATCATTACTAAAACCTATAATTATCCTCTTCCCGAAATTTTACATTTGTGTCATTATCTTGAAACCAAAATTTTTGAAGGTATCACTTCTACCACGTGTGAATTGCATACATTACTTTTTTGTGTCTAAATATTTAAGATATTTTAGTATTAATAAGGGTTGTTTTACTTCCTTTTTTGTCCGTTGGTTTTCCTTGCGGGCAGGAAAAACTCAACGTGACAAACTTATATAATCTAAATACAAAATTTCATCCAAATCGTTAGATTAGAAACTAAACCGCTTTCGAGACGCGCGAAATATATATATACAAGAATTGCTCATATTCTATTAGTATAAGAATTCTCAAAACTGTTTTTTTTTAAATTATCCTTTTGATTTCTCACACTGCTAAGAACGGAAAATAAACAGGATTTAATTTCAAAAATAAAATTTTAAAGCACCGTCGGTGTCCTTAGGAACCAACAGATGGCGCTGGTAATAAAAGTTTCGCGCGTGCAAATATTCGCTCGAATCATCCAGTATTATTCAGTTCTTCCCTTTTGAAACATTGTACTATAGTTTGACCGAAACCGCTATACCGCGCCTTAGGTATGTGCGCGGCGCGGAGGGAGCCAGATCTGTCCTGTCAGTCTGTCGTCAACGCTTAGGAGCTGCCTCCCTCCTGCCTGCCTGCGCACATACCTAAGGCGCGGTACAGCGGTTTCGGTTAAACTATAGTTTCGATCAATTCAATTCAACTTAACACCGCGTCGTGACGTGTCGTGATAGCTCGGACGCACCTAACCTGTTTCAAATCTATAAGGCCATGTAGCCGTGGTTCGAATCCGGGCGTGTACCAATGAGTTTTTTCTGACTTAAGTACATTAACTATCACTGACTCCGTGCCTCGGAGAGCACATTAAGCAGTCGGTCCCCGTTGCTGTCAAAAGATGACGGTCGTCACAATCCGCTAACCCGCATCGGAGCAGCGTGGTGGATTTAAGCTCCAAGCTTCATTTTGAGGGGAGGCCTAAGTCCCTACAGTGGAGTATAAAAAAGGGCTAATAGAAACATCGTGGCCTTTTGCTTTGTCGTAGAAAATTGTTTTCTGGCTTATCAATTGTAATGTACCATTTTATAAATAATTAAATTGATAATACTCTATTAAGCGTCTACTTTATACAATCTTATTTGGCATACATAATTAAAAAGACCAGCCCTGTCGCTTTTTATAGCAATAACACGTGTGAGTTCGATTCTAGGAAAATAACACTACGAATTGTTATTTATACAAAATGGGTATCAAAATCATAGAACTCAGAACGAGGTTGCAGTTTGTCGATACATTGCATATACAAATAAATTGACTTCACTTACTTCTTCTAACAGCCGTGTTACCGCTTCAATGTCATTGTAGGTTTTTGTCATTTGGCTCACCCTGTTGCTGCATAGAACTGCAAATAAAATTAACAAAACTCTACAATCTATTTATGAATCCATTATTCTTAATAACAAATTACGCACCTTTTTGTAAACATTCATGTTAAGAAACAGTAACTAATAACCTATCTTTTTGCATTGTGCAACAAGTGATTACATCTGGTACGTGGAGCGTTTCAATGAAAAGTGTGACAATAAGTATGACACAATTAATCTCTAATTAAAGTTTTTTTTTTTTCAACTTACCTTTTAGTATTATGCATTTAATATATCTTTTTTTCATACTTAAAATACCCTCCTTCGTAAAAATTTTTCATGCTGTTCATTAAACAATCCTGCTACAACTGTATCTTTAAAATTTTAGGTTCGTTTGGTTATCTTTATGTGGATTAAAGGAATCTAAAACTCAGAGGCTCCTTTATCTTGGAAATAGATAAATATCACTAGGAGCAAAGTCCAGTAAATATGGAGCATGTTTCATTATTTCAAAGCCAGCTTCTTTAATGGCAGACATCGCAATTCTGAACTTGCACACCGAGGCATTGTGTTATTGAAACAAAACAATTTTATCCGGTCTTTGCCTCTCGAATTTTTTTGCGTGTTTCGATACTTAGGCATTATTTTTTTGGAATTTTTGTATATTAACCCCACATACAACAGGCTCAATTATCAAGCTCTACGATCCATAAACTTAATCTAAAAAGTTTAAAATATTTTAGTTTATAAACATACGAAAATTAGAGATTTGTTATGTTTCGCCTCAAACTTTATGGCGGATCGGAATACAACGCTACAGGAATGCTTGCGCAGGTTCAGTCATATGCCCCTCGCTCCACTGCGTCCCGCTACACCTAAAACTGGTTACTGCAACGCGACTTGTGCCTATGTTCACATCCGCCATAAAGGTTGATTGGAACTGTTATTAGGTATAATTGCCTACTAAAATAATATAAAAAAAATATCGAACGAACGCATTACTAGGCTGTAGGAGTTACTGAAGCCGGTAAACTTCCTAGCTTAATCTTGTCTGGCACCGATTCCTAAAATAACTGATTAGATAGTGTATATTAAGTATCAATAATTTTGTATGATAAAGCTCTTTTCTTTAACGCAATAAAAAATATTATTTTTAACTTTCTAGTTTAAGTTTTTACAAATAGACAAAGTTTTGAAGTTAATTTATGTTTCATTTTTGTAGAATTTTATTTAATTTTTCAACTGTAACTTATTTTGTTGCGGGTTGGATATTTGGCCGCCAGCCGTTAATACAGTGGAAGCAGAGCAGTTGCGGAAACAAAATGACGCCTCCATACAAATGCAAATCTATCTTACTGTTCCCGTCCCGCTTCCGCTTCCACTGTGTTCGTGGCACCGTCTCCTGGATGACAGTCCGCGTCAAAACGAATCATAGAACCTAAAGACCAGGTAACTGCCGTACACCGTTAAATAGTTCCCCTCAACTGCCTGACCTTCCATCATCAGATCAGTTCTGAGTCACCATAATGTTTTATTTTTATTATATTGGAACTACAACTACGTGCCAAGTTTTAATTTAAAATCGGTTAAGAGAAAATAGGGAAATTCTATAAACGGAATTCATCTCCTAATTTTCATCATCTACTAAAAAAATTTTGAAATTGGTCCCTAAATATATTATTATATGAGCCTGTAACAAAGGGACGGACATTAGAAAACTTATTGGTTTCCTTTTGGTTATAGCACGCTAATAACGAGATCAACTTCACTTCAAAATTAATCTAATATTACCTTCTATTATATTAGTTCGAAAGTTATTAATAATAATTTGCAATTTAATTATATTTATGTCATTAAATAGCATTAAACTGTTTGATTGTTAAATTATCATTTACAGTCCCTATAAATTTAATTTTTAACACCGAAATTCCACATTCACAAATAACTTTCATTTTATGATATATTTATTTAATATCAGGTTTTTTACGCACAAACCGGCCCATCATCTGGTCCGGTGCAGGCTGGATAAAACTATTTTGTTCTAAACATTAGTATTGTTTAGAAATACATACCAAAAACTTGTTTTATCAATTCATATTTGATTTGATATCAACATACTTAGAGAATAAACATATGTAATAAAAAATATTAAAAACCTTTATGCCGGCGGCGATTCATTCAATATCACCATACACAACAACAAAAACTAACACAACAGACACAGACACTGTAGACATAACAACGCGTAAGAGATGGCAAATTGAGAACCTCTTGAAATAAACTGAAATCAATATTGCAAAGTGGTATAGCGTCTGTGCCGTGAAGAGTCAAGCGTATGACCATGGAAGTGCGTATCCGCACAATTAACGTCATATCGATAAGATAAACGAAGACTGCCAAAACATTTATATTGTAACGAGACGTATTGAAAGCTTACGATATCGTCGCTTATCATAATGTGATATTAATAAATTCTTGAAACTCGATCCGTCTACCCACCTAAGACGTTCGAAGTTTATTTTTATTTTTTATTTTTTTCTAGTAGAATACAACATCTAACCTGTTATGTCTTCGGAACTCATCAGGTCAATAACTCAGTCAACATTTGTATCCAAAAGACATCGCAGCACTTATACAAACAATTAACACCAACGTGTAAAAAAGAATGTGAACCACCTTCGTCGTCGTCGTACTGTTTCTACGTAAAAGTTATATCAATAAATTGAGTAAAAAATAAGGGATAGTAGTATAACAAACGATGTGGCGTCCGTCCCGCGTTTCGTAGCGACTGGTTCGATGTCAGCACACCTGATTCGCCCCGCCACACGACACAGGGCAAAACAAACAGTTCCATTGTCTACGTACATGTGTGGGAAACCGAATAGCTTGGCGTTGGTCGTGGACGACAACACGAAACATAACGACGTGACCGTCGCGCTGCCGCGGCGGCCGCCGCCGGCTCCTTTTAAACTTTAAACTATCGCAAGATAAATTGCAGAGATTAAGAAAGTTGTATCGACTGTAAACGGCAATAACCATAAAAACGAAATACATATTCAAGTTTGTTTTGTTCAGTCGTATACGAGCAGTGGATAAATTTAATTATATTAAATTAAAGAGTAGGAAATGAGAAAAGCGCATTAGAGCTGTATACCTATCACCCAAGTCTCTCGCATTAATAAGCTAAGAAACGGAAACGAAACAAACGGTATGGCGAGAAAAGTAGGCGCCAATAAAGCCTAAATACACCTCGCACATACCACGTGCAGTAAACAACACTAAAACACTAAAATGAAAACCAGATATTAGACGAACATTCATAACAAACAAATACAACGAAGGTTATGTAAACTACCTAAAGTTATGACTGCAGATAATGACATTACAACTAGTAAGTATTAAATAAAGAACCAGTTGAACAAGCGAGCTAGTCAAGTATAAAACTAGTAAGCTGTTGCAAGTAGCGACTACACTTTGTAGTAAGTATGAAAAAATCAAAACGATTCGCGGTGAAATATTTTTCGAGTGAAGAAAAATTCTATGGACAGGGCCCCAAAAATATTCGGTTTTTTTTTTTAGTTTTTAAATCTGACGGCAGGACGAAAGGAAAGAAAAAGTAAAACATCCACAAACCCTAAATACATAATAATATATTTAGGGTTCCTTGATCTTTTGGTAACCGTAAAGGAAAGTAACGTAAATAATATCAGTTATTAGTAAAAACGATAATGTGTTCAGCTAATAAATCAAATATAATCTACCTAATCCGGTTCACAGTCTATTTTTGTGCTATCATCATTGACAATAATGAATGATTAATGGACGCTTTCTATGGCAACACAAGAAACTATCATCATGGGAATTCTACGCCGAGAGCTGATTGAATCGATTTTTTTAACATTCTTACCCAACGTTGCGTAGTACATAAATGTCGATTGTGAGTCAAAGCGACAACAAGCTTCGCACATAGCTAATCAAGCTCGACTTTCACACTTTTTATTGGAAACATTTCCTGCACCGGTAGGTGCACTTCGACATAATACGCAGTTATGTGTTATTGTGTCACACATACCGTTGTATTACATAACGTTACAAATGAAACGGTTTTTAATATCGAACTCAAAACACAGAAATCGAAATGCGATTGTATAATGAATAGAAAGTTTCGAGTTTTGTCTTCGAAAACTTTTTATAAGATTTTTTGATATCTCGATACGAACGAGGACCGCTCAAAATGTGTGGTACCGCATATAAGACCTGAAATATGTTTTAACATTGAAAATGTTTTTTAGTCACCTATGTATTGAATAGAAACAAGGTTTAGAAAATGGTAAGAAGCTGATAAAAGCTCACGAATATTAACAGTAAACGGTCAAATGGAGTGTAAAACTAAATTTTACAATTTTAAAAATGAACATATTGGCGAATAAAACGAAAAAAGGCGAAAAAAAGAGGTTACCATTTGTACGTAGTAACAGTTACGCAATTTTCTAAATATATAAAGAAACGTGAAATAAAAATAGTACTGGCAAGAACTGAAAGTTTCTTTTTTTGAAAAAAATTATATCGACGAAAATACGTGACTCTAAAGTAAGTAGATGCTGCACGATAAGTTATCGGAGCGCGCCAGTACGCGTCACGCGATCGGTAAGGTCACTTATGGGGTGTTGTGAATTAAGATAATTTAAAAATAACTCGTTTCGTTGGGACGATAATAAATTCCAAAAAAAAAATTAATCCAGTGACATGATTTCTTCTAATGTCCTTAAATTTTTCTTACATTAGCGAAGTCATTACCGAGTATATGCTACAAGTTGTGGGCAACACGAAATCTGTGATTTTAATTCTAGTTTAAATAGTTTAATATTAGTCATAGAGTAAATAAATTTGACAGCAGCGTTTGGTTTTAATAGAGTCATAAATGTCACTTCACAGTATCAAAAATGTAAAACACAATTTTGCGGAGGTGAAGACAGGCGCACGGGGTACTCGCGCGGACTGTAATTCAGACTGAAACTCGCTATCTTGTACCAGCTAGCTAGAGTATGAGTGGTTAGACGGTAAACGCAGATGAGGGCTTCTAGTCAATGTGTACTTTTATATTAGTCAAATAAAGAACCTATTTTCTATAAGTCCGTAATTCGTAGGATTTTTAAAATTTTGGTCTGTAATTTTGTCAATAATTATACTAAGAATGGTCTGACAGACACATAAAACACAAATACGGATACCAGACGTAATTGTTTATTTTCTAGATACTAACCCAATTTATAAAAGAAAAGCATGATTTAACCTTCATTTTTATTTGTGAAAAATCAAAAAAGCAATTTTATGTAAGTCGTACCAGTAACCGAGTACCAGATCAACGATTATTTATTCGCCTAATGTACAACTATTTAAAAAAATAATTCTATGTTTAAAGCCGGTACCCATTACGTAACACATTACCCACATTTTGGAAGCGATTACCGCTCGTACTATATTAATACGACACACGAGTTTAGTTAATTATATTTACATAGCACAACTAACAAGCGGAAAATTAAAGAAATAGAATTATTATTAATTAGAATATAGTATTTAATCAACTTGAGTCGGCATTAGCTTGGCGACAGAAGCATAAAGAAAGTGTCATAGCGGCGATAAAAGAGGACATTACAAGATAGATGTGTTATATGAGACTGGCGAGACTGGCGGCGTCGTCGAGGCGTGGTGCGGGATCGGATCAAGGCCGGCTGACGAAGCCCTCGCTAACATCGTTTATGAAATTGCCTAGCCATATAAATACACAAATTAAGTATTAAACGAGATGATTATATACACGTACGTAATGACAAAATGACTCAAGCGTGATACGATCAGCAGACACATAAACGGTCGAGGTGAAGGAACGGGTGAGCGACTAATCGCGATATACAACCGTACCTCTGTCGAGGAGCAGAGTCCTGATGACACGGAAGTAGAGGCGGCCGAACCTGTCGCGCGCCACGTGATACAGGAAATCGGGGTACTCGCCGAGGCATTCGCGTAGTTCCGCAACGGGTAGGTAACGAAGCTCCTCGAACAGTTCCCGATCGAAGCCGGGCGGCGGCGAGGCACGCGAGCCGCCCGCGCACCCCGCGCCTGCGCCGCCAAGCCTCTCCGCCGTGACGCGACCACAGGCCCAAGACCATCGGCCCCACTGCCTTCAACACAGCGGCATCGCCCGCCAGACGCCCGCCCTGGCTCCAAAGCGACGAGCTTGCACTGCGGTGTCGTCACGATTTACGTCGTGACCATAATATCATGTCGAAACTATTCAAGGTTCATCTATGGCACCTATCGATCACATTCACTAACCTTTTAGACCTGAATTTAATGGCTGCAATACTTGGTAAATACGGGGCGGAATACCGCGCCGGTCGCGCCAAATACGTGACGTGTACGCAGCAGAAATAGGTATACTGAGAGCCAGACCGCAGCACGCTCGGGTGGCCAAGCGAAGTGCTTAAATTAACTCTCGTATGAAATTCATAATACGTAAGACACGAACTACGCGGCGACCATGATTTGCTAATTGTGAGGGCGAATTGCTTATTAACTAACCTCCGATACAAAAGACATGTCCGGTAAACTAATTTTTTATATAATTTCGCACTAAACGATTCTTATGGCGCTAAATTTTCTAAGTGCAATAAATTTAAAAACAAATTAATATCGAAATTCGAGTGCTTCACCTGTGTACCTATTTTCCAGTGTAAACGAATATTGACCGCATAAAAATGAGGACAGCGCAAACGTAGGTGTGCCCGACATTAAAACGTCCATAAATAGAACTCGTACAACCAACCTAACCATTACCGTTAAAATAAATGAATTAGTCGTCCTATTATAATATTAGGATTGGCACGAGCATGGGCAACAATAAAGAAACGAAAACTATAAACGAAATAATTAGAATGAAGTTATTTACTAAAATGTTCGCGATTTAACACGTAATAAAATCACAAATGTTGGCCTCAATGACTACGTACAGGCGGTTTTTGAGGAAATAGCACAAAGCGAAACAAATCGCTTAGTGATTAAAAAAAAAAAACAAATTACTACCTACGTTAAAGCTAATCACTTTCCGTAAAAGCTATTAAACATGTATACACTTCAACCATATTTTAGTAACTCATAACATTAAGTGCTCCATAATGTCCTTGAATTTAGGTTTAAACACACAGTATTTGGTTTATGTCGCCATGAACATAGTTACTTTGTTAAACAACCTTATTATTTTAATCGATTCAATAGTTATTTAGAGTCGAATTCCGCGATTTTACATAATGATCACTAAAAAAGTTTTAAATTAAATTAGTAGGTCAAGATTATAATTTAGTAAACCGTTTCGCCAGCATATCACTTGTATAAGACATAGTTTACTTTAATTTTAGATAAGAATATTTGCACGGTTGTTATGTAACAGACGAGTCTCGGGTTTTCTCTGGTTTATTCTACTATGCAATAGTGTCGTTGCGAAATTGAACAATGGTGCTTTCTCAAGGTGCACTGTTGCAGCAGATGCCGGCACCGGCAAAACTCGATGTGAGGTCGATTGGCACGTGATTCAACAGTGATTGACGTCAAACGGCCTTGTCGATTCGCGGTCACTCCAATAGGTAAAACAAGAAACCTATTAAATAGCTAAACCGATAAGTGTATGTAGTACGAAATAAAACAACAGAATATAAAAGAATTGCATCTAAACAATTTCTCATTCAATGGTCAGTGATTATTTTTTCTTTGATAAAGAAAATATTATTAAATGTAACATCAGTTACGAGTGAACGGTAATGAGTTTTACTCGATCCACACAATAGAATTAAAATTTAATCACTGTACTACCTGCTTGCCAATTCGTAATGTCTAATGCAATATTTCGCAGGGAAATTGGTACGTATAATTTTTAAGGCGCTGATTTCTTTTTGTAACGGTTTGCATTAGAGACGGTCCATAAACTTTCACGATCAAGTGCAGTCGCTGTTGCACGCTAGCGGCGTACTCGGTGAGCCCGTTCTCAAGAATTTAGTTACAGGCTGAACCAAATTGATCACAATAGTATTTATTTAGAAAGAGTTGACGTACCTACTAAAGGCAAACCGCTCAAGGTTGGCCTTTCCCGCGATTGTCGAATGTTCCGCACGATAGACGAACGCTAAACGGTTGACTTTGTAATGATTCGCAACCCTTCAGTGTTAAAAGTACATGACTTGAAATGATATGCGTTGCCTGCCAATATGCTTTCAGTATGTTAAAAATATATTCAACCATTACCACCTTTCCTCTTACAAAATTTTCTTATACAAAATTGAAAATTCCTTAAGCTTCTTTAGTCTTTTTCGTATAGTAAAAAACCCTAATGGCAACACCACTTATTCTAGTTATTGAAATCATTTACATTATTTGTAAAACCTTCACTGATGACCAAGAAATTTAATGCAAGCATGAGAAGCAGGAACTTTGTACCGATCTATGTATGTAAAAGACGGCAGTGAATTTATTTAAAAAACGTGCTTAAAAAACATATTTAAACTGCCCTCAATAAAAGTTTTTTC